>CP135551.1:2948526-3028355 GCA_032402905.1 Khaya senegalensis | reverse complement strand
TCAAGAACCATTGCCAAACGTTATACATCACTTACAGAGTAACATTTGAGTGAAAGTTTGAATTGAATCATGGCTGTTTCCAGATTCTCATCATCCGTAAAACCATGTAGCAGCAGCTGAAACAGCAGAGGATTCCAATGTGAATGACAGCAAGTACAGGCTCCCGCCTTTGCCACGTTGCTGTGGAAAAGAGGTGCAGAAAACCATAACCACCCAGAAGTATTCTCTTGACGAAAAGAGCTTACAGAATTCGATGCGTGGCGTTAAAGGCGCTCTCGCTAAATTGCCCAAGTTTTTGAGGGATAAGAAGAAAGGAAATCCATGCCTGAATGTGATGGAAGCACCATACCTGTACAAAACTTTACTCGGAGTCTTTTGACAAACAAAAACAATTGTCCACGTTTGTTTTCCCTGTAGGTGATCAATAATTTGGCAAGAAATTAATAAGGCGTTGGGATTAGTGTAATCGCAAATGTAATCTGATAAATTAAAGATCATCAATTAATCTCATTATTATTACGCCAAATTCGATTGCTTCCTAGTTCTTGTCACTTATTGATTTTTCTTTTAATTAATGTATGCTTTATAAAAAATAAAAAACTACATGCATACCACATCAGAAGGCCATCATTTAATGCAAATGGCAGAATGACAGTTTATTGTCTGCAAAATATTGTTGATTTTTATTTTTTTTATATTTTATTTATTATTCTTTTGTAAATTGTCTGTAAGTTATGGTTTTATCTGATTTATTGGTTTTCGTAAGTTAAAATGATCATCCACCTTTGGATAAATTCAGGGGTCAAAACTAAAGATAGGAGAAATTCTAATTTGTTTTTCCTTTTTATTATAATATATTCATCCTGAAAGCAATCAGATTGCAAATTTCTGTACATTTGTTTTAAGGTAGACCCGAAATTCTAATTTTCTGAACATCCTTCTAAACAATATTTTTCAATTTATTTATTTTGCTGTGTTTATTATTTAGAATGCTCTAGGGTACATGTGTGAATTTCCTTTTTGCTTTTTTCTGTTGTTAAGAATGGGAATCCCATAGAAAGTATTTACAATTTTTCTTCTATAGGTAAATCTTCTCGGTTATTGATCAATGCTTTGGCTAGAAATTAGTGAGGCATTGGGATTAATGTAATAGCAAGTGTAATCTGATTGATGATCTCATTAGATTAAGCCAAATTTGATTGCTTAATTAGTGCAAAATATCGAAATAATGAGTAGAAGAAAGTATCTACCAGTGTACTTCTCATTACACGGCCTAGTAGATCAAATTGGAACCCATCAACCTGACACTTAAATTTTGGTAAAGTAATAAATAAAATCTCACTAAATGTTTGTAATAAATGAATTCTTAGTTTTAATTATTATTTTGTAAAAGATACTATTAAAATAAATATATTTTATTTATTATTTTACTAAAATTTAATGACTTATATATTAGTACTTTTTTTTTTTTTAATTTGAATGGTATATTATAATTTATATATGTCACACACACACAGAAAAAAAAAAAAGCAAGTAAAAGAGTTGTAAGAATCACATGAACTATCTTTGAGTGGATGTTTCAGTAAGGCATTAATTTTTCTATTTATATCATTCATAGTTTGAAACAACAGACCAACACCAAATTCTGCAGGCAATCTAATTTTTGTATGCACATGAATTCAATTCTAATATAAATAATATTTGCATTATATAGAAATAGTGCTTAAAAACTGGTTGACATTGATTTTTAAACTTTTTACATGTATTAAGTAAATTTAAATCAATGAAATCACAACAAAACTAGAATTTAGGTTTGCAAAGTTTGAGTTCGTTTGTTTTTCAAACTATACATGATTTTGTATTTGAAAAGAAAATAAAGAGTCATGATCATTTTTATCTAAAATTCATATATTTGTATCAAAATTATAAGAAATTTTTAGGTTATGTTACAATTATGAAGGAGTCTTAAAATTTAACCATAATTGAAAAAAAAAAAAAAAATCCTTAGACAAAGTGTTTTGGTATAAAGTACTTTTCGAATTCTACAAGCAACCTGTGAAGTCTTTTGTAAAAATGTTGGGGAAATAACATTTGGTATAATTTTTTAAATTGAATTTTTTTCTTGAGTAAATTAATAGAATATTTATAAGTAAAATTTTTAATAAAAAATTCTTAATTATTTAGTTATCCGACATTTTTTTAATTGAATAATTATTCAACAACAATTAAAGTTAATTATAACATAAATGAAGTATTTAAATAATTTAACTGTTTAACAATTATTTTTTTTTAATTTTTAATAGTAGAAACAAAAAAATTATTTTAAATCTTAAACTCTTCTTCCATCATAACTAAATAACACAAATAAATAAATGAATAAATATTTTTAATATTAAAAAATATATTTTAATTAATAAAAAAATTATACTAAATAAATATGTATTTATTTTTATAAGAACGAATTAAATCCAAAAAGACAATTTCTACTTCTAAATTTTTTATAGAAATTCTTCTCCCACATCCATTAGTGTCCCAACTCTTTGCTTGAAAGCTCAAGCTGAGAAACTATCCAATACTTTATAAAATAACCCCGATGCATGTATGTCCTAATTAAAAAGTGCTTATCTATTACAATGAGACACCACACAATAGTCTGTTCATTATTTGAAAGTGTGTTTGGTGGTGTTGAAACACTCTTCCACCACTTGCCAATAGCATACATTGCTTTATGGGAGACCTAACAATTTGCACTAAGGAATTTAATGCATTTCAAAACTGAAAAATATATAAACAAATATATGCTTTGGGTCCTTCAAGGAGATTGACCTAACAATATCTCTTCTAATATTGTTTCTGTTTTCACTTTTTCTGAAGTAATTTGATGCAAGCCAAGACTAATCAAACGATTTTCATCATGTCCCATGTAAGGTGTAGAATTGGTATAAATTTTTTAAGACTAGAGGTGTTAAATGAGTGGATGAATATAGCACGAGTTAAATATAAAAATAATGAATAACAAAAATTAAATATTTAAAAATTAGAAAAGCCTATAAAACTTATGATAATAATAGTAGTATAAATATCAAATTTAATGATAAGTTATTTATTTTAATTATTTAAAAATTAAATAAAAAGGGGAAAACTCAAAACTTATTATGACATATATTTAATGTGATCGTGAGTCGTGTCAGACCAACTTTTTTTTTAAATTGAGTCTAACGCCACTCAAGCTCAATACTAAACACAAATGAGCTTATTAAATTTAATAGGCGGTTAGGTTTTAGCATGGCAGGTTGCGCAATTCTACCTACCACACTAAATAAAGGCCAGAGAAAAATATATGAACTGCACTTGCACTGGCTCTTAAGAACTAACTAGAACAAACGAAGAAGAATAAATTATGTCTAAACTCATGAGAAGCCAATGGCCACAACAACACCCAAAAAACAAAATCTATACCATATTGTATCTATTTCCTGTTTAAAAGTTCCTAAGATCAAAATATTAAATATATGCTGAACTCGAATGATTGAAGAGAACTAGTTTCAATGTATGATAAATGTTGAATTTGTCACCTGATCTAAAAGCAGAAGCTTGAAGGTAATAGCCCATATAATTATATTTAATATTCTTTCTCATGTGTAAATTTAATTTTTTTTTAATTTTATAAATTTTGTCCTGTGAATTGAAATATATTTTTTTTATTTTTAATTTTTGATGTTCACGATGAGTAAACTATTTTTCCTTCACAAGCAAGTTCATTTTTTTTTTTAAAATTTTATGAATTTTTTTTATTTTTTATTTTTGGTGTTTATAGTGAATTGAACACTAGACTATTAGATCAAATTAATTCTGATATCATGTTAAATTTATCACTTGATCAAAAAATTTAAACTTAAAGATAAGAGTACAAACAATTGTATTTAATAATAAAAGTAGCTAGTAGTTAAAAATACTAAATTTTATAAAAGCTTAACCCATAATTGAATTTCAGTTTCATTATTGATCAATAAAAAGGTTCAAAACTAACCTCCAAGAAATTCATTGTAATAATATTCTGAAATATCCAATTGCGTAAAAAGGGAATATTATTAGAGAGAAAATACATTCCCTCTTTAGGAAAAACTGAAATTTCTTTGTCTAAAACTAACCTGAGATGGGTATGCTTATTAATTCAATGAGTAAATAAAGCATAGTAGCGAAACATGAGTGATATTTAACATTATTTGTATATATACTAGTGTATACTACCCATATGACTAATAAATATAAGCATTTATTTTTCACTTCTTACCAGCTCATAATCTACGTTAGGACATTTATTATTCATAACCAATAAAAATAAGCATGTGTTTCTCACTTTTCAATAGGCCAATGATAGCAAATGGTGGATCCACATTAGGACATTCGTATTATAGTCGTTTATTTTTGTTCCCTAACCAACATTTAATACATTTTTTTTCCTTTTTTCGCTGCCATTTGACTCAAAGTTAAGAGAGTTTGCATTCATGCGAATTATTGAGTTTAAGAGAAGATGGAGAATAAGAGAAAGACGGAGCAAAAAAAATGAATACTCTGTTATGTGATTTCTTATTGTAGAATATAGCTAAATAAAGGAAGGAAAAACAACTAACTACCAAACATCTAACTAATCAGTAATTACACACTGAAGAAGGGAGAGGTTTAGTAAGTATATTGGCTAATTGATGTTGAGATTTGATCGGCATGAGTTTGATAGAACCATCAGTGACCTTGTCGCCAATGAAATGGCAGTCAATCTCAATGTGTTTAGTTCGTTCGTGGAAAATTGGATTAGAGGCAATGTGAATGGCAGCTTGCTTATGACAAAATAAAAGAGCTGGAAAGGAAATATCAACATGGAAATCGCAAAGTAATTGTCTAAGCCAAATAATTTCACTAGTTGCAGAAGCTAATGCACGATACTTAGCTTCAGCTGAAGAATGAGAGATCATAGATTATTTCTTCGACTTCCATTATATCAAAGAATCACCAAGGAACACATAAAAACTAATAACTGATTTCCTAGAATCTAAATAAGCCCTCTAATCTGCATCCGAAAAAACTTAAAGTTTGAGAGAAGAAGATGATGAGAAAAATAAACCTTGGCCAGGTGTAGACTTTAAGTAACACAAAAGATGATGGACAACTTTCAAGTGAGACATACAGGGCTGAGCAACAAATTGACTAAGTTTATGAATAGCAAAAGCAATATCAGGTCGTGAGAGAGTAAGATATAATAATCTACCAATAAGCCTGCGATAAGAGTAATGTCAATGAGAAGTTTACTAGCAGAAACAAGAAGCTTCAACTTAGGATCTATCGGATAGATACAGGTTTACAAGCTAAGAAACCTGTCTTATAATAATTGTAAATTATAGTGCCTTTGAGAAAGAATAATACCCTTGGATGAGTGAGCAATATCAAGCCCCAAAAAATATTTCAAGCAGCCCAAACTTTTAACTTGAACTGAGAATGTAGAAATGATTTTAAAAGGGCAATAACATGTAGATTAGAACTAGTGATGATAATATCATCAACATACACTACCAAGGCAACAAAATTAGAACCATAGCTTTTAGTGAAGAGGGAATAGTCGGATTTTGATTGTCAAAATCCAAATTGAAGTAAAGCATGCAAAAATTTTGAGTACCATTGCCGAGAGGCTTGCTTAAGACCATAAATGGACTTGTGAAGTTTGCAAACAAGTTTCTACCCTTGATGATTCTGCTCTCCTTATTTGAGATACCCAAGAGGTAAGTCCATGTAAACCTTAAAAAGGTCACCATTAAGAAAGATGTTATTGACATCTAACTGAACTAAGTGCCATTTATGAATAGCAGCAAGAGCCAAAAATACTGTGATAGTAACAAGCTTAGCCATAGGAAAGAGTTTCAATAAAATCAAGCCTTTCTTACTGTGTGTATCATTTTGCAATGAGCCTAACTTTATATCTTTCAATCATACCATCAGATTTAAACTTGATTTTATAAACCCATTTACAACCGATAAAGTGTTTACATGGAAACAAAGGAACAATAGACCCTGTGTGATTATGCTCTATAGCATCAATTTCAGAATGCATTGCATCTCTCCAGTGAGGGAATTAAACAGCTTGATGATAGTATTGAGGTTCAATAGTAGAAGATACATTTAAAACAAAATGTCTATGATTAAAAAATAGGGAACTATAGGATAAAACATGATACAAATGATGTGTAATAGAGTATAGTGGCATAGAGTTATGAGTTTAAAGATGACAATAAAACTTCCTGAGATACGAGGAAGGTCATGTTAAATAACTAGATCTTCGAAGACCATTAGGTTCAATGACATCAATAGAAATAGCATCAAAAAGTAAAGTATTATCATTTCCCCTATTAGAGAGAGATGTATGAGATTGATTAGCAAAAACAGCAGCATCAGTAAGAAGTTGTATATGTTAGCTACTAGATTATTAGGTTAAAAGACATTGTCTGAGTTTTGACTTGCCGTGGCTAAAGAATTGGGCTTATTTGGCCAACTATTATCAGTTGAAGAAGATGAAAAATCTTGATAAGATAAAGGAAGGACCAAGTCAGGAAAGGGATGTACTAACTTGTCTGAGGTAGCAACAGTATGATAAAGAAAAATATTTTCATGAAAAATGACATCCTAAGAAACAAATATTTGCTTGGAAATCATATCATACAATTTGTACCCTCTCATACTAAGAGGATACCCGAAAAAAAATACAAAGTTAAGACCAAGGCTAGAACTTTGTTCTATGAGCTTAAAGAGTGGCTGCAAAAGCAAGACATCCAAAAGTTCATAAAGAAGAATAGTCTGCACTCTTGCCATATAAAATCTCATATGGTGTCTTATGATGACTTAAAGGGGAAGGTTTCCTATTAATAAGAAAGGTTGCAATGAGTATGCATGCATTCCATAATTGAATTAGAATCCGAGATTGAAAGAAGAGAGCACGAGCGACATTCAATAAATGTTGGTGCTTTCTTTCTACAACTGAGTTCTATTGTGGTTTTCCACACAAGAAAATTAATGTAAAACTCCCATATCATTGAAGAAATTAGTAAATTTCAATTCTGGTGCATTATCAAATCTATAAACCTTGATCTTAGTTTGAAACTAAGTCAAAATTAACTTAAAAAATCTTGAAATTATAATGCTAATATCATACTTGTGTTTTAGCATATAAACCCAAGTAAATCGAGTACAATCATCAACTAAAGTTAAGAAGAATCTGTAACTAGCATATGAATCAATATGGTAGGGACCCTATATATCACAATGAATAAGATAAAAAGAAGCACTAGAAAGATTGTTGTTAGAATCAAAAGATAACCTTCTTTATTTAGCCAATGGGCATATGTAACAAAGAGTAGCTTTATTCATAGTAGAAATAGCACAAAACAATTTATTTTTCAAACAATTTAGACGTTTGAAAGATAAATGTCTAAGGCGATTATGGCAAACAGAAGCTAAAACTGAATTAATGTTAGTAGATTATAAATTTTAGGTAATAATATCAAGAACATACAATCCTTCAATCTTCTTAACTTTGCCAATCATCCTCTTGTTGTTGAGATTCTGAATATCAAAAAAATCAAGATGAAAACTAACCATAAGTTGAGATCCAGAAATCAAAGCACTCACAGAAATAAGGCTAAATATGAACTGAGGAACAAAGAGCACATCATGAATAATGATAATAGAACTTAGATTGACATCTTCACAAAGATTTACATATATTTTAGTATAGTTTGGTAATGTAACCGAGAAAGGTGGTATATTTCGCATGGAAATAAATGCAGATTTAATGGAACTAATATATCTATTGGCACCTGACTTTACTATCCAATATTGGGGTGAAGCAATCACTGGATTCACAGATATAAAAAAGCAAATACCTGTGGTGAATGAGGTGTGGGATGTATCTGTGCTTGCGATATTTATTTTAGAAGTTAAATGATTGGAAAATAACTTCATAAGCTGGTACTAATTTGAATTGGGATTTTGAATGAAGCTACCAAAATTTTATTGAGTATCAAATTGAACATTTGTGGAAACTTGATTAACAGCATTAGAACTAGTAGAAGAGGAATTATCTCGTTGTTTGGGCTTCTATATTGGAGGATATCCATGTATCTTGTAGCCTTTTTCAATTGTATGCCCATAAAAATTACGATGAGTACAGAAAGGCCTCTCTTTTTGCTTCCCTCTATTTGTACTCCTAGCTGAATTGTTGCAAGTGCTCTTAACATTATTGTTGTTATAACCACCAAAATTTGATGTTCCATTCTTAACAGATTTTTCAGTTCTTACACCAAAAGCCATAGAAGAATTAGTATCAATAGTAGACGCAACTTGGTTACCAGCTTTCCTTTGTTGTTCTTCTTGAAAGATAAGAGCAAATACTTTATCAATTGCTGGTAAGGGATCTATTAACAACAATTGCCCACGAACTTGAGAAAAAGAGTCATTTAGTCTTATAAGAAAAGATATAACGTACTCTATTTGATAATGTGAAGCAAGATACTTAATAGCACCACATGAACATTTTCCACATTTACATACAGGTCTATCTCCCAAATAGTTTTCAGTTTTGTGATATATAGACTAACTGAATCTTGTTCTTGAGTTAAGTACATTAGTTTAGGTCTTAACTAGAAAGCAATTTTATGCTGAAATCTCTCTCTCAAATCCACCCAAATGTTATGTGCATAATCAGCAAAGATGATACTAACAAAAATTTCCTTAGAAATTTAGTTCAAGATCCATGAAATAACAGTATTATTATTCCTAATCCAAGAATTAACAAGTTCTTCAACTGTACCTTTAGGTTGCGCAATAGATTCATTAACGATTCCATACTTGTTATTTACCAATAAAGCAATCAGCATTGCTCTGCTTTGGGAGACATAATTATCTCCTGTGAGAGACTGAGGAACTAAAACTAGACCTGGACTGTCTGAATGATGTAAAAAAATAAGGATTAGAAAGATTATTAATGGTGGACTTGCTTGAGCAAAATCTCTAACTAGTCATGTTTGCAGATGGTGAAGAATTTATGATGATCGGAACAAGTTAGGATAGATCTTGAGTAGATGCTAATCGGAACAAATTAGGATAAATCTCGAGTAGAGAGGAAAAATCATGAGTCAAACGAAGTGATCACCAACATGAAGTAGAGCAAAAATTCGCTTTGATACCATATTGAGTTTAAGAGAAGATGGAGAAGATGGAAAAGAAGAGAAAGGCAAAGCAAAAACAATGAATACTATGTTCTGTGATTTCTTATTACAAAATATAGCTATATAAAGGAAGAAAGAATAGCTAACTAACTACCAAACTTCTAACTAATCAATAATTACAACAAAGTAATAGATTAACAAACTGATTAACAAACTATTCTTAATACAAATCTTCTGAGAAACATTGTCCTAGGTTCAAGTAATTAACTAAAGTGATTATATATTATATCATGTAGTCAGTTTAATTTCTCAGCAGTCTAAAATTTTCTAATCGAAATCTCTCGCTACTTGAACTGAAATGACTTTTTTTTTTTTTCTTTCATTCCTTAAAATAAGTTTGATGTTTTCCTTAGTTTTAGAGGTGAAGACATCTTTGAAAACTTAACAAGCCATCTTTATGTATCTTTATGTAAAAAAAAAAGAATCCTAACTTTCATCACTTTAGAATTTTTGGTTATTTGGGGTGCGACCAGAATTTTATCAAGAATAAAGGATGAAAAAGAATTAGATAAAGATACAAATCTAATATGAGTTACTTTCAAACCTTTACCATCACCAAATTGAATTTGATCATTGGTAGAAAAATCATCACTTCAGATATTCAGATTACTAATGTTGTTGGTCAGATGATGTGTCGCACCAGTGTCAGTATGCCACTTTTGTTCATATTGACGATTGTTGAGTTTTGTTGGAACCAAGGTTAGCTTGATGATTTTGGCGAGATGGTGGAGTCTGGAAATTAAGATTCAAGTGCTTCAAATACCGGGCAGTCCTATAACCCAGCTTCTCACACAGTTGACACCATAGACTATTGTTACCACGATTGCCTCTATGGTTGCTATTAAACTGACCACGGCCCCTCCCTCGAGGGTTAGAAGAGTTATCACGACCCTGAGCTCTTAAAAGGGATTGCTAGCGAGTAGCAACATTGGCCAAGGTTGTGGGCAAAGTCAGCATTTGATTGTGATGCTGAATGTGAGCTTCATACGTCAAGAGCATAGAATAAATTTTTGCTAGGGTGAGTGAATCATCATGATAAGACACCATAGAGATAAGTGAATTATATTCAAGACTAAGGCCAACAAGCATGTGATAATATCGTCACATTTAAGAGCTTTGAAATTTTTACCTAGGTTTAGACCCAAAAACACGTTAAAAGTTACTATGTCTTAGATGAGTCAAAAGCAAATAAATTTTTGAACTAACACCTTAATCCTACCACAAACAAAATCCTATTTATAGGTTCTATCAAAACAATTGAGAAAGCAACAAATAAAATTGAAGCGAAAGGATTTGTTAACGAAGGAAAATCTTATGAAGAATTCTTCACATGATAAAAACTCTCTAGGCTATCTAGGAGATATATAAAAATTAACTATAAAAAGAAAACTTACAATTGATGATTTAACTTATAAGAACTCTTGTAATTCCAATAATCAGAGCTCTGATTGTCTTTTATTTTTATGGAAAGCTCTTTAGAATTGTCTTTATGAATCAACTTATTAGTTTTGTTGATGTATCAAAGTAAGAACATGTTTGTTGATTGAAGAAGGCAATTGATGGCCTTAAATAGGCATGTAGGGCCTAGTTTGACAAACTAAAGACAGCCTTGATTACATGGAACTTCACGAACTCTAAATCAAGTAATTCCCTTTTTTATAAGGTACACAAAACTGAAGTCATTCTTTTACTAGTTTATGTTGATAATATTATCATAAGTGAGAGTGATTATAACTATATAGAGAAGCTTATTTTACATTTTGATGAATGCTTTGCATTGAAAGATTTAGGTGAGTTAAGTTATTTCATAGGATTTGAAATCATTAGGAACTTTAATTTACTTTTCATGAGCCAAGAGAAGTACATTTTGATCTTTTAGCCAATATTAACACACTAAAATGCAAGGGTGCTCTCACTCCCATGACACTAAAATGCAAGAGAAGTACATTTATTTCATAGGGTGTTCTTTGAGAATAAAACATCGTATAAATTTGTGATAAGCTTTCCATAGTATGCTATAATGACTAGATCGAAAATATCTTATGTAGTGAATAGTCTAAGCCAATACATGAGTGGACCCTCATATTCTCACTAAAAGGCTTGTAAAAGGGTACTCATGTATTTGAAACATACTAGTCACTTAGGCTTGGTTTTTAACAAAATAAAATAGAGACATCTTTATAAACTCTAAGAACACCATATTCTTATCTAATGTAGGATTTGGTTATAGGTGCCTAATAATACATCATGACTACTGAAGTGACGAAAATGTTAGTGGTTTGACATCACCTTAATTGATGTGTATTATTTTGTCTTAGATATTTTAATTAAATATGTGATATGAAATGTGTTATCCTCATATGGTTCAATTTTATATTTCTTTGATATCTTGAGTAAACTTATTCAATTAAATGAAGTTAATATCACATATTGACTTATTTGAGTATGGTTATGCATTTTTCAAAGTTACATTTAATCAAAAGGCCTAAGATATGACTCTTTTTATATAGAAGGGACAAATTCTATCTTGATCACACACATCCATCTACATGAATTATAACATATTTGATTATTATCTTTATAATCTATTTTGTTATAGATGATATTTGTAAATATCAAAATATGTCATTCTCTATATTGGAAACTATGGTGATCTCAAGTTTAAAGATTATATACATCACTATCAATATAAGAATCATTTATGACATTCATATAATAATCTATGTAACATTCTCATAATGGGTTGGTCTAGTATATTAGTACACTAATTCTTACCCATGTGTTGACTTAATATTTTATATCATAATATGCATATATTATTATTAATCATCACACATATTAGTCTTTATGTATTATTGTTCCTTATTCATAACAATGCTTGATTAGGGACATTTAAGAATAGTATCTAATTAATTAAATTTGCTATTTTAAGAACATTATTACATTTATTAAATACATATATATATATGTAATAATAAAATAATCAAATGATATATAGAAATTAAAATGTTATAATACAAATATGCCAAATATCTAAAATACACTATTGAATTTAGGGTATATACCAACAAAAAGAACTTTGATAGAATTTGTATGCTGGTATTGAGGAGGTCAATAATTTTACTATAGCAATAGTATTATAGTACAACATTGTTCATGGTTACCGTGCACCATAACTTTAGCAACTAAGAGTCGCGGTACTGGTGGTTATCTCTAACATATTTCCACGCACTTCAAAACTTATTTTTCACTCCAAATCTTATTTCTTTATGAATTTATTTTTTTCTACATAAAAATAAATAAAATGAATAAAAGCATACTAAAAGAAAATAAATAAAAAGATAAACTAGTAAAATATCGAGGGTAAGAGTATGATAATATCATATAAAAATAATGAATATCAACTTCCTTTTGAAAAGAATCTCTCGAGTCCAATGTTGGTTTCAATGATGAAATCTTCAAATCCATTACCTTGAATTAAGCCAACACTAAGATTTTCAAGTTAGGTCATTTGTTCCATCAAGCTTGATAAAAAAGAGGTTTGTGCTAGTGGACTTGAAATAGTTAGATTTGCATTCATCGTGACTCTGACACTAAGTTAAAATTTGTAATTAGAAAAGATCAAGATGTTTGGCAGTTGAGAAAATGAAGGAAACTTTAGATTGTCTATATTAAAAGAATATTAAGAGTAAATTGTATCTTTTCTCATTGTAGAATAAGAGTGCACTAAGCTTATACTTATATACAAGATTGCTTAACTAATCCTAAGTCATGATGTGACTAGCATAAAAACTTTGTTAATTACTAACTAATGTAATTGTTAATGAACTAATTACAGCTATACAATTACAATTGTCTTCCATCTCTACAACAAAATTTTAGCTCTAACCTTACACTAGAGGACTAACAACTTTGAGCTCTATTTCTGGAATGCCATCTTATACTTGACTAGGTTACTACTCATTCTTTATACCAGCTTAACTATGCAACTTAACTTTCAAAATTACTAGCTTCAACTTGGCTTTCATCCTTAACATGATGAAGTCAAGATCTATGGTTGAATTTGATGAATTTTGAATTGAAATCATACTTAAAAATTATTAAGTTTGCATTATTGACATGTTTTAGAAAACTATTTAACTGCCGTGTTGCAACATATTATATTGGTTATTAGTTACCAGTCATTAAACGCATACTATTCATCCATATTTTTATGATTTTTATAATGAGAGAATTTTAGGTTTTCTTGTTATATTAGACAATATTGATGTTTATGCTAAATTAGAAAACTTATTTTGGAATGTGTTTTGCAAATAAAAGAAAAGAAATAGAATTGAATAAATAGACTTTTATTTTAACAAGAATTCTTCTTAATTTAAAAGTTACATTCTTTGTTGATTTAAAAAACAAAATTACACATATCTAAGGTTGGGTTTTTGCTATATATATTTATTTTATTTCTTTTCTATAGTAGGTAAAAGAGAGTTATGAATGTATAGCAAGGAAAAGAGTGCTGAATCTTTTTTTTCTTTGCTCCTTTTATTTTTCAAGTTGTTTTCATGTTTCTATTGTGACTTAAAAAGAAAATAATTTAATGGATATTATAAGTTTATAATATTTAGTTCTATATACTTCGATAGAGTTTTTTTAAACATTGTCAAAACGTTTTTTTGGTATTCTTCGGGAGAAAACTTACGCTTGTTATAGGGAGTTTAACAGCAACTAGCAAAGAAATCTTATTAAGTTTAGTCGAAGAAATTTCAATGCATTAAGGCAAAGGGATCTCACTAAACAAGTTCACATAAGAAGATTCAATATTATAACAACAAATATAAGAGAAAATTTTTATTTTATTCAAATTTATTAGTGCTTATAAATGCTATTTATCATAGTAGTTTTTTTTTTTTTTTTTTTTTTTTCTGGGTGTAGTCTTGTATATGTAGGTTAAGAAATTCGAACCACGTTAAAAATCAGTAGTTTTCTCTATTTATTTTGTCTTGTTGCTTACTTGAATTAATTAATTGGTTAATATTAATTAAAGTTGATAAAGATTAACATAAATAAATCTATCAAAAATTAGTATGGTATTAAATGTAGTAGTAAGTGCAATCTATTGATGATAATCAACTTGCATTAATTCATATATAAAGTGCATCAAATTCAATTGTTTGCACTATCTTATTACCACATATATATTATTTTTCAATGTAGATTTGTTTCAGTTTACATTAATTCATATATAAAATGTATCAAAATGTAATAGTGTTGCCAAAGATACAAAGTGTAACCAAAACTTCCTCTCATAAAAGAGAAAATCATGGAGGGAAAAGAGTGAAGATGTTGATTGATTTCCAAAAACTGGGATAACATTCATTATATCTGTTTTTATAATTTTGATAATAATAGTGCTATGGATACATACTTCTATACAAAGTGGTTCATACAAATTAATATGGCTTGTTAAATATTTTTATAAAATAATTTAAAATTTGCAAAAGTGAATATATATATATATATATAAACATTAATTTCTACTCAAACCTATCCTCTTTTATTGTTGTGAAGTTTTTTATGTCATAAGATGGGACTATAGGCAACCATAATAGTTATATAGGAGAATAATCGCTCTCCATACAAGTATGATATTCAAAATTTAAACGTTATTAAATAACTAAATTTATTCATAAAAATTAACCTAGCATAATAATAATGTAATGAGTAAATATAAAACAATTTATTGACAAATATTAATACGACATTATATAATACTTTCAAATTCATAGTATTCATTATTTAAAAGTCATGACACTTTAATATCAAAAATTAAGTGTCAATAAGTAAATATCACAATTCACTTGGGATCCTTTTGGTACTTGAGGGTGATGAATTTTAAGGCATAGTTGTTATAGAATGAAAGTAATAACTATTAAATTGTAGTAAAAATAAAAAAGTGGAAGAATTCTACTAAAAATTAGTGTTATCAAACAACTTTTTTAACTTTACATTTAAAATTAAATAAAATTACTTTAATACCAAAACAACCCTTTATCAACCTCTCACCTCTTCCCAACGCCAGGAACTCTGTACATATATAGTTGAATTTGAATAAAATAAAATAAGATAAAAAAATTATTAAAAAAAGAACACTAAAAACAATTTAACAGAAACATAACTTGGCAAACAGAGCATACACATTAACTGAGTCATACTCATACAACTTCTTTACTTCGTGCCCAAAGTAAAGAATTATTAATAACATTAGACATCCTCGGTTCCAGGATTAAGCCAAAAAGAAAGAAAGCCAGTGTCCTCTAGTCACAAATTAAACCACACAATTTTATTCATCTCTCTCAAGTCTAAAATATTATTCCTTGTACTCATCGACCTAAGACTGTGTACAAGTGAAAAAATGAACTCTTCGTCGCTGTTTCCAGCCAAGCCGAGCCCATATTAGCTGCACGCCGCTAGCCTTCTGTGGGGACCATCATTCTACCCCTGGTTCCATCAAGTGAAAAATGGATATCAGTTAGTGGGATACCAAGAAAGAGTTTTCACAGAGAGAATTTAATTACCTCTTTTATTGTGTCTTTAGAGCAAATGTATGTTCTATAAAAAGCAACTGGAAATAGCATGCTCTCTGGTCAAGATACAATTACGCTAATCGAACAAAACCCATTATAGAATATGTACAAGCATACCTGGAAATAAGTTCTTCTGGCGGAGATTTTTCAACAAAACGTTTCAGAAGGATGTCTAATACATCTGACGGGCATTGCTCTAGATTTTCTAACCAAGATCTTTCCCCTCCAACTTCTTTCAAATCACGCAGTGTTTGAGGATAACTATCAATATCCAATAGGACAGGAAATCTCTGCAGTCTCCTGCAATTCCAAACCGCAATTGTTTGCAAGGAATCGCACTTGATTTCAACATTCGAAATAAGCAGTAATTGTGGTAGATTAAAAAATGTCAGCTTCCGTAGACTTGGCAAGGTCATCGTCTCAGCTGCAAGACTAGGATCCTCATCTTCTTGCTCGATTACCTTCTCCATATCTGGACATTGCGCGATGACTAACTCTTCAAGGTTTCGGAGATGCTGCAAAACCTCAACTTTGAAGAGATACTTTAACTTGAAACAGTAAGAGACATCCATAATTTTCAAGTGCCGAAATCTTGGCATTGTCAAGTGCGTCACATCACCACAATGCATTACAAAAAATTCTAATGCATCTTCTGGGAGCAAAATAGGGTCACTGGGATACTCCCTTATAAATGCTAAGCTTTTGTTTCCCAATTTCCCATTGTACAAATCACCGACACAGAACTTGAAACTCTTGAGTTGACACCAGTGTTGTGAGCTAATGTAATCCTGGAAGATTTGCATTTCAGAGAAAGTAATCTCAAGAACACTCAAATGTTCCAGTTCTCGGACATCCTCTATACCTGCTGCACTATCGTCTTGCATTCGAGACCGCGACACCCAATGACTGTCACATCCAATCATCAAAAGTTCTTGTAGGTTGCAGAGTTTAGTCAACAGGCTACGTGGAAAATTTCTCACCCGAGTTCCAGAGAGGTCCAAGCGCATAAGTTCAGAACTCATGTCAGATGGTAATTGAGAAATAGGGCTACCAGAAATGTCCAGAACTAAAAGTGCTACAAGCCCCGATAACGATGGAAGAATTGTCAAGGCCCAACAGTTTCTTAAAAGCAGAGCAGTCAGATTCTTTGAACAAAAAAAGGACTCTGGTAGAATTCGTACACCGGTGTTGTAGAGGTCAAGAAGTTTGAGATTCGGGAAGCTGTTAAAGAAAGCATTATGAATACGATGGTCAATGGGGTTGTTTTGCAGAAGTAATGCTGATAACTTACAGAAATTGGGTCCAGAGCGAAACTCATTTATATCATTTCTCATAAAGGAGATTCTCTCAACATCTTCTGGACAATCTCTATAAAGTGGTTTTCTAAGTCGGCACCCAGCCTTAACGAAGAACCGAGGATTTCGTCTATTGATTTGGACAGCCATATCCCAAATTAAAGGATGAAGCTTAACTATCTCTAGTCCATTCTCTTGGCCTATACTATACAAAAGGCAAACATTTTTGAGCTCATCCAGTATCTCTTCTGCTTTTTCCAACTTTTTATCTATCTCTTCTACTTCACCTAATAAACCCTCCCACAGCCAATATTCCATTAACTCCTTAACAACAATAGGAGTATTTCTCGGATATAGCGTGCAGTAAAGAAAACACTCTTGCATGCAACTATAACTACTGTCTTTCAAGTGCTCGTAGCTAACAACAAAGTTTTCAAACACCTTGTCTTCGATGTATTTAGAGTCCGTGTTAGATTCCCTGAATGCAGCCAACTGGTTTTTCAGAGCTTTTTCAATGGTGACACAATCATTCCAATTCAATTTTCTTAGGTGTCTTGCAACCATTAGAATTGCCGAAGGCAAGCCACCACATTCCTCAGATAGATTCTTCAATATGGACTGAGTTTCGTCTGATAAGGTTGAAACATTGTGAGTGCCGACTTCATCATTGAGCAATTCATATGCTTCTTCATCGGATAATAAGCTCAATGCGAAAATTTTTTCCGACTTCATTTGGCGGCAAACTGAAGAAGATCGAGAAATTAATATTATAGTTGAAAATTTGCTCACTGGAATTCCAATTTCTTCAAGAGAAAAGGCTTTCCACAAGTTATCCAAAACTAACACAAACCTTTCCTTATCCCTCAGGGAGCTCCTTGACAAAGCTGAATTTTCTAGAACAGTATCATCGCTTGAAAGACTCAGACCAATTTTACTGGCTAATTTCCTTTGCAGCATTTTAAGATCAGCTTCATGTGATGCTTCAACCCAAATTATAGTACCAATAGATGCTTTTATGCTATCGCAGACTTCTCCCACAAGCTTTGTTTTGCCAATACCAGTGGCTCCAGAAACTCCAACTATGAATCCTCCACTATCGAAAATTAAGTGACGTATCTCTGCAAATGCCCGCCTACCCACAAAATCGTCGGACAATCTGGGTTTACCAGAGCTCCCTTGTCTCTTATTCTCCAGTTCGTTTAATTGTAACGTCAGTTCTTCAATCTTTCTCCCGAATGTGTACCTCTTGAAACAATTTGGTAAATACCCAAAAAGGCATGAAAAATCTTCGGACGGAAATGAACGGGCAGTTTCCACAATTTTGTAAATTTCATAATGGTCATCCGGACGTGGACGTTCCAACGGCCACTGTAACTCTCTGGCTTTAGCAAGAAGTTTGGCGCGCTGCCCTTCGGGTTCCTCAAGATAAGAGAGTTGTTTCTGTAAATGAGAGAGTTGTTTCCGCAAATAAGTTCCTAAAGGAGGTCCTATATGAGGAACTAGTACTGTCGCAAGTGACGTACCACAGCTTATTATGCCGGTAATGAGAGCAACAACTTCGCTGGCTGTCATGTCAACAATATGCACGGGCAACAATTTTAATTGTGATATTTTTATTATTTCATTGGATAACATTATCTTACCATGCATAAAAATAGAATCTTATCAATCCATTTAAAAAATTTAAAATTAAATACTCTTGAAGTAAAATTATTTATTAATTTAATAAACAATAAATTATTCATTCATTTATTTATTTATAAATAAGTTAAATGATAAAGATTATAAACTAATTGTTTTTCATTGCTCTATTTAAGTTAATTCCAAATAATTAAAGTGTGAATTATAATTTTCTTTTTTTTTTTTCAATTTAAGTTCAATTTAGGTCGATTTGAAATTAGGATACTTTTTAAAAATTTTAGAGAATTATATGATATCTTTTTCTTGATTAATATTAAAATATTAGTTCAAATGAGCAGGTTTTAATAGTTGATAAAAATATTCATTTATTGGGATAACAAGATCTAAATTCTTGAGTTTTCATGTGAATCATTGTTCTTAATAAAATTGATAATTCACTATTGTACTCTTAAATATAAGAGTTTATTATATATATATATATATATAAATATTTATACTATGTTTATTTTTTATAATCTAAGAAAAAAAGGAATGAAAAAGAAATCAGAATCATTATTTTTCTATTTGTTTTTGTTAAAAAAATGTTGAGGTAAGGATTCTATATGAATTTTTATTCCTCAAAGTGAGGCAATTATAATTTTTTACCTTTATGATTTCTATTTTCAAAATTAATAAATTTTTAATTTTCTCCATTCTTTATGTAATTGATTACATTTTTTTATTTTAATCAATTTTATGTAATTATTTTTTAATAATTAATTATTTTAAAATTATTGACATAAGATTATTTTAATTATAAATTAAGTTATCATTATTAATGCTTATTTTTGTATAAAATTTTAATATCATCTCATAAATTATAATTATCATTATTTTTGTCATAATTTTAATTAAAAATATTTTTTATATGTTTTATATGTCTACTAGTTTATAATTTTATTTTATAACTTTATATTTACTGTAATTCATACAACTAGTCATATTAATTTAATAATTTAATTTTTATTATATAAAAATAATTATTAATATAATTTATTTTATATTTTAAAATAAAAGTTGAAATTAATTTAATTTTTAATTATGAAACACATAAAATATTTTAATAGAAATAAGTATTTTTATCTAAATAAAAATAATTAATTAAGATAAAAAATATTTATAATAATAATAATAATAATAATAAATATTTATTATAATAATTATTTTTAATAAAATACAATTATAACTAAAATTAAAAGTAAGAAATAATTAAAAATTTTAATCTATTAATAAGTATTAATAAATTAAAAAAAAAATTTTTTTGTCAAAGTAAAAAAATAATAAATTACTTTTCATATATAATTGCATCCAGCAAACAAATAAAACAAAACTTTTTCCTTTCCTTTTCTCTTTCTTTTTCTTACTCCTTTCCATTCTCAAAATCAAACACACTCTTAATTTACTGAATTTAATTATTTTAGTTGCTTTATCTTTTAACACTTTTATTAAAAGAGAACAACTGTTTGCATTACAAGTAATTTTAACTAATTTCAATCCATTAAAACAAGGAAATCAATTTTTATAAAAATATTCTTCAAATAAATAAATAAATATTTATTATATATTTGATTTTCAATAAAATCAAGTAGACAGTTCAACTATAGGCAAAAATAAATCAGCCAACCAGTCATTACCAAATTAGTAACTAACAATGGAAATTTACGGAAGAAAGAAACTAGAAATTAAGTAGCTAATCATACCTGGCATTGTAGTCACTGCTGCTTCTTGCTTACTGCGATTTCAGAAAGAAAGTGAAAATTAAAGCAAGCTCAGAATAATAAACAGAGATATGACGGGCAGTCTGAGATTTTCTCTGAAACTGAAAACACAAATCTGCAGACACAAATGAGCACCACATTTTGAAAGCCAAGTTCAGATTACCAAGTATTACCAATAAGTGTAGGACCGCCAGCCTTCAGAAAGTCCCTTTTTGCGGTATTATTATTATTATTTTTGGTTCTGATCTGTAGGGATTACAGATTAGTGAACTCCGTGACCATTTTTATTTCTTTTAATAAGTTTTCGGACCACCACTTTTGGTCGTCGTCCACGCCAAGTCTTTAAAAAATAAGTAGGTTTTGAGAGTGCACATGTTGTCCTCAATGTCACAATGCTCGAAAAGAACACAAAATAAAACGGCAGTCGGAAAAAAAGCAAACACACTGTTGTACGCGTTGAATTGTTATTGGTGAATTTTCATCACTTTCTATTATTTTTATTATTCTGTCGGTGTGTAACAGTTGGCAAACACATGCATCAATTTTATTGGTTATTTTAATGGCATTAATTAGCAGTTGTTTAGCCCCTTCTATAGAATAAAAGCTCCCGCCTCTCAAGCGCTTTCTGTTTTACCTAATTTTCAATATTGTCAAATATTACTTATATTCCTTTATTTCATTTTATTTATTCATTGAGTTAATAGTGAAATATCACTTGTATCTCTCTACTTTTTCCTATTTGCAGTTTGACTTAAAAGTTACAACACGTTATTAACTATATTAAAATATTTAATTTTCTTATGTTTTTGTTAAAAACTTTCACGTTATATTGTTATTACATTATAATATTATTTTTATATACTTTTATTTTCAAAAATTTATATATTATTGTATTATTTTTATGTGTTTTTACTTTTAAAATTCTATCCTTATTAATATATTCTATTAAATTAGATTTTTCACATCAAAAAGTAAGGATAGTATACTGCATATGCTTTTATTTTCTTTATTACATTTTATTAACAATGATATTAATATAATATTTCTTGATTAATTACTTTCAGTTTCTTTTTTTTTCCCTTTTAAGTTATATTATTATCACTCTATAAATATTGCAAAATATTATTATTGCAAACTGAAGTTTACAAAAACAAAGAAGATTATTAGAACTTGAAGTTCTAAAATCAATCTTAAAGATTAGAACCTAAAGATCAAGATCTTTCAAGTACCGTATTTATGGACTTGAAGTTCCAAACATATGTATAGAATTTTTATCATTATTGTATCGTACTAATTTTATCGTGCCAATAATTTTTCCTTTATTTTAAATGTATATAGGCCTCTAAAAATGTCAAGTCTACGAATTTGCAAATTTTCATTCTTGATAGATTGAGATATAATTATCTTTCTTAGGTTCTCGATACAATGATGCACCTTCGAACTTAGAGCTTGGAGAACATAATCAAAAAGAAAAATTATGCATCCTCGTATAATAAATCAAAGGCCATAATTTTTCTTCTTTATCATTTGAATGAGATTTTTAAAGCTCAATATCAGCTATCGAGATCCATTGAAGTTGTAGAAAAGTTTGAAGGAAAGATATAACCACTAGAAAGATGTATTTGTCCCAAAAGCTAGACCTAAATAGATGAATGTGAGATTACACAAGTTTACTCTATTCCGAATTATCCCATAGCTAAAATTATGTGGTGAAAAAGTTATTGAATATAATAGGTCAAGGAAGACATTCTCTACCTTTCATGCATTCAATGTAATTCTACAATAATAATATCATGAATGTAGATTTAAATAGTACTCAGAATTTATCTCATGTCTTCTAGTTGTTAAATGAAACAATGAATTTTTGTTGAAAAATCATAAATCACGTTTAACTGGTGCTTTATTATTCCTAGAAGTGAATGTTGGTATAATAGTAGCAATGTATGTGGTAGAGGATACAAGAAAGGACAAGAATATTGCCCTCACAGTGGCGAAACAAACATAACAAATAGAAGTGGAATGTTTATAAAAGGTAAAAAAATGATAAAAAGTACTGAGAATAAACCCTGCAAATATTTTAATGACAATTGTAACTAGTGCGGAGGTAAGGAACATTAGTTACACACTTGCTATGAAACCATCAAGGCTAAAGGAAAGAATATGGAAACTAATTTTATCAATAATTAAGATCCTATGGACCTAACTCATCTTGACATCTTTGATTTCTTCAAAGACAAATATGAGAAAATTAATTATTAATTGGTGGTGACAATATTCATACCAATTAAAGTTTAATCATAAACTTCTTTTTTGTACTTTTTATAAAACATGTAAGATATACTCTCATGATTTGTATTTCATAACCAAATGTTTGACACAAACTTTTGCTTAATGAAAAGATATGGATTTTAGTAAATTGCCTCTCTTGAAAAGAAAAGTTAGAGATATATACTTAATTAATATTATAACTAATCACACTATTCTTTAAAATAAGAAATATTTCTCGAAGCATAATAACATTGAGGTTAAAGTAAATATCATATTTGGTCTTAGAGACTTAATTAAAGGCTCTAAAAGAGTCACAATCCTTTTAACAAGTGCAACTAGATTATGCATTCATCATACATTATATTATGTTAGATTGGGAATAAATCTACTCAATTCTAAGGATATACGCTGAAATAGATATTACATAAAGACTCTAAATGAAAATAATATAAAGTATATTTGCATTACTTCTAATGTCCCATGCAAGAAACACATATTAGAAAAGCTTTTAGTTTTATCATCTAGGTTGCATCACACAGTCATAAATATTGCAATTGAGAGTTATGCACTAATGTACCAAAAGATCATTGATCTAAATGTGTTTATGTTGTGGTATGATTATATTGGTCACTTAGGATCTACAATGATGAGAAGAATTAATGGGCACCTATTAAAGAACCAAAAGATTCTATTGTCCAATGAAAATATTGTAATGCTTACTCATATGGAAAACTTATGGTTAGAAAATCCTTTTTTAAAATTAGTTTTGAGTCACTATCATTCTTACAGGAAATTCAAGAACATATGTTAGTCTATTTACCTATCTAGTTGACCATTTCGCTATTTTATATTCTTAATTGATGCATCTATTTATTGGTCACATATTTGTTTATTATCTATTTATAATGTTGCGTTTATTAGATTGCTTACACAAATATTCAAATCAAAGACACAATTTTCTAATTATCTAATCAAGAATATATGTCTAGATAATGTTGATGAGTTTACTTCTAAGACATTTGATAATTATTGTACATTAGTAGTTCCACATGTCCATAAACAAAATGAATTAGCTAAATTACTTATTAAACAACTCTAGATAATTTGAGATTCAAACTTTACTATGATGAACTAAATTATCAGTTTTTAGATAAGGACATGCTACCTTGCATGTTATGACTTTAATTCATCTTAAACATCTTGTCTGTCATCAATATTCTTTACTGCACCTTGTACTTGGTCATCAACTTGCTATTTTTCATCTACCTATTTTTAGTTGTGTTAGCTATGGAGACAATCAATTCTCAATCAAATTTTCAAGTGAGAGAATATTGGTGGTACAGACATTTGAGTCCCATTGACCTATTTGTTTAGAAAGAGAAACAAAAAAAAAAAAAGATACCTTTTGCTAAAAAAGTAATAATCCAAAAAAAAAAAAAAATTTGGATGCATGCACTGTTGTGTACATTAAAGGGAGTTCTCATATAACTAGAAACTCTCTCTCTCCATTTTCTCATTCATATCAATCTTGATTTTGAGTTTTTTTTAATACTTGAGAGAGATTTCTCTCTTTATATTTAGAACAAAGTTGTAATCTCATATTTTTGTAGTGAAATTCATCTATTTTTCTTCGTGATTTCTACCCAATTTATTTGGAGAATATTAAAGCAATCAATTTTAGATCTAAAAGGGTTGTAAAAAGATCAAGAAAGAGTAAAGCAAGGAATACATATATGTACTTACAATCCCAACGATATTTAAATTTTAGTGGAGCTTGAGCGGCCACAAATTATTTTTTTCCTTATAGTAAAATATTGATTGTGATTTCTTATCCCAAATGGATCATGTAATTTAAGTAACTATCATTTCTGTTCTACTTACTAATTGATGAAGACTTTATATCATATGTCATTGGTAATGCTGGTCTAACTGATCAACAATTGGTTTATTATATTAAAAGCTTAATTTGGAATTGCCGCTAATTTTATAAAATAATTTATTTCTCTTGTTCTAAAATAATTAACTATTAAAAAAATTTGTTAAGTTTAGTGTTAGAATGTTGTGATAATTCAAATGCTTACATTTTATATAACATTGAATGATACACACACATACAAACACGTGTGTGTGTGTACACACACACACACACACATATGTATGTATTATATTTAATTTCAATCATTTAAAACATATTAATTAAATAATTAAAAAATTAGTATAAAAATTGTATTAAATTAAAGGTTCCCAATCCTTTCCTTGTATGTATATATTAATTTTTTTTAGATATATAAAATAATTTTAATCTGCTTAAAATTAATTTTCACCATTCCAATATCAATTTTAAATAGACACTAATTATTATATTTATTATAATATATTAACTGTAAAATAACAAGTAAACACAAATATTAAAATTTATGGCTCTCAATAAAATAGAATAGAATAAATTTTCTTTATGCCCCTGCAAAAATCCCAATACTAATATCCAAATTGAAGGGGATTGATAAATGGGTTAATAACATATTATACCTGGTTTCTAAAGGAATCATAAATTAGGACATTGTCTACATTATTTGTTCACACAGATCCCTGCCATTTTGAAACGTTAATGGGACGTTAAATTTGAGGGGCAAAATAGAAATTCTACCCTTGACGTTTTGAACAAAACAAAAAGGCAAACATGCAGCATAAATCAGACAAAAAGAAAAACACAAAATCAGTATAAGCCAAACATGCATCTTAGTCTTAGCATTCATACACGAATACTGCATATATTGATAAACTCTAGAAAATTCTCAACACAAATGGTTTTATAATAAGCTTACGAAATAATTGCACAAACCGACGCCATTTGACTTACAAAGGCACTTCCACGAAATATGTTTGCCCTCATTTTCTTTCATGAGCACTAAACATAAACTGTATCTTCAATCCTTTTTCCTTATTATTATTATTTTATCAAAGATTATGAAATTAACAACTCTCTTTTGAATTTATAACATGTAATTAGGATTACTCTTTTCTCTTAACAAACACTAATTTTAAATAAATTCACGACAATAAAATGTATACAAACTCTTGAGCTGAGGAAAAAAAAAAATTCCCACAAATAAACATACAGAAAATAAATTTTGATTTGAGTTATATTTGAGTTATGGGTGCCTCCAAGTTTAGTACATGGGTAATGAAGAAGCAGGTGGGGATAAAACAACAACAGAGGTTTCAAAGGAGAAAGACTGCAAAGTATTTGGTTGGAAGTTGCCATTTTGTTATAATAAAGTGGTTGAGACGACAACCAACAACCACTAGGAACTAAAGACACCGGCCATGAGCTTCGTTTCCGACAGTTAATTCCATATGAATATTTTAAGCAGGACGACGTCAAGATCCATGCTTCAATCTTATGGTTTTTGAATTGAAAGCATGCTTGAATGTTAATAATGTCATAAATGTAGCAGTTCAATCTTTGTCTTTCTGCTCTGCTTGTCATCTGGGTAAAATGCATCAGGTTTTATACAAATCCACTGAAACAAAAACAAATGTCCCTCTAGAACTCATACACTCTGATGTCTGGGGTCCAACTCCTTTTATCTCACTCGGATTTATCCATTGGTCCTGAAATCAGATGTTCTTAGTATTTTCAAGCAATTCACAACTCTAGTTGAAAAAACCTTTGATGTCAAAATTATAACCTTACAATGTGACATGAGTGGAGAATTCAAAGCACTTGAACCATATCTAATTGAACATGGGATTAATCTCAGATATTCCTGTCCTCGCTCACACTACCAAAATGAAAAAGTTGAAAGAAAGACTAAAGAGGCAATTCGTATTGCAGAGAACCTAAAAGTTCTGAGATTTATTTTTTTACAACCTAAAACTAAAGGAAAACAAAGACTGATATTTAAATACAAAAGATGACATTGTGGCCATGAAACACTAAAATGTCAACCAGACTAGAGGACAAAAAGATCTTCAACAATTCTGAAATGAAACGAGGATTGTGATAGCTCTGCTGCCCCTGACGAGTGAAGGATGCAGAATAGTCAGCTGCAACAAACTCCTTCGTGGTTAATTGAGCAAAAAGAAGAAGGGTAATCGCTAGTATTTGAAAGAAGTTGAGCTTGTTTTAGTGGGCCTCTGAAAGCAATGTAGAAGAGATGGCCCAGTTACTCTTCAATTTGAATTTGTAGTTGTAAGTGCAATCTATTGATGATAATCAAATAGTCTCATTGCTATTGAGCCAAATTCAGTTGCTTGCTTGTTCTTATTACTACAGGTATACATACATACATACATACATACATACATATATTCTTATTACTACAGGTATACATACATACATACATACATACATACATATGTATATGTATTTATGTATGTATATTTCAATGTAAATTTGTTTCAATTTACATTAATTCATATATTAAGTGTATCAAAGAAATTTATAAAGAACTTAATTTTATCTATGCAGGTTTTTTCTTTTCAATGCTTGTTTTGATTGTGTGAGTGTGTGTGTGAATCCATACTTTATAAGTACAAGAAATGGGAGAAAAAGAAATATTGTTCCCTAAAAACAAACAAGTATAATAGTGTTGCCAAGGATCTAAAGCTTCCTTTTATAAGAGAGAAAATCATGGAGAGAAAAGGGTGAAGATGCTGATTGATTGGCAAAGATGGGATAACATTTATTATCTTTGTTTTCATCTTTGTCATAATTTTCACAAAAATAGTGCTATAGATACAAACTTCAGTACAAACTTTTGTACAAATAGATAGGACACTGTAAAAGAAAAAAAATTATATGAACATCTATGGCAAGCATATAACTTTACACATCATTTTTTATGTTATAGTTTGTATAAAATTTTGTATCATCATTGCCATTATTTTTCTTTAAACTAGATTATTATTTGTTTTACTAAGACTATTTTTCAAACTTTAATCCTTGAACATATCTACACCTTCATCATCTCTTAATTTTTCTTTTAATTGATTGATCAAAAAATTAATTTTCACTCAAACCTATACTCTTTTATTGTTGAGGAGCTTTTTATGTTATAAGAAGGGACCTTATGCAACCATTAAAGTTATCTTGGAGACTAACCACTCTCCATACAAGTATGATATTCAAATTTTAAACAGTAACAAATAATAATAATAATAATAATAATAATAATAATAATAATAATAAATTTATTCATAAAATTAGGGTGACATAATAATAATTTAATGTGTACATATTAAAGAAATCGAGAATAATTATGAAGTATTTTGCAAGATTTGTTTATGGATTCTCTTTTCTTTTCTTTCTTTTTCTTTTTTCAAATAACAAATTGTACAGCCAGCTCGCATAAATTTATTGACAAACAACAAGTTATCTTGGTTTTCATCGACGTGCCTCTCTTTCTTAAACATTACCAGACAAGCCATTGCTCACGTCGTCCTTCTTAATGGTGGTTATCTTCTCCACCTCTTGTTTACTGCAAAATGGCAATTTTCAAGTATTATATGTCTTTTACATCAATTTTCAACGTTTACATTAATAATTTATGAATGGTCAAGATTAAATGAAATAAATGCTTAAAATATATTAAGGGATTTTATTGTTTAAATCCTTCTTGTTTATAAAAAAGAATTTAAAAACCATAAATTTAAAGAATTCATTGCTTAATTTCTCTTTGTTTACTTTTTGTTTCACTTAAATCTCTTTTACTTTTACAAAAGTTCAGTGAAAATGGTAATTGAGGTATAAATAACATTTATACTTCTAAGTAGTATTTTGGTTCTATTTTAGTCATCGATATAATCTTAATTATAAAATTTAAAAAAAAATAATTAATTTATAATTTTTCACATTGTGCAGAAAAATGTTGAATAGATTAATTTAAAGAATTAATCAAATCTAAAGTACTATAAAAATAATGAATTAACTAAATTTTAAAATATCAATTGTATTTTTTAATAGTTTTTAAAATTTGATTAATTTTTATAAATTAATTTGTGCAATAATTTTCACATAATATGAGAAATTATAAATTAATAATTTTTAAAAATTTTAATAATTAAAAATATTAAGTATTATTAAGATATTATTTGATAATTTAAAAATTTTAACAATTGAAAAGAATAAAAAAAATAATGAATTAAAAAATTGCTAAAATCTAATTAAAGTGTATTTAAGATCATGCAAACATATTAAAAAATTGCAAAAATTAACATAAGTTATAGATGGTTAAAACAGAATTACAATGATATTTAGGAGTATAAATGTTATTTTTGCAATTCAATTACTATTTTTTCTGACTTTTGGAGCAATGAAAAGGACTGAAGTGAAACAAAAAGTAAATAAAGAGGACTTAAATAATATATTTTGGAACTTATTATTTTAAAATTCTTTTTGAAAAATAAGGACTTAAGTAATACAATGACATGTATTAATTGGATAACATTAGTTGGACACACTTCAACTAAATGCAAAAATAAATCAGCCAACCCACGTCAATACCAAATTAGTAACCATTACAGCACTAACAAAATTATAATTCATAAAAATCACCTTGAATCCAAGAACCAACCACGGAGATGTTGCACTACGAATGCCCAGGTGCTGCTACAGTAATTATGAACAACAACATGTTATTATTGTATGGTAAATTTTTAAAGATGTGTATGTATACGGGCTGTTTGTATGTTATATGAGAAATGCTTGTTAATGAATGATTGAATTTGAAATATTTTAAAATATGTCTTAAATGATTATTGGCATAGAACAACCATGCTCATGAAGCATACATTATGTATATCTCATAAAGCATATATCATGTATATCACAAGTATTTAGTTAAAGTTTAAAGTTTTATATTAACAATACAAAATCATTTATTATTCATATAAACTTGAATAGTGCAAATAGAAATTCACATTCACGAGAGGACTAATGGGGGGATACTTTCACCTCAAATCGATGAGTGAACTTTTATAATATCTCCTTCCTAGAAAAAAAATTAAAATAAAAACATGTGAAACATTACAAAATCACTAATATTTTTGTACATTAAATTTTAGATTATAATTGGATTTTTGAACATATTTGGTTAAATCATTTATATTTCTTATACATTGCTATGATAGTGATCTGGCCTTGGGCTGACATAACATATACATATATATATATATATGTGTGTGTGTGTGTGTGTGTGTGTGTGTGTGTGTGTGTGTGCGCGCGCGCGCCCGTGCGTATATTAGATATTTCTTTAATTACAGCATGTAGTTTATGGCAGGCTTTTGAGACATATAAATAAGTGGAAGGTAGGAGTAGTAGATGAATATTGGTGCACCCCCTTAGTATATTTTATATTAATATGGATATTATGAATTGATATGGTTTTCAATTAGGTTATTTAATAAATTATATAATCGTCTTGTCTACTGTTGATTTATATTTATTAAGTTAAATATTTGCACACTATACACCCAATTTATTTTTAATAAAAAGGTAAGTATTATGATTATTCATTCACTAAGTATAATAGTATACTTATCTTTTATTAATATTTTTAGGATAATTTGATAAGTTTTGATTGTTGAGGTGGCCGATTTTTGAAGAGACCGATATTTCTACTTTTTAAGTACTCGATTCAAACTGACATTCAGGGTCCATTGGAAAATACTCTTGTATTTATTTATTTTGTATGAGATAATTTGTATTACATTGTGTATAAATTTTGAATATTGAATTCTATATTGTCTAAGCTTATTACTAATTATATATTATTATGAATATTCATTTTGTAGGTTTAAATTTATTTTTTTTTAAGACCTTGCCCATTCTTTTGGGGCTTTCCAACTTAATCAAACGTAATTTAATTATTCTTTGACATCCACTATACCTACTTCACTATCTTCTTGCATTAGAGAATGCGATATCCAAGGAAAGTCGCATCTAATCATCAAAAGTTCTCGTGGATTGTAGAGTTTAACAAACAGGTAATGGGGAAAATTATTCACTCGAGTTTTAGAGAGGTTTGGGGGCATTAGTTCAGAACTAATATCAGCTGGTAATTGAGTGATTGGGCCACCAAAAATGTCTGGAACTATAAGTGCCACAAGCTTTGATAATGAAGGAAGACTGGTTAAGGCCCAACAATTTCGTAAAAGAAGTGCATTTAGATTCTTTAAACAAGAAAGAGACTTTGGTAGAATTCGAACCCCAATATTCGATAAGTCAAAAATTTTGACATTTGGAATGCTGTTGTAAAAAAGCATTATGAATTTGATGGTCATTAAGGTTGTATTGCAAAAGTAATTTCGATAACTCATAAATTGGGTGCAGAGCTAATCCCTTTTATATCATTTCTCATCAATAAGACTCTCATAACCCCTTCAAACCAAATTTTATAAAGTGGGTTTCTAAGACAGCAACCAACCTTAATCAAGAACCGAGGACTTCCTGCAAGATTTTAACTGCCATATCCCAAATCAAAGGATGCATTTTAACCATTTCTACTCCATTCTCATGGCCTATACTATCCAAAAGGCAAGCATCTTTAAGCTCATACAATAGCTCTTCAGCTTCTCCCAACCTTTTTTATCTATTTGATATATTTCACCTAATAGACCATCCCATAGCTAGCATTCCATTAATTCCTTAGCCATAATAACAGCATTTCTTGGATATAATGTGCAGTAAAGAAAACGTTCTCTTGTTCAATTATAATTGCTATATTTCAAATGCTCGTAGCTAAGAAAAAGGTTTTCAAATACCTTCTCTTTAATACATTTGGTATGTGTGGTAGATTTCTTGAATGCAGGTAACCGGCTCTTTAAAGCTTTTTCGATGATGGCACGATCATGGCACTATCATCTAAATTCAATTTTCTTAGGTCTCTTGCAATCATTATACATGCCAAAGGTAAGCCACCACATTCCTTTGCTACATTCTTCAGTGTGGACCGAGTTTCTTCTAATAAGGTTACAACAATACGAAGGCCGACTTCACCCATGAGTAATTCATATTCTTCTTCATTGATAATAACTTCATGTAATAATTTTTTCTGACTTCATATGATGGGAAATTAAAATAGATTGAGAAACTAGTATTACCCTATGGTAATACGAATACCTTATCATTGGAATTCCAATTTCTTTAAGTGAAAAGGCCTACCATAAAATATCAATGACTAATAGAAACCTTCCTTCTTTTACCAACTGATTCCTTACCAAAGCTGCATTTTGTACAATAGTATTATCCCTTGACATGGTAAAACCGATATTAATGGTGTTAGTGTGATTAGAGTTCAAAATTTGGTTCAGTTGACATAAATTCATGTGAATGTGAAGCTGTTGGTAATCATCTAAATTGGAAGCATTCAGTTAAGATAGCTGAGTTAGCAAGAAAGGAGTGGATAAGACTGTTAAAGTAGTTAAGAGTTTATTTTTAGAAATATGGTGCATTTTATCTGTAGTGCTTACTTAGAATATAAAACCCAATACTTGTAAGCATATAGACACTTCTTTGATGAATAAAACAAGGTTAAGAGTATCTTAAGGTATAAAACTATCAGGTTTACCCCTCAACAAAATAAAGTAACTGAAAGGCTAAATAGGACAATCATAGAAAAAGTAAGATGTATGTTAATAAGTGCTAATTTATCCAAATACTTCTAGAATGAAGTAATTAACACTACTGTTATTTGATGAATAGAAGTCCTTCCTCTGTATTGGATTTTAAGACTCCAAAAGAGGCATGCTCTAACCATCCACCTAATTTGAATCACTTAAAGGTGTTTGAATGTGTTGTTTATGCACATTCTAATTAGGGAAAGTTGGATGCAAGAGTTATAAAAAGAATTTTTGTGGGATATCCTATAAAACAAAAGGATACAAGTTATGGTGTAGTGATAGGAAGAATAGCAAATGCATCATCAGCAAAGATGTCAAATTTTTTGAAGAAAAAATGTTAAAGAAAGGATATGGCACTAATAATGAATTTGCTGTAAAAGAAACTAGCAAAAATACAACAAAGATTGAAGTAAAGATTATTGAATAGGAAAGAAGACTCAGGGATATTAAAGCTAATTTGGAAACAGAAGAAAAATCTTTAAAGAAGACTGAAGTAAGTGATTATGAATTAGTAACGGATAAAGTTAAAGAGAACAAAAAATCATTTATCAGATATGGATATGCTGACTTAATAACATATGATTTAAACACTATAATTCAATTTGTAAGGTCATAATGCTTTTCATCTACAAAGGCTATTAATTCATTTGAAGCCAAGTAATGGCATGCAGCTATGGTTAAAGAAATGAATACTTTATATAAAAATAAGACATTAGAATTTGTTAATAAACTAATAGGAAAGAAGGAGTGGATTGCAAATGAATCTTCAAAAGGAAAGATGATAGAATTGCAGGTGAAGATTTGAAATTCAAAGCTAGGTTAGTAGTAAAGTGTTTTTCACAAAAATGAGGCATTAACTTGATGAGGTTTTTGCATTAATGGTAAGGCATGTATTAATTAGAGTATTGTTATCATTTGCTACTATTTTTGACATTAAGTTGGAACAAATGGATATCATAACTGCTTTTCTCTATGGAGAACTAGAGGAAGAAATATACATGGCTCAACAGGAGGGATTTGTCAAAAAATGAGATAAGAATAAAGTTTGTCATTTGAAGAAGTCCTTGTATGAACTCAAGCAATCTCTAAGATAGTGGAGTCTCAGGTTTAACAAATTTATTTTGTGTAAAGGGTTTAACATAAGTATGATAGTTGTGTGTATATTAAAGGTCAAAGTTTAAATACAAAGTCTATCTATTTGTTCATGTAGATGACATTTTAATAACTGCTAAGAGTATGTATAAAATTGATGAATTGAAGCATTAGTTGAACACTGAGTTTGAGATGAAAAATATAGGAGCTCCAATAGTATTTTGGATATTTAACATATTTGTATCATGACATTTTTTTTTTATTTATATATATCATTTGATTATTTGATTATTACATATTTATATGTTTAATAAATGTAATAATGCCCTTAAAATAGTAAATCTAATTAGTTGAATACTATTCTTAAATATCCTTAGTCAAGTATTGTTATGAATAATGTAACAATAATGTATAGAATATATGTAGTGATTAATAACAATATATGTGTGTTATGATATGAGATATTAAGTCAGCATATAGGTACAAATTAGTAAACTAATGTACTGAATCGACCCATCATGAAAACACTATATGGATCATTATATGAGTGTGATAAGTGATTCTTATAGTGACAATAGTGTATGTGATCCTTAAACTTAAGATTACCATGATTCCTACCATAGAAAATGGCATATTTTGATATTTTTAAAAATCATTTGTAATAAGATAGAGTATAAAGGTAATAATCAAATATATCATAATTCGTATAAAGGGATGCATGTGATCGAAATAGAATTTGTCCATCCTATATAATGAGAATGATATATTGGACTTTTTGATTAAGACTTTAAAAAATGCATGGTCATACTCAAATAAGTCAATATGTGATATTAACTTCATTTGATAGAATAAATCTACTCAGGATATCAAAAAAATATAAAATTGAACCATACGAATATGACACATTTTATATTTCATATTCAATTAAAATATTTAAGATAAAAAGATTGAATTCTATAATAATATTAATCACAGATAAGGTGATATCAAACTACTAATATTCTAATCATTTAAGTAATCATGATGTATTATTAGACACTGCTCATTACTTGTAATACTAAAATTAAATTTTAGTGTTACTGCCAATATTACACGAACTTATTAGGTAGCACATTAAGATTGAAAATAATATATATATATATATATATATATAAATATATATATATATATATGGAGAATTTTAAATGAATTTATGATTTATTAAACTATTTAGGTATTAATTTTAACTAAACTCATTATTTAAAGATTGGTTTAAATTTTAGTAGTATCTACTTTACTAAATAAATAGAAATTTATAAGAAAGTCTAACCAAATAAATTAAGTCTAAACTAAAGACCTAAAATAGCAATATAAATATGTGATATTTACATTTTAGAGGCATGTTTAGGGTTTGTTTTTGCATTTTTACTTTTGACAAAAGTAAAACACATAAGACATCGCACACTCAAATCATAAGAGTGAGCACTTTAAATTAGATTCTCAATTGTGTAGATATCATAGAGATGCAAAAGCAATTGATCTATATTCATGGTTTGGCAAAAAGGTCTAACTAGAGGCATGTATGTATTTATTGCATTATATTATATACATATGATAACATTAGGTTTTATCACATAGATCTTGAAAAGTAAACCGTTTATTTTGTGTATTTTTAGTTATGTATATGCACCGATTTGCGTACAAATATTAGGTATAAAGATAGTCAAAAACAATAGAAGAAAACTGTTGTTTCTATCTTAAAAAGCATATCTGGAAAAGGTTTAGGAGAGGTTCAATATGAAAGATGCAAAGGCAGTTAAACTACCTTTTGTAGAACTTTCAACTTGTTAGTTGAACAATCACCTTCAACTAAAAGTGAGATGGATCTAATGAGTAGAATATCATATGCAAATGCAGTTGAAAGCACGATGTATGCAATGGTTTACTCAAGGCCTAACTTAGCTCATGTATTAAGTGTAATCAGCACGTTCATAAGGAACCCTACTAAGTGTCTTTGGGAATCTGTGAAGTGAATGATGAGATACATAAAAGGTAACTTAAAAAATAAGCTAGTGTATGGAAGATCAACTAATTGCAAAGGAGTAATCAATGGATATGTAGATGCAAATTTTGCTATTGACTTGGATAAAATGAATCATTAACTATATTTGTTTTTACTTTGTATAACTGTGTGATCACATGGAAATCTTCACTTCAACAAGTTGTTACTTTGTCAATAATTGAAATTGAATATATGTTATCAACAGAAGCGATAAAGGAGGCAGTATGGTTGAAAGGAATTGTTGATGAATTTGGAGTAGGATTTGATTCAGTAAGCTTATTTTGTGATAGCCAAAGTGCTATTTTATTGTCCAAATATCAAACACATTATGAAAGGACTAAGCATGTTGATGTGAGATGTCATTATATTAGAGATGTGATCTCAAGAGGAGATGTGGATGTTTTAAAGATTCACATTTCTGAAAATGTAGCTGATGTTTTGACTAAAGTAGTTCCAAGCAAGAAATTTGATTTTTCTTTGCAGATGTTGGGAGTAAGTGTTGAAGAAAACTAAAGTTTATATGTTGAAGCTGTGATTTAAGCTTTGAAAGTTCTAAATTTTAATCAAGGTAAAGATTTGTTAGTATGATTAAAGTCCAAAACTTAGTTCAGTTGATATAAATTCATGTGAAGGTGAAGTTGTTAGTAGTCATCTAAGCTGGAGAAAGTCAGTTAAAATAGTTGAGTTGGCAAGAAAGGAGTGGATAAGACTGTTTAAGTTGGAGTTTGTTTTAAGTAATACGGCACATTTTATCTATAGGGATTACTTAGCATATAAAACTCGATACTTGTAAGCATATAGACACTTCTTTGATGAATAAAACAGTTGAAAGGAGACATTAATTCTCTGAAAAATCGTGATTCATATTTGTTCTTCTTGTTCTTGTTTCTTGATCATCTTGAATACAGAAAATTCAAGGCTTGTATTGTTCAGAATCATTCGACTGCAATTGAGAGATTAAAACGTAATATTCTTGTGGTTTTGTTGGTTAAGATTCAAGCTGCAACAAGTGGCTAATTTCATTTGCAGCGCCTTGAGATCATCTTCGTATGACGCTTCAACCCGAATTAAAAGACCATATTCTTGTGCTTTTCTTTTACAGAAAAATGGCACAATCTCTGTTTTGCCAATGCCGATTGCTCCAGAAACCCCTATTATTAATCTATCAGTGTTCATCCATTTCATAGCTTCCCATATCCGCCCACCAACTAAATCTTGTTTCTGTTGAGATTTAACACGCTCGTCATCCTTTTCTCTAATTCGAGCTTGACACTCAACCATCAGAATTCGTACTCTAATCTTTAGCCCTTCAATCTGTTACGAAATGTTGTACCTCTTATAACAATTTGGTAAGAGTCCACAAACGCGAAAAGAAGGTACAGACTGCAGAAAATCCTCAATTTCTGCAGTTAAATTAATAGCATTTTCTAGCCTTTGACTCATGTGATTGTCATTGCCTCTGCTCCAGTAGCTGATTTCGTAGTGTGACTATCACAAGTCGCTTAAAATTTTCTCAAGCTTTCTTTCGGGATTCTCAAGTTTTATCAAACAATCAAGAAAATAATCATGACATGGCTCAAGTCGCGGGCCAAAATATTGGGCTATAGCAGGCGCTGCTGTTGCAACCGATGTAGCACAGCCTATTATTCCAAGAACAAGAGCAACAATTTCGCTGGCTATCGTGTCAACAACATTCATGAGCAATAATTTCATTAACTAAATAAATAACTCATCAAAATATAATTGTGCTATTTTTATTTAATTCATTGGATGACATCATTTTACAATTTACAGAATTAGAACTGTATCATTTTGTTTAAAAATAAAAAAAAAATTGAATAAACCCTTTGAAAATAATTATTCTATAACATATTACAATTAAAAAAAAAACTTATCAACTTTGTGTAAAATTTATAAAATTAAATACTCTTAAAATAAGCAATTTATTTATTTTTAACTAAGTTAATTTATATAAATTAAACCATTTGTTTTTTTTTATATAAAATTAATAATATTTTTAAAATTGGCTTTTGTATACTTTGTTGAGTTTATGAGATGACTATTGTATTTTAAAGTATGCAAGCACAAAATTAAATATTATTATACTAAATTAATAATATTGGCCCTCACTAATATCAAAATATTAGTTAAAACGAACTTTTTAAATGGAAATATTCATTTGTTCGGTAACAAAATCTGGATTCTTGAGTTTTCATGTGGATCTTTGTTGTTGATAAGATTGATAATTCATTGTTATACTCTTAAAATATCAAACAAATTAAGAGTCTTTTTTTTTTGTGCTTAATACTTAATTTACTGAATTTAGCTATTTTACATACTTTATCTAACAATTAAAAGAGAACATTAGTTGGCTTTACAATTAATTAATTTTATCTATTAGAACAAGGAAATCAATTTGATGAAAATATTCTTCAAATATATATATATATATGTATTTGGATAGGACCAATAGTCCTCTAAAATTAAGGTCTTTTATATCAATTTTCAGCGCTTAGATTAACAATTTATGAATGGTCAAAATTAAATGAAATAAATGCTTAAAATATATTAAAGGATTTTTATTGCTTAAATCCTTCTTGCTTATAAAAAAGAATGTAAAAACCATAAATTTAAAGAATTCATTGCTTAATTTCTCTTTGTTTACTTTTTGTTTCACTTTAGTCTCTTTTACTTTTACAAAAGTTTAGTGAAAATGATAATTGAAGTATAAATAACATTTATACTTCTAAATAATATTTCGGTTCTATTTTAGCCATCGATATAATCTTAATTATAAAATTTTGAAAAAAAAAATAATTAATTTACAATTTCTCACATTGTGCAGAAAAATATTGAATAGATTAATTTAAAGAATTAACCAAATTTAAAGTATTATGAAAAAATAATAAATTAACCAAATTTTGAATAAATTAACCAAAATATAAAATATCAATTGCATTTTTTAATAGTTTTTAAAATTTGATTAATTTATTTAAATTAATTTGTGCAACAATTTTCACATAATATGAGAAATTATAAATTAATAATTTTTAAAATTAATAATTAAAAATATCAAGTATTATTAAGATATTATTTGATAATTTAAAAATTTTAACAATTGAAATAAAAAAATTAATGAATTAAAAAATTGCAAAAATCTAATTAAAATGTATTTAAGATCATGCAAACATATTAAAAATATGCAAAAATTAACATTAGTTAAAGATGGTTAAATAGAATTAAAATGATATTTAAGAATATAAATGTTATTTTTACATTTCAATTACTATTTTTTTCTAACTTTTGGAGCAATGAAAAGGACTCAAGTGAAACAAAAGTAAATAAAGAGGACTTAAATAATAGATCTTGAAACTTATTATTTTTAAATTCTTTTTTGAAAAATAAGAAGGACATAAGTAATAAAATCCCATATATTAAATGGATAACATTAGTTGGGCACACTTCAACTAAATGCAAAAATAAATCAGCCAACCCACGTCAATACCAAATTAGTAACATTACAGCACTAACAAAATTATAAGTCATAAAAATCACCTTGAATCCAAGAACCAATCCGTAGGTGTTGGACTACGAATGCTTAGGTGCTGCTACAGTGATTATGAACAAACACATGTTATTATTGTATAGTAAATTTTAAAGATGTGTATGTACATGGACTATTTATGTGTTATATGAGAAATGCTTGTTAATGAATGATTGAATTTGAAAATTGAAGTTAAATATATGTCATAAGTGCTAGTGACTAACATTAATGAAAAATTTTTGGGTTATATTTAGCATCTTAATTTAATACGAAATTATATTTTAAAATATAAGTCTTAAATGGCATAGAATAATCATGCTCATAATGCATACATTATGTATATCACAAGTATCTAATTAAAGTTTAAAATTTTATATTAATAATACAAAATTATTTATTGCTCATATAAACTCGAATACTGCAAATAGAAATCCACCTTCGCGAAAGGACCGACGAGGGAATGAACTTTCACCTAAAATCGGTGAGTGAACTTTTATAATATCTCCCTCCTAAAAAAGAAAATAAAAATAAAAATATATGAAACATTATAAAATCGCTAATATTTTTGTACATTAAATTTTAGATTATAAAATAATTTTTGAACATGTTTGGTTAAATAGTTTATATTTCTTATACATTGCTATGATAGTGATGTGGTCTTGGGCAAACATAACATATATATATATATATATATATATTAGATATTTCTATAATTACAACATATAGCTTATGACAAGTTTTTGAGACACATAAATAAGTGGAAGGTAGGAGTGGTGGATGAATGTTGGTGTACCCTCTTAATATATTTTATATTAATATGAATATTATGAATTGATATGGTTTTCAATTAGGTTATTTAATAAATTATATAATCGTATGCCTACTGTTAATTTATATTTATTAAATTAAATATTTGCATACTATACACCCAGCTTATTTTTAATAAAAAGATAAATATTATGATTATTTATTTATTAAATACAATTGTATACTTATCTGTTATTAATATTTTTAGGATAATTTGATAAATTTTGGTTGTTGTGGTGGCCAATTTTTGAAGAGATCGATATTTCTACTTTTTAAGTACTCGATTCAAACTGACATTCAAGGTCCATAATTATGAGATAATTTGTTTTACATTATGTATAAATTTTGAATATTGAATTCTATATTATGTAAGTTTATTTGAAATTTAAGAAATTAGTTTGTATTTTAATTTAATATAATTCTAGGTACTATTAATTATGTATTATTATGTATATTTATTTTATATGTTTTGAATTTTATTTTTTTTAGACCTTACCCTTTTTTTGGGGAGCGTTCCAACTTAATTGAACATAATTTAATTATACGCAATGATTGCCACATGTCAACAACTAAGGGTGATAGCCTAGGTTGTTCAATCACTATTTGTTGTTATTTATAAGTCAGTTTTGCAATATATGTAACTTCTGGACTTCATTTAGTAATTCCATTGATTACTTATTCCCCAAATCCTAGAAAGTAAGCAAAGCTCGCAAAAAAAATTAATAAACTTCTCGAAAATTAAAATGTAGGTATGCAAAACATACACACTAAAAATAATCTAGTACCCAATCAATCAATACCGATAAATTCAAATAGTATTTATTCTTTTGTGGTCTTGAAGAAATGTAATCGGAATGAAATAACAAATTTGGAGATATGATCAATTCTCAATCAAATCTTCAAGTGAGAGAATATCGATGATAGAGACATGTGAGTCCAGTTGAAGTCCAGTTGAACCCATTTGTTTAAAAATAAAAACAAAAAAAGGAAATTATTTTTTTGTGAAAAGGTAGTAATGAAAAAGATATAGTCGTGTATGTTGTTGTACAAGAGAGAAAGCTCTCTTATAAGCAGAGAATGCTCTCTCTTTCTATTTTTTCATCTCATACCAATCTTTTTTTTTAATATTTAATTTGCATTTCTTAAATATATATATATATATATATTCAATTTATATTAATTTCTATAAAAAGTTTATCAAAATTTATAATGAAAATGACTTTATCTATACTTTTTTTATGTGTGTCCTGATTTTTTTTTTGTGTGTGTGAGAATCCTACTTTTACAAGTACAAGAAATAAGAGAAAAAAAATAATTTTTTTCTAAATTCAAGCTAGTATAAAAGTGTTGCCAAAATATAAAGTATATCTAAAACTTACTTCTTATAAGAGAGAAATTTATGGAGAAAAAGATGTTGATTGACTGCAAAAATTGGGACAACATTCATTATCTTTGTTTTCATCTTGTCATAATTTTTATATCAATAATGTTATAGATCCAGACTTCTATGCAAACTGGACTCAAACCTATCTTCTCTTATTTTTGTGAAGCTTTTTATGTCATAAGATGGAACTTTAGGCAACCATAATAGTTATCTAGGAGAATAACTTCTCTCTGTACAAGTATCATATTCAAATTTTAAACATTAATAAATAAGCAAATTTATTGATAAATATCAATATGATATTATATAACAATACTTTCAAATTTACAATAACTACTGCTTAAAAATCAAGACCCATCGATACCAAAAATTAAGTGTTAATAATTAAATATCACAATTCATTTAGGATCCTCTTGGTGCTTGAGAGGGTGAATTTTAAGAAATAACTGTTATAGAATAAAAGTATTAAATATTAAATTTTAGTAAAAGAAAATGAATGAATTCTACTAAAAATTAGTGTTATCAAATAATTTTTAATTTTATATTCAAAACAAAATAAAATTAGCTCAGTACTAAAACAACCCATTATCAACCTCTCACCTCTTCCAACACCAGTTTTTGATCAGGAACTCTATGCATATAGTTGAATTAAATAAACTAAAATAAAAAATTATTGAAAAAAAGAACACAATAGCCATTTAACAGAAACATAACTTGGCAAACTGAGCATACACATTAACCGAGTCATGCTCATACAACTTCTTTACTTCGTGCCCAAAGTAAAGAATTATTAATAACATTAGACATCCTCGGTTCCGGGATTAAGCCAAAAAGAAAGAAAGCCATAGTGTAGTCTAGTCACAAATTAAACCACACAATTTTATTCTTCTCTCCCAAGTCTAAAATATTATGCCTTGTACTCATCGACCTAAGACTGTGTACAAGTGAAAGAATGAACTCTTCGTCGCTGCACGCCGCTATTATCTGCAAGCCGCTGGCCTTCTGCGGGGACCATCATTCTACCCCTGGTTCCATCAAGTAGAAAATGGATATCAGTTTGTGGGATACCAAGAAAGAGTTTCACATAGAGAATTTAACTACCTCTTTTATTGCGTCTTTAGAGCAAATGTATGTTCTATAAAAAGCAACTGGAAATAGCATGCTCTCTGGTCAAGATACAATTACGCTAATCGAACAAAACCCATTATAGAAAATGTACAAGCATACCTGGAAATAAGTTCTTCTGGCGGAGATTTTTCAACAAAAAGATCCCGAAGGATGGCTAATACATGTGGCCGGCCTTCCTCTAGATTTTCAAACCAAGATCTCTCTCCTCCAACTTCTTTCAAATTACGCGGTGTTTGAAGGTTTGTTTCATACCTTTTAATTTCCAATAAGACGGGAAATACTTGCAGTTCCCTGCAATTCCAAACAGCAATTGTTTGCAAGGAATCGCACTTGATTTCAGTATCCGAAATAAGCCGTAATTGTGGTAGATTAAACAATGTCAGCTTCCGTAGACTTGGCAAGATCATCGTCTCAGCTGCAGGATTACGACCCTCATCTTCTTGCTCGATTACCTTCTCCAGATCTGGACATTGCGCGATGACTATCTCTTCAAGGTTTTGGAGATGCTGCAAATCCTCAACTTTGAAGAGATACTTTAACCTGGCACAGTAAGAGACATCCATAATTTTCAAGTGCCGACATCTTGGTATTGTCAAGTGCGTCACATCACCACAATGCATTACAAATAATTCTAATGCATCTCCTGGGAGCAAAATAGGGTCACTGGGATACTCCCTTATAAATGCTAAGCTTTTGTTTCCCAATTTCCCATTGTACAAACCACCGACACAGAACTTGAAACTCTTGAGTTGACACCAGTGTTCTGAGCTAATGTAATCCTGGAAGATTTGCATTTCAGAGAAAGTAATCTCAAGAACACTCAAATGTTCCAGTTCTCGGACATCCTCTATACCGGCCGCACTATCGTCTTGCATTCGAGACCGCGACACCCAAGGACTGTCACATCCAATCATCAAAAGTTCTTGTAGGTTGCAGAGTTTAGTCAACAGGCTACGTGGAAAATTTCTCACCCGAGTTCCAGAGAGGTCCAAGCGCATAAGTTCAGAACTCATACCAGATGGTAATTGAGAAATAGGGCTACCAGAAATGTCCAGAACTAAAAGTGCTACAAGCTCCGATAACGATGGAAGAATTGTCAAGGCCCAACAGTTTCTTAAAAGCAGAGCAGTCAGATTCTTTGAACCAAAAAGGGACTCTGGTAGAATTCGTATACCGGTGTTGGAGAGGTCAAGAAGTTTGAGATTCGGGAAGCTGTTAAAGAAAGCATTATGAATACGATGGTCAATGGGGTTGTTTTGCAGAAGTAATGCTGATAACTTACAGAAATTGGGTCCAGAGCGAAACTCATTTATATCATTTCTCATAAAGGAGATTCTCTCAACATCTTCTGGACAATCTATATAAAGTGGTTTTCTAAGTCGGCACCCAGCCTTAACGAAGAACCGAGGATTTCGTCTAGTGATTTGGACAGCCATATCCCAGATAAAAGGATGGAGCTTAACTATCTCTACTCCATTCTCATGGCCTATACTATCCAAAAGGCCAGCATTTTTGAGCTCATCCAGTATCTCTGCTGCTTTTTCCAACATTTTATCTATCTGTTCTACTCTACCCAATAAACCCTCCCACAGCCAGTATTCCATTAACTCCTTAGCAACAATGGCAGTATTTCTCGGATATAGCGTGCAGTAGAGGAAACACTCTTGCGTGCAGCTATAGTTACTGTTTTTCAAATGGTCGTAGCTAAGAACAAAGTTTTCGAACACCTCGTCTCCGATGTATTTAAAGTCCGTGGTAGATTCCCTGAATGCAGCCAGCTGGTTATTCAGAGCTTTTTCAATGATGACACGATCATTCCAATTCAATTTTCTTAGGTGTCTGGCAACCATTATAATTGCCAAAGGCAAGCCACCACATTCCTTAGCTATATTCTTCAATATGGACCGAGTTTCGTCTGATAAGGTTGAAACATTGTGACTGCCGACTTCATACTTGAGCAAGTTATATGCTTCTTCATCGGAAAATAAGTTCAATGCGAAAATTTTTTGTGACTTCATTTGGTGGCAAACTGAAGAAGATCGAGAAATTAATATTATCCTGTGCCTAGTTGAAAATGGGTCCACTGGAATTCCAATTTCTTCAAGAGAAAAGGCTTTCCACAAGTTATCCAAAACTAACACGAACCTTTTCTTATCCCTCAGGGAGCTCATTAACAAAGCTGAATTTTCTAGAACAGTATCATCGCTTGAAAGACTCAAACCAATTTTACTGGCTAATTTCCTTTGCAGCAGTTTAAGATCAGCTTCGTGTGATGCTTCAACCCAAATTATAGTGCCAAAAGATACTTTTATGCTATCACAGACTTTTCTCACAAGATTTGTTTTGCCAATACCAGTGGCTCCACAAACTCCAATTAGGAATCCTTCAAAACCCAAAATTGATTTACGTATCTCTGAAAAAGTTTCAAATCTCTGCCTAATCACAAAATCGCCCCACACGTCGGGTTCATGAGGGCTCCATTGTCTGTGTAAATCTTGAAAATTATTCTCCAGTTTGTTTAATCGTAACGTCAGTTCTTCAATGTTTCTCCCGAATCTGTACCTCTTGAAACAATTTGGTAAATACCCAAAAAGGCATGACAAATCTTCGGACGGAAATGAATCGGCATTTTCCACAATTTCCGCAATTTCCACATTTTCATAATGGTCAGCCGTATATGGACCTTCCAACTGCCGCTGTAACCCTGTGACCTTATCATGAAATTTGGCGAGCTGCCCTTGGGGATCCTCAAGATAAGAGAGTTGTTTCCGTAAATAAGTTCGTAAAGGAGGTCCTAAATGAGGAACTAGTACTGCCGCAAGCGACGTACCACAGTCTATTATGCCGGTAATCAGAGCAACAACTTCGGTGGCTGTAATGTCAACGATACGCACGAGCAACAATTTCATTAACTAACTAAATGTATCATCAAAATATAATTGTGCCATTTTTATTATTCCATTGGATAACATTATCTTACCTTGTATAAAAATAGAATCTTATCAATCTATTTAACAAAAAAATAAATAATATTTATTTCTTTACTTTTAACTAAGTTAATTGATGTAGATTATAAACCAATTGTTTTTAATTGACCTATTTAAGTTAATTGCGAAATGATTGGGGTGTAAATTACAATTATCTTCTTTTTTCTATTTTTCAATTTAAGTACAATTTAGGTCGTTTTGGAATATAGAATATTTATAAATTAAAATTTTAGAGAATTAGATGATTTGTTTTTTTTGACTAATATCAAAATATTAGTTCAAGTGAGTAGACTTTAACAGTTAATAGAAACATTTATTTGTTGGGATAACAACATTTGAATTCTTGAGTTTTCATGTGGATCTTTGTTGTTAGTAGAATTAACAATTCAAGTTTGTACTCTTTAATATAAGAGTTTATTTTATTTTTCTTAATTTTAATACTTAGTTTACTGAATTAATTTTAATCTATCAAAACCAGGAAATCAATTTTTAAGAAAATATTCTTCAAATAAATAAATAAATAAATAATTGTAAGTAAATATTCAGTTTTCAATAAAATTAAGTAGACAAAGTTCAACTCTATACAAAAAAAAAAATAAATCAGCCAACCAGTCATTACCAAATCAGTAACTAACAATGAAAATTAAGGGAATTTAAGGAAGATAGTAGAAACTGGAAACTAAGCAACTAATCATACCTGGCATTTTAGGTACTATTTGCCTCTTGATAACTGATTACTGCGATTTCAGAAAGAAAGTGAAAATTAAAGCAAGCTCAAGAACAATAATAATAAAGGAGATATGACGAGGAGTCTGAAATTTTCTCTGAAACTGAAAATATTTTGAAAGCAAACTTCAGATTAGTAAAGTAGTATTACCAAGAAACGTATGGATCTGTACGACCGTCGGCCTTCAGGAAGTCCGGGTGAATGTCCAATAAAATATCAAAAAAGGAATCCACTGATTGATCAACTCTGTCACCATTTTTGCTTCTTTTGATAAGTTTTCGGGCCACTGCTTTTTGTCGTCGTCCACGCCAAGTCTTTTTTGAAGTAGACTTTGAGATTACACATGTTGCCCTCAATGTCCCACCGGTAGAAAATATCCAAAAATAGACAATCCGAAAAAGGCAAATACACTGCTGCAAGTGTTCAATTTTCGTCGCTTTCTATTATATTGATTATATCACTTGTTTCTTTCTTTTTTTTTTTTTAATATTTACACTTTAACTTAATATTTATAATACTTTATTAACACGATTTTAGTACATTTAAGTATTAAATTTTTTTATATTTTTATTAAATATTGTTATATTACTTTTATGAGTTTTTATTTTTATATAACTATTTTTATGAGTATACTCTATGGTTGTCGTTAAATTAAATATTTTATATTAAAAAATAAGGATAATATATTACACATTCTCAAATCAAATTCGTCTTGCAAAGCCCCACGTTGCCTGGGGTTGCACCCTTGAACTTTTAGTGCCACAATCTTCGAGTTTCTATCTTTAATCAAATTCTTCTTACAAAGCTATGGCCATGAAGTTTTGGTGTCGTACTTCTAATGGTTCTAGCTTCCCTTGTATCTTTTCTCATTTTCAAAACGAATTTGTTGTTTTTTTCATGTTCTGTTAAAAACTATTTTCAAACTTTAATTCCTAAACAAATCTACATCTTCATTGTCTCTATTTTTTTTCTAATTGTTTGTTCAAAAAAATTAATTTTCACTCAAATCTACCCTCTTTTATTGTTGCAGAGCTTTTTATGTACTAAGCTGGTACTTTAGGCAACCATTAGCGTTATCTTGGAGAATAACCACTCTCCATACAAGTATGATATTCAAATTTTAAACATTAACTAAAAAAAATAAATTTGTTCATAAAAATTAGGGTGACATAATAATAATTTGACGTGTAAATATAAATAAATTAATTGATAGATATTAATATGATATTTTATAATGGGTCAATATTGAAGAAATTGAGTGTAATTATGAAGTATTTTTGCAAGCTTTGTTTATGGATTTTTTTTTTTCAAAAAACAAATTGTATGGCTGGCTTGCATAAAAATGTCTTAGAATTTGGTTAATTTTTAGAAAATGTCTTAGTGAGACAGTCTTACCACTTCAATATAGATGATATAATAGGACTATCTAATTATTAAAATAAGAGAGATTTATTCATTGATAGTAAATGAAAAAAGTTAAAAGTAGATTTTTTTTAATTAATATAATAAAAAAATTTATAAACTTATTTTTGATTTTTTCATTGATCACCAATGAATCTCTTTTCTTCATTGATTAAATAGTCATACTCTATTACTTATGTTACTGATTGATGCATAAAGAGGTGAAGAAGAATTCAATTTGACTTCTTCATGCCAAAGCTAAAAGCAATGCAATTGGTACATGCGAACGAAAGGAAAACCAACTTTGAAAAATGAATTCGGAATGAATTAAACAAGCATTGAGGTGGTAAGTGAGGCATCAAGAAATTCAATTCTGATTGGGTGATAGTTCTTATAAATAGGCGCTTTCCTCACTTTAGTTTTCCTCATTCCATTCAATTCCAATCCATCACAGTTCAATTCTTCTCCTTTTTATAGTTTCTCAATTTCTCTCAAAATATTATCAAAACCCTGATTGAGTATATTTTTCAAAATATTTGAGAAAATTGTATTAAGTGAGAAATTGTAATTCACTTTTCATAATGAATTTTTCTACCTTGACTGTAATTTTTATTCCAATTAATTTGGAGGTTTTCTACATAAATTTTATGTTATTTATTTTTTATTTTCTATTATTATTATTATTATTGTATGATAGACACTGCTTCATATATATGATGAAATGTTAAACATCCTACTTTTATTATTGTAATTATATAGTAGATACTGTTTCCTAAATATTGTAAAAGATCAAATATCCCGTTTATATTATATTTTATTATTATATTTATATAGTTAGCAACGCCACCTCAATTGTGGAAGGTTAAACCTCCTATATACATAACAATTATTTTCAATTTCATTAATAGTTGCAGTTAAAAGTCTTAAAGCATTCTGACAAGTGGTATCAGAGCTCCAAGTTGTTGTACTCATTCAAAGAGGTATTATCCAAGTATGTGATACTGTTCACATACACGTAAAATAGTGGAAGCTAATTCAAGTATATTGGGATTATGACGATAAAGTTTGAAATTTAGAAGTTCAATGAGAGTAATTTTTTGTTATGGAAAATGAAGATAAAGGTAGTTCTGAAAAAAGATAAGTGCCTGGTGACAATTAAAGATAGACCGACAAATATTACAAATGACAAATGAAATGAAATAAATGAAGATGCAATGGCTAATCTACACTTGGGATTAGCTGATGAGGTATTATCAAGTGTGGAAGAAAAGAATATGACAAAAGAGATATGGGATGCTCTTACTGTCACATCCCACATCGCTAGCGGGTGAGTTTAAGTTACATGATATATAATTTGGGTTCTCCTAACTAAGTAGATGCGTTTTGAGTTGCAAAACCCAAGAACAAATCTGTGACGGGCTGTGTGCCCAAAGCGGACAATATCTACTTAATAGTTATTGGACCTGGGCTGTTATATATGGTATCAGAGCCAACCCGCGACCCGATGTGTGGATGATTTGTTATGATCCATGATATGTCTTATGATATGTGAATGTTTTGTATGGCCCTCTCACGAGGATGCGAGGTCCAAAGGAGGGGAGAATGTCACATCCCACATCGCTAGTGGGTGAGTCTAGGCTACATGATATATAGCTTAGATTCTCCTAACTAAGTAGATGCGTTTTTTGTTGTAAAGCCCAAAAATAAATCCGTGATAGGCTGTGTGCCTAAAGCAGACAATATCTATTCAGTAGTTGTTGGGTCTGGGTTGTTACACTTACAAAGTTGTATGAGGCAAAATCACTTCACAATAACATTTTCCTCAAGAAAACACTTTACACTCTTTGAATGTTAGAATCAATGACTGTGATAGAGCATATCAATACATTAAAAATTTTATTTTCTCAACTCACAACATTGGGTCATAAAATAGAGAAAAATGAATGTACAGAACTTCTACTTCAAAGTCTACCAGACTCATATGATCAACTCATTATTAATTTAATAACTAAAAACACCTACTTCGACAACCTAGTTTTCAACAATATAGTAACAACTATATTAAAAGAAGAAAATAGGCATAAAAATATGGAAGACAAGTTGGTGAGCTCGCAACAAGCATAGCTTTTGCAGTGACGAGAAAGAGATTACCAAAAAATGGCTCTAATGGGAGTCAAAATTATGGTAGATCAAAATTTAAAAGTAAGAAGAAAGTTAAATGATATAGTTGTGATAAAGTTAACCACGTGAAAAAGGAGTGTTGGAAAAACAAAAAGAATGTAGAAGCAAATTCAACCTCTCAAGGAAATGTGGCAAGTACTTGTAAAAATGGAGAAATTTTATATAGCGAGGTAGCAACAATTACTAAAGGTAGAAAGAAGTATGCTGATATTTGGCTCATGGATTAAGCAACAACATGACATATAACTTTTCGGAGAGAATGGTTCCATCAATACAAACCTATCTTTGGAAGAATTGTGTTCATGGAAGACGATCATGCTTTAAAAATTACTAATATTGAGACCATCAAGTTAAAATTACATGATGGTATAACTCGCATCATCCAAGAGGTATGACATGTGAAGGGTCTCAAGGAGAATTTATTGTCTTTAGGACAATTGGATGGGATTGGGTGTTAAACCCATATTCAAAATGGGATTATGAAGATAGTAAAGAGTGTGCTCGTGGCCATGAAGGTAGAGAAAGTAGCTGCAAACTTATATATGCTATAAGGAGAAATACTACAGGAACTAGAGGCATTGGTTGCATCAACAACTTTCAAAGAAGAACCAACGATGATGTGGCATCGAAAGCTCGAGTATATGTTTGAACAAGGTTTGAAGATTCTCTCAGAACAAAAACTACTTCTTAGTCTTAAAATGGTGTCGTTACTATTTTGTGAGCAATATGTTATTAATAAGTAGCACAAATCAAAGTTCAGCACATCCAATTTTATAAGCAAAAACATTCTTGAATTAATTCATTTAAACGTTTGCCAAACACTGATTATGTCTTTAGGATGAGTAAAATACTTTGTGTTCTTTATTGATGACTACTCTAGAAGATATTGGGTGTATCCAATCAAAAGAAAGGCAAATATGTTTGAAAATTTTGGAGTCTTCAAAGCACGGGTGGAATTAGAATCTAGGAAAAAGATTAAATGTCTCATGACTGATAATGGAATAAAATTCACCAATAATGCATTTGATACATTTTATCAATAAGAAGGCATCAAAAGATAGTTCACTACAACATATACTCCCCAGCAAAATGGAATGTCAAAGCAAATGAACAGAACTTTGTTGGAAATAACAAGAATAATGTTGAGAACTGTAAAATTACCTAAGTCATTTTGGGTAGAAGTAGTCAATATCACTTGTTATTTGATAAATCGATCACCATTAATAGCAAATGAGTTGAAGACACCGATGGAGATGTGGATTGGCAAGCCAATTGACTATTCTAACATCCATACATTTGAAAATTTTGTGTATGTGATGTATAATTCCCAAAAAACAACGAAGCTGAATTCAAAATCCAAGAGATGCCTATTATTGGAATATGCTGATGGAGTAAATGGGTATCGCTTGTGGGACCTCATTACTTACAGGTTAATTATTAGTAGAGATGTTATGTTTGCAGAAGACAAATTGCAAAGAAAAAGTGATGATAGCACCAAAGAGGAGGAACCAGAGACTACTATAATTCAGGTGGAAGAAAAATCAAAACATGAAAATTCTTTTGAAGTAATGCCAAAGTACGAAAAAGGATCTGTTGAGCCTATAGTTCTAAAAGTTCGACAATCAACTTGTGAGAGAAGAACACCATATTGGCAATTAGAATATATTATGGAGAGAAATGTTGCATACTATCTTTTAACAAAGGATGAAGAGCCATCATCTTTTCAAGAAGCAACAAGTAGCTCGGACGCATCTCTGTGGATGACAGCAATGCAAGAGGAGATTAAAGCTCTTTATAAGAACAAAATTTAGGATCTTGTGCCACTATCACATGGTAGAAAGGCCATTGGAAACAAATGGGTTGTCAAGATCAAACAGAATAACGATGATTAAGTAAAGCGGTATCATGCAAGATTAGTGGTTAAATGGTATGCTCAGAAAAAAGGCATTAATTTTAATGAAATTTTTTCTCCTGTTGTACAATTTACTACAGCTAAAATAGTCTTAGTTATGTATACTACATTTGACTTACATATAGACCAACTATATGTGAAAACTGCATTTCTTCATAAAAAACTTAATGAAGAAATTTACATGCTCCAACCAGTTTTTGACTTACATATAGACCAACTATATGTGAAAACTACATTTCTTCATAAAAAACTTAATGAAGAAATTTACATGCTCCAACCAGTGTTTGACTTACATCTAGACCAACTATATGTGAAAACTGCATTTCTTCATAAAAAACTTAATAAAGAAATTTACATGCTCCAACCAGAGTATTTTACAGAAAAAGAAAAAAAGAACTTGGTTTGCAAGTTAACCAAATCTCTATACGGTCCCAAGTAAACGCCAAGGTGTTGGTACAATATATTTGATTCCTTCATTATTAGCCTTGGATACAACATACTATACTCAGACTATTGTATGTATTTTAAGAAGTTTGGTAAAGATTTCATCATTCTGCTATTGTATGTGGATAATATATTAGTAGCAGATTCTAATAAAGATCAAGTCCAAAAATTAAAGGCACAGTTAACTAAAGAATTTGATACGAAAGATTTGGGACCAGCAAATAAGAATCTATAGATGGAGATTCATCGAGACAAAAAAGATAAGAAGATTTGGCTTTCTCAAAAAAATTATTTAAATAAAATCTTGCAACACTTCAATATGCAAGATTGTAAACCAATCTCTACCTCTCTTCTTGTGAATCACAAATTATCCTCAATTAGGTGTCCTAGTAATGAAATAGAGAGGATGAAAATGTCTCGAATACCATATGCATCAACAGTGAGAAGTTTAATGTTTGCTATGATATGTATAAGATCGGATAGTGAACAAGCAATAGGAGTAGTTAGTCGATTTATGGCAAATCCTGACAGAGAGCATTAGAATGTTGTGGAAAAGATCTTCAAATATGTTAAGGGAATCTCAGATACTGCATTATATTATGGAGGATCAAATTTTATCGTCAAAAGCTATGTAAACTCAGATTATACATGTGATCTCGATAAAAGAAAATCTATTACGGGCTATGTGTTTATACTTGTAAAAGAAACTGTAAGGTGGGTTTCAAAATTGCAAACTGTAGTAATATTATCAACAACAGAAGTAGAGTACATGATAGCTACACAAGCATGCAAGGAAGCAATCTGGATCAAAAAACTTATAGAGGAACTTGGGCACAAATAAAGAAAGATCATTCTATTTTGTGACAGTCAAAATGCCTTGCATATTACAAGGAATCTAGTCTTTCATTCTAGAACCAATCATATAAGTGTTCAATTTCATTATGTACAAGAAATAGTGGAGAATTGAAGTTTAGACATGCAAAAAATACATACCAAAAATAACCTGGCAGATATCTTAACTAAACCAATTAATATTGACAAGTTTAAATAATGTCAATTCTCCTATGGCCTAACAAAAACGTAAGCAGTATGGAATGGTAAGGTAAAAAGAATGGTGTAGAGATATAATTAATTCTTAATCAAGTCTCCAAGCGGGAGAATGTTGCTAATTGGTGCATAAAGAGATGAAGAAGAATAAGTCAATTTTACTTCTTCATGCCAAAACTAAAATGCAATGCAATTGGTGCATATGGGCGGAAGGAAAATCGACTTTGAAAAATGAATTTGGAATAAATTAAACAAGCATTGAGGTGGTAAGTGAGATAGCAAGAAATTCAATTCTAATTGGGTGATAATGCGGCAAATTTTTTTATAAATAAGCACCTTCCCCACTTCAATTTTTCACGTCTCATTCAATTCAAATCTATCTCAGTTCAATTATTCTCCTTTCTATAACTTCTCGATTTCTCTTAGAAGATTATCAAAACTCTGTTTGAGTGTATTCTCCAAAATATTTGAGAAAATTATATTAAGTAAGAAATTGTAACCCACTTTTTATAGTGAATTCTTTTACCTTACCCGTAATTTTAACTCCAATTAATTTGGAAGTTTTTCACATAAATTCTGTATTATTTATTTTTCATCTTTAGTTATTATTATTATTGTATGGTAGGCACTGCCTTCTATATATGATGGAAGGTTAAACCTCCTACTTTTATTATTATAATTATATGATAGATACTATCACTTAAATATTGTGAAAGGTCAAACCTTCCGTTTATATTATATTTTATTGTTATATTTGTATGATTGAAAACGCTACCTTAATTATAAAAAACTAAAGCTTCTATATAAATAATAATTATTTTAAATTTTATTAATATATGTAGTTAAAAGTCTCAAAATATCATGGCAATTTATTTTAATGTGATAAGACCATCTCACCTGAATTTTCTCTAATTTCCATTACACGAATGTGGAAATAAGATTTGTTGTCTTTTCTTTTTCTTGAATGCCTACTGTATACAAAATAATTTGTTTAAGTAATTTGATCCATCACGTTCAAATTCAAGCACGGATCTTCACCTCGTCACGCGCTTCTCTTTCCTAAACATTACCGGAGAAACTTGCGGAAAATCATTGCTCGCGGTGTCGTTATTAGTTGTGGTTGTCTTCTCCACCTGTTGTTGACTGCAAAATGGCAATTTCACACCTATTACTCTGCAATCCTCCTCTGAAACCTACGTTGTTATTTTGTCTCTCTTTCTGCTTCCACATGGTTTATGTTTAAAACCAGCAATGCAAAAACGACTAAGATTATTGCCCATGATGTCAACTAGGAAACAGCCATTAATTCAATTCAATTTCACGTTTTCGACCGGTGCTTTTGGGTATTTTCTGAAGAACATATATTTTGTATATTGCAGGTGTTTGTTGTTAACGTAATTTCGCTTAATTTCAGATGTAAAGCTAAAGTGGTGCTGCGTAACACCAATTTTTAGTGCAATTCATTCACTTTTTTTATTAAAATTTCATATTTAATATTTTCATTTTTTAATAACTAACCGCTTAAAAGTCATGATACTTTTTATCAAAAATTAGATATTAATAAATAAATATCACAATTCATTCTGGATCCATTTGATATACGGGAGGGCTGAATTTTAAGATACAACTGGTATAGAATAAAAGTATTAAACAACAAATTTTAATGAAAAAAATGGATGAATCCTAATAAAAATTAGTGCTATCAAACAACTTTCTAACTTTATATTCAAAATTAAATAAAATTATCTCAATGCCAAAATAACCATTTATCAACCTCTCACCTCTTCCCAACACCAGTTCCCGATCAGGAATTCTGTACATATAGTTGAATTTAAATAAAATAAAATAAAAAAATTATTAAAAAAAAAAAAAAAAGAACAGCAAAAGCCATTTAACAGAAACATAACTTGGCAAACAGAGCATACACATTAACCGAGTAATATTCATGCAACTTGTTTACTTTGTGCCCAAAGTAAAGAACTATTAATAACATTAGACATCCTCGGTTCCAGGATTAAGCCAAAAAGAAAGAAAGCCATAGTGTAGTCTAGTCACAAATTAAACCGCACAATTTTATTCTTCTCTCTCAAGTCTAAATTATTGTGCCTTGTACTCATCGACCTAAGACTCTGTACAAGTGAAGAATGAACTTTTCGTCACTATTTCCAGCCAAGCCGAGCCCATATTAGCTGCACGCCGCTAGCCTTCTGAGGGGACCATCATTCTACCCCGGTTCCATCAAGTAAAAAATGGATATCAGATTGTGGGATACCAAGAAAGAGTTCACACAGAGAATTTAATTACCTCTTTCATTGTGTCTTTAGAGCAAATGTATGTTCTATGAAAAGCAACTGGAAAGAGCTTGCTCTCTGGTCAAGATACAATTACGCTAATCAAACAAATTCCACTATAGAATATGTATAAGCATACCTGGAAATAAGTTCTTCTGGCGGAGATTTTTCAACAAAACGTTTCAGCAGGAGATCTAATACAAATGGCCGGCCTTCCTCTAGATTTTCTAACCAAGATCTCTCCCCTACAACTTCTTTCAAATCGCGAGGTGTTCGAAGATTTCTTGTACGACTATTAATTTCCAATAAAACAGGAAATGTCTTCAGTTTATTGCAACTCCAAATCGCCATTATTTGCAAGGAATCGCACTTGATTTCAATATTCGAAATAAGCCGTAATTGTGGTAGATTAAACAATGTCAGCTTCCGTAGACTTGGCAAGATCATCGTCTCAGCTGCAGGACTAGGACCCTCGTCTTCTTGCTCGATTACCTTCTCTATATCTGGACATTGCGCGATGACTATCTCTTCAAGGCCTTGGAGATGCGGCAAAACCTCAACTTTGAAGAGATACTTTAACTTGGCACAGTAAGAGACATCCACAATTTTCAAGTGCCCAAATCTTGGTATTGTCAAGTGAGTCACATCACCACAATGCATTGCCAACAATTCTAATGCATTGTCTGGGAGCAAAATAGGGTCAGTAGGAAACTCCTTTATAAATGCTAAGCTTCCGTTTCCCAATTTCCCATTGTACAAACCACCCACACAGAACTTGAAACTCTTGAGTTGACACCAGTGTCTTGAGGTCATGTATTCCTTGAAGATTTGCATTTCAGAGAAAGTAATCTCAAGAACACGCAAATATTCAAGTTCTTTGACATCCTCTATACCTGCTTCACTATCTTCTTGCATTGGAGAACGCGATATATCAGGAAAGTCGCATCCAATCATCAAAAGTTCTTGTAGATTGTGGAGTTTTGTCAACAGGTAATGGAGAAAATTATTCACTCTAGTTTTAGAGAGGTCCAGGCGCTTTAGCTCAGAACTAATATCGGGTGGTAATTGAGAGATTGGGCTACCAGAAATGTCCAGAACTAAAAGTGCCACAAGCTCTGATAACGAAGGAAGACTGGTTAAGGCCCAACAATTTCGTAAAAGCAGTGCATTCAGATTCTTTAAACAAGAAAGAGACTCTGGTAGAACTCGAACACCAGTGTTGGATAAGTCAAGAATTTTGACGTTTGGAATGCTGTTGAAGAAAGCATTATGAATTTGATGGTCAATGGGGTTGTATTGCAGAAGTAATGTTGATAACTTACAGAAATTGGGTCCATAGCTAATCGCTTTTATATCATTTCTCATCAATGAGACTCTCTTAACATCTTCAGGCCAATCTATATGAGATGGCTTTCTAAGTCCGCGCCCAGCCTTAATCAAAAACAGAGGACTTGCTGCAATGATTTTGACTGCCATATCCCAAATAAAAGGATGCATCTTAACCATTTCTACTCCATTCTCGTGCCCTATACCATCCAAAAGGCAAGCATCTTTGAGCTCATCCAATATCTCTTCTGCTTCTCCCAGCGTTTTATCTATTTGTTCTACTTCACCTAATAAACCCTCCCATAGCCAGTACTCCATTAACTCCTTAGCCACAATAGCAGTATTTCTCGGATATAGTGTGCAGTAAAGAAAACATTCTCTTGTGCAACTATAATTACTATAGTTCAAGTGCTCGCAGCTAAGTACAAAGTTTTCAAATACCTTGTCTTCGATATGTTTGGAGTACGCTGTAGACTACCTGAATGCAGTCAACCGGTTCTTCAAAGCTTTTTCGATGATGACACGATCATTCCAATTCAATTTTCTCAGGTCTCTTGCAACCATTATACATGCCAAAGGCAAGCCACCACATTCCTCTGCTACATTCTTCAATGTGGACCGAGTTTCTTCGGATAAGGTTTCACCACTACGATATCTGACTTCACTCACGAGCAATTCATATGCCTCTTCGTTGGATAATCACTTCAATGCGATAATTTTTTCTGACTTCATCTGACGGCAAACTGAAATAGGTCGAGAAATTAATATTACCTTTCCGTATTTATATGAATATCTTGTCATCGGAATTCCAATTTCTTTAAGTGAAAAGGTTTTCCACAAATCATCAAGGACTAACAGAAACTTTCCCTTCTCTATCAGGTAATTCACTATCGACTTTGCATTTTTTATAATAGTATCATCGCTTGAAATTTTCAATCCGATTTTAGTGGCTATTTTCATTTGTAGCGTCTTGAGATCACCTTCGTATGATGCTTTAACCCGAATTAAAGTACCATATTCTTGTACTTCTCTTTTACAGAATGATGCCACAAGCTCTGTTTTGCCAATGCCAATGGATCCAGAAACCCCTATTATAGGTATGTTACTGCCCATGTCTTCAACAGCTTCACTTGTCTGCTCACCCACTAAATCTCTGCCTGTTTCCAAATTGTAAATCTTTTCTGCCTTTTCAATCTGATTCTTCAGACTTTGTACTCTGTCCATCAGCTCTTGAATCCGTTCCGTGATTCTATACCTCTCAGAAAAATTTGGTAAGCACCCACAAACGAAATGCCTATATACAGACCCGAGAAAATACTCAATTTCCATAGTTGTTGATTCAGCATCCATGATCCATTCAGTCTCGCCAATCTTCTCGCCACCGTGCGCGCCAACGCTTGCTATCATTGCTCTTCGGATTGCTGCACGTAACTGCGACTTTTCCTTCGTAAAGTGTCCGAAGCCTTTTTTGTGGATTCTCAAATCTTCGCAAACGATCAACAAAATAACCATAATATCGCATAGATGGGGAGCCTAAATAATTAGCTATATGAGGTGCTATTGTTGCAACGGACGTAGCAGAGCCTATTATTCCGGTAAAAAGAGCAACAGTTTCGCTGGCTGTCATGTCAACAACATGCATGAGCTATAATTTCATTAACTCAATAAATAACTCATCAAAATATAATTGGGCTATTTTTATTAGTTCATTGGATAACATTATCTTACAATTAATAAAATTAGAACTGTATCTTTTTGTTTAAAAATTAAATAAATAAATAAATAATTGAAAATGATTATTATACAACAATTAAAATAAAATAAAATTATATAAAGTTATGTTCATTTGTTGGGATAACAACATCTGAATTCTGGAGTTTTCATGTGGATCATTATTGTTGATAAGATTGATAATTCATTGTTATATCTTAAAATATCAAACACATTAAAAGTCTGTTTTTTTTCTCTTAATTTACTTTTATTAAAAGAGAACACTAGTTTGCATATAAAGAATTTTTGATTAATTTTATTTATTAAAATAAGGAAATCAATTTTATGAAAATATCTTCAAATATATATATATATATATATATAGAGGGGTAGGACCAATAGTGCTCTAGAATTACATAATTTTTTTTACGTTAATTTTTTATCTTTTAATTAATAATTTATAAATAATCAAGATTATATCAGGTAAATGCTTAAAATATATTAAGGAATTTCATTACTTAAATCCATCTTGTTTTTTAAAAAGGAATTTAAAAACTATAAATTTCAAAAATACATTACTTAAGTCCTCTCTGTTTACTTTTTGTTTCATTTAATCTTCTCTACTGTTACAAAAGTTTAGAAAAAATGGTCATTAACATGTATACCCCTAAATATTATTTTAGTTTTATTTTAGCCATCAAAATTTTTTTAATTTTTAAAATATAAAAAAATGATTAATTTGTAATTTCTCACATTGTATAGAAAAATATTACATAGATTAATTTAAATAAATTAACTAAATTTAAAATACTATAAAAAATATAATAAATTAACCTAAGTTTAAACTATCAATTGTATTTTTGATATTGTTTAAAATTTGATTAATTTATTTAAATTAATCTATGCAATATTTTTATACATAATGTGAGAAATTGTAAATTAATAATTTTTAAAAATTATAGAAATTAAAAAATATCAATTGTTATTAAGCTATTTTTTAATAATTTAAAATTTTTAACTTGAAAGTGAAGAAAAATTAATGAATTAGAAAATTGCTAAAATCTAATTAAATTCTATTTAAAATCAAGTAAACATATTAAAAAATTATAAAAATTAACATTGGTCAAAGACAGCTAAAATAGAACTAAAATAATATTTAGGAATATAAGTATTATTTTACACTTCAATTATGATTTTTTTTCTAACATTTAAAATAACGAAAAAGATTCAAGTGAAACAAAAGGAAATAAGGACTTAAGTAATGTAGCATAAAACTTTTATCTTTTTTAAATTCCTTTTTATTAACAAAAAGAGCTTAAGTAATAAAAGCCCCTTAACAAAGTCCTCTTTGTTTACTTTTCATTTCCTTTAAGTCATTTTCACTGTTACAAAATTTTAGAAAGAAAATGGTAATTGAAGTCTAAAATAACATTTAGACCTTTAAGTATTATTATAGTTCTATTTTAGCCATTAATTTTTTTCAATTATTAAAATTTTAAAAAATGATTACTTTGCAATTTCTCACATTGTATAGAAAAATATTGCACAGATTAATTTAAATAAATTAATCAAATTTAAATATTAATAGCATTTTTTAATAGTGTTTAAAATTTAATTAATTTAAATAATTTTTAAAATTTTAATAATTAAAAAAATATCAAAGGTTATTAAGCTATTGTTTGATAATTTAAAATTTTTAACTTGAAAGAGGGCTTTTGAAATAATCAGAAGGACTCAAGTGAAACAAAAAGTAAATAAGGAGGACTTAAGCAATATATTCTTGAAACTAATGGCTTTTGAGACTTAAAACCCCATATATAAACTAAACGCAAAAATAAATAAATCAGCCAAGCCGCGGGTCAATTCCAAATTAGTAACCATTACTGCACTAACAAAATTATAAATAAAAATATATCTGCAAAAAGATGAGAAAGAAATTTGAAGGAATTAAAAAACCAGAAACTATGCAGCTAATCATACCAGGCATTGTAAGCAATACTGCTTCTTGCTTTTTGCGGTTTCAGAAAGAAAGTGAAAGCTTATTAAAATAATAAACAGAGATATGCCGAGGAGTCTGAAATTTTCACTGAAACTGAATACACAAATGTGCAGAAACAAATGGGTACATCATTTTGAAAGCCAAAGTCCAGATTAGTAAGTAGTGTTACCAAGAAATGTAGGACTGTCGGCCTTCTATTCTCGTCGTCCACGGCAAGTATTTAAAAAGCAAGTAGGTTTTGAGAGAATATATGTTGCCCCCAGTGATAGAAAAGAACCAAAAATTAAATAAAAAATAGTCGAAAAAAAAAAACCAATAATTAAGTATAGAATCAGTAGATAAATAGGTTCACATGTCTCTCAATTGTCCTTAAAATGCTTTTGTTCCATTCTGCTTTTACTTTGACAAGCCGTAAGGAAGAAGGACTGCTGCAGGGTGTGGGATCTCACTGTAATGAGCTTCATTGCAGCTTGCAGCCTGCAGTCCGTAGGCTGCTGATCCCTGCTTCTTTTCTAACCAAATGCAGTAATCTTTTGCTCTCAAACTCAACTACCTTGTAAGACATTGAGTTTGGTTATGAGAGTTTTAAATCTCTTAATTGGCAAGGGTGATTTAGTTAACACATCTGCAATCTGATCTTTGGAAGTCGCACACACACACACACATATATGACTTTAATTTTATTTCAAGAAATCTTTTCTCGAATGAAGTGCGCATCTATTTAACGGTGTTAAGATCTTTCATGCATAACTGGATTTGCACCAGGTGATGCTGCACAAGTATTATCACACCATATCATTGGTGTCTCAACAAGCTTGACATTCAATTCAGATTGTAGTGAACATAACCAAGTCATCTCAGCTGTTGCCAATGCTAGGGACGTGTACCCAGATTCGATGCTTGGCCTTGCTACCACCTTTTGCTTCCTTGAGCTCTAAGAAATCAAATTTCCAACTAGATAGATTTTCATACCCACTCATAGACCTCCTGTCATCCACATCTGCAACCCAGTCAGAGTCAATGAAACGTTTCATTTTCATTCTTCCATTAGCAGTGTAAAGCAAGCCAAGGATTGGGCAAGGTTCCTTTAAGGTACCTCAAATTCCTTTTGTAGCCTATTCATTGAGCTTGTCTTGGTGATTGCATGAAGTGGCTCAATTTCTTGACGGCAAAGGCAATCTCAGGTCTTGTTAAGAGTAACATATTGTAATGCTCCAATCAAGCTTATGTAGAGTGTTGTCTTTAAATTCAGAACCTAATTCCTTGACTAACTTATCACATGTACTCATAGTTGATGCACTTTCCTTGCAGTTTGTAATCCCTGTCTTGTTGAGGAGGTCTTGAATGCATTTGGCCTGTTTTAGATGCATTCCTTGTGGGTCCCTTTAAATTTCAATTCCCAGGAAGTAGCTGATAGGTCCTAGTACTTACAATGAAAAAATGTCATCGTTTTTGAATTATGCCCCAACTGCCTGTTCTTTGCTTCCTGTGATGAGTCTATCATCTACATAAACCAGTAGTATGATAATTTCCTGTTTTTCAGACTGAATGAATAGAAAGGTATTAGATTTTAGGTTGATGAAGCCCCGTTGGTGAAATTATTCTTTCAATTTGTCATGCAGGAGCTTGCTGAGGCCATATAGAGCTCAAGCATGCTTTGGCTTCGTACCTTTTTTTTTTCAAATTTGTTGATTAATTCTGCCGGCCGGAATATGTAATAACCTTCAGGCACAAACGTAATGACTCTGTGATTAATTTGTGCCGTGTGAGCCTGTGCTCCTTATTCCATGTTTCATCTCGGTTAATTGATTTTCATTTTATTGAATTACATTGGAATAAATAAGTGTTTTCTTGTTTTTTTTCGTAAATTCTTTTGGTTCTTCATAGGGAGTGCGGCTGTGTCAAATGTTAACTTCATTTTCAAGCACATATTTGTGGTCTTTCAGTACATAAATTGTTGCTTTATGTGGTGTTAGTCAACCAATAAAATCTCACAAGAAGTTTGGAATTCAAATCCTGCACACAACAGGGTGGAAAGGTTTGGTTTATTTCTCATATCTGAACCTATTAAGTAGTTGAGCAAAACCTGTATGATTCTTGTGATTGTCTGGAGCTGCCAGATTTTTTTAAGGTTTTGCTGAACAGATAACTCAGCATCTTCTTTGCATCATTTTCAGTGTATTTCACATATTTAGTTGCACTAGCATCCAGCTCAACCAAAATGCATGTTAAAGCATAGAGCCCTGGTAATAATTCTAGTACTGTTCATGAGCTTGTAACCAAGAATCGATCACATCTCCAAGCTCCATACCACTCAGATTGCAAAAATGGCAGTTATTATTCATCATGAAATGTAGGCCATTATGATATCCTGGTGCGAATTTGACCAAGTATCTATATTCAATGCAATTTCCTTTATTGTTTTATAAACCTGGCTTGTAAGAAGTCCCTCCTCATATTTCTCCTGTTTCCAGCTCTGATGGATTACCAGAAACTGGGTTAAGATTGGACGGTAATCGTCTGCCAGCAGCTGATTGCAATAATCAGTCACAAAGCTTACCAGCCTTGGTACACTGCCATCTGAAGGAGGAGAAATTTGCCTTTTGAAGCTTCACCTGAAGGAGTTCCCAGAAAATCTCACAGGCACCCTCAACTGCTTTCTTGATGAGATCCCTAGTCAGACTAAGGATTTCACCATTGGCTCCTCCTCTAAAAAGCCCGTTCAAATCTGCCCTCAGATTGTCTAAAGCTGCAAAAATGTTAAACAGCCTCAAGAATATGATGGAATCCTACTTAGCTTAAGCAACATTCTGGGCGAATCGGATGAAGGAATGAATTGCGGACTGGGCAGCAATCTTTTAAAGCAACGCCTAAAAATATTTGATCCAACCTTATCCAAACATCATTGCAAAGCTTATGCTAAGGCTCAAACACAAGCTTCACCACCAACTCAAAATGTTTTCATCAACTATCTACGAAACCCACGATATCTTCCTTCCACATCGTCAAATTCTGTGACTGATTTCTCAAGGTATTCCAAATCAAGATCTTGTAAATATTTTCTAATACAGAATCTCTGGACTTTAATATACGAAGAAATACAATTGTCAAGCCGACCTTTAGATTTTAGTCGGTTAATTATGGCCTGCAACTTACTGTATGATAGCTTCTAGCTCAAGTGATGAACCAACACAAACTTGCTTTCCAGGGGAGAATGACGAAGCCTCCAAAGCAAAAGTAATGTTTCTGTCACAAGCCAAATGAATTCACTTTTGAGTTTGTTCAACGCGTCAAACAAAATCCATCCATTAAGACGAGCAGTTGCCTCAGTTGCCTGCAACTCTTGCAGAATTCTTAAAGATTTTTTCACACTGCTGTTGTAACAATCATTGACAGCTACAACTCCTTTTGATGGCCTCAGTAATACTCACTGACCACGGAAATCCAATTAAGTGTTTCTTCAAGCCGTTCCATGACTGACAGGTAAGTTAAAAGGTCCGAACATGCTCTCATAAGAGTGAATTCTCTAGCTTTTTCGGCATCAAGCACTGCAGATTTGCAGCAGCAGGCCGATGGCATTGTCAGTTTGATTTCTTGCTGCAAGAAACGTGCATTTTTCTATAGATATCGACCTAAATGCTGCAATCAAATAGGGCAATCTTTCTTGATTCTCTACCGAGATTAGCCCAGTTTTGTTCAATTGCCAAGGTAAGATCAATTGATTTCTCTAAGCTGGTATTCAACAACGTCCCAGCAGAGAGTCCTCAGCCATTTCCAAAATTGTCCAAATTTTATACCATTTTGGTTTTTACAATAGCCTCAGTTTCCGTACTGATTTCCATTTTCGGTTCGGTTGGTTTCTTCTGTATCAATCACTCTCCACCAAACGTACCAAATCAGATAAACAAACTTCTCAGAAACCAAACAACCACCATCAATAACAGTTCTTGAAATCCACTTGGCATTTTAAAAGCAGTTTCTGTAGCTTTAGTATTAAAACAGAAGCAACCAGGATTCCAAGTTTATAGACAGCCTCCGTACACCACATGGATTTGTTCATATGCTTCTTTCCAATTTCTTTCAATCTGTCAACTTTATTAGTCTTCCAAAATAATTTCAGGTTTGAAGTCTTTAAGCTCGTGCTTGTGAAAAGAGAACACATTATACTTAATGTTTCGTATAGGATATAAACCTCTTTCAGTTTTGGGCCAGAGATCCCAAAATCATTGAAAAATCCCAAGTGACATTTTATTTCTCTATGGTTGTAAGTCTTGAAATGCATAAATGTCTCAGCATTATAAATGACATTTTTATGCAACACATAGGTTCCCAGTTCGATGATAGAACTTGTCACCATTTACACATGCGAGGAAGAATTCATATTACAGTTAAGAACCTAAAATCCAGAGTCAATGAATCACAAAATACAATAGCCGTATGCGGGGAGGTGCAATTGTTATCAAAATAAAGGTGAATGAATGGCTAAAGATGCATGTGCGGTAGTTCTTAAAAGGTCTACAAAAGAGTGTATTCTGCTTTTTCACATCTACTCCGTAGTAAATCGTGAGTTTGAACATTGATTGATAAGCAGATGTTAAAGCATGTGAAACCTAACTGATAAAAGCTCAACTAGGAAACTTTTTCGTAGGACTCAAATACAAATAGTATGCTACAAAATGCATCAAATAAAATAATTCGTCACAATCCCTTGTATGTTATTTGCTTCAAATGTTTCACCTTCTTAAAGTCATGTGCTTGATAGTTTTTTTCCACTTCCCAAGCTAGTTGCGACATACAATTAAATGAGGACTTCGCACCCTTTTCATCCGTCACTTCTCTAGGGAAAGGAATTCGGACATCGAACACACCCTTTTGAGGAGAGCAAAGGCGCAGGTCAAAGCCTAACCGATCAACCCAAATCATCTTTGCTTCTGAAACCTGCAAAGCCGATTGCCATTTCATAAGGATAGTGAAACAGAACAATCCTAGAGTGTTTAATTCCATTGATTTACAAAATAGTTCAAGCTATTATTCCTAAAAGTAAATTAAGAAACCAAAATAGTTCAAGCTTTAGAACCCATGTAGCTGGACATAGGAACCCAAAAAAGCAGCAAAATTGACAAAAATTGGTTTGCCCACAAACCTGGAAATCCAAATCAACATATATGTGGCAAAAGCGGTAGATATCATCCATATTATTAGCATTAATCTCATTGACAATTCTTTCTGCAAAGTCTCTAAGCAGATCTGGGCTTGCATTTCTATAATCAGATGAAGTGACCCATACGCCATCCTGAAATATTTCCAAACATCAAATTTATTTTTGAATTGAATCATTGGACTTGCTCCAGTTTTCAGCAGGTAACAGGAAAATATTTTAAGGCAAAGTACAAGAGAAAACAGCAAATAGAGGCAAATGCTCATCATACCTCTGCTAGGTCTTCCATCTGCAATACCCGTTCCACACCAACCACATGTATGAGTTCTTCATCAACTTCTTCTCCAAATCTCCTTTTCCACATTGACTGAAGCCGCTGGAAGAAAAATGGAATATCCAAACATAAATATTGTGGCGAGCCGTATTGTAGGAGGACTAATTTTCAACTCTTAATAGTACATTCTAAAATACTAACCAGAAGACTACCATCAAATTTTTTAATGTACTGAGAAGTCATTCTCAGCTTCTAATCCTGGTCTACATCACTGAAACTCTCCAGGACATTAGGGAGATCAAGAGTCTTTAAAGCTTATGCAAGATAATATATGGCATGTAAGAAAACCTTAAATTTAGTAGTTAAGTGTTGGCAGTTTATCAAGCATCAGCAACCAATTCATTTAAGACATTGCTATAGTTCCAATACAAACTCCCTAAGTGAAAAACTGATATCTTAATTCTACCAACCTAGTGAAAAACATCACCTCAAAAATTTTTAGTTCAGTTAATGAAAGCTACAGCCTTAAGCTATCACTAATAACAGCAAAAACTTAAAAAACTAACTGAAAGTTATGCAGAGTTGACTGTAAGGCATGATATATTTCCAAACCAAACTTGTAACAGGTTAATAATAGCTTTAAAACCAAATTTCTACATCATCCCAGAACTCAGATTGATCCAACAACCAAATATCACTGTATTCCCCTACTGGTGACTTCTTAAGTTCGACTACCACCAAGTAATCAACAGAAGCCCCAGTAAAACCAAGTAATCAAATTCACAACTGGATCAAAATTTGAGAATGCACATAATTACTGAATTAAGCAAGTGAATCTCTAAAAAAATCTAACAAACAAAAGAAATTTACAGTATGTAAACTCCCATTTCAGAAAAAAAATGTTGCCACTTAAGCAATGGGCAAGCACGCACTAAATTGCTAGAGCATGCGAATCCAATGCTCCTTTATAAGATCATCTGAATTGATGGTTAAATTGAAAATCAGTACATATTTATCAATTGCTGCAACATATGTGAAAAAAGATGCTTAACACTAGCCCGGCTGCCTTTCTGGAGCATTTACCACAAAGCACCCACAATTTTATCACTATCCTCTAAGGGCATACGATGCTATTAATTATTTTCTTTACAGGAAAATATTGATGTCTCGAACCATTGTGATTGGAACTTCAAGATTTTATGAAATCTTGAATAAAGAAAATACCTTCAAAAGCATTCTATCTTGTGGTTTGTCAAGGTTTCCTTGAATTGTACACTGAGGAGTCCTCAATCCACACTGTTCCAACTGATTCCATTCAAAACCACACACATTCATCAATAACACCCCAAAAATATATCAACAGAAGAAGGTAAAAGAAAAGACCAACGAGAGTTTCAACTAACACACCTGAACGTGAAGACTGGACTTCTTGTCAACACTCAAGTCTTTACAAGATTCAGTCAAGCACAAAACCGGAGTCCCTTCATTGTCAACAGCAAATCTAACACCAATACCCATAGGCCAACCGTCTGAAGTCAACATAGAAAGAGTGCCAACAGACGACAACTCCATTATTGTCCTGGAAACCTCAGCAGGAAACGGCTTGTTGTTTGATACTCCCACATGGGTTGCCGTCGCTGTTTGGTCAGAAACCAAGGAAACTAAGCATTTTAGAGAAATTTTCCGAAATGGGGTCTGTTTATTAGGAATGAAGTACGGTCTGGTGATGGGTTTGATGGGCAATAAAGGAGGAAGAAAGTTGGGTGTTAAAGATTGGATTTGAAGAAGCATTTGGTTATTTTGATTCAAACAAGAAGAAAAAATTTCAAGTCAAATGGGTTTCTTTCTTCTGAAATTTTATTTTCTGGGAAAATTTTTAGAGGCCGTTTGGTGGAAGATGACAGAAGTTAGAATTTTGTAAGTGCCAAGGATTGATGATGAATCGCAATTTGGATGAAGAAGAGGGAGTGATTCGGTAAACTGCGCATGTCACTCGTACATTTGCTTAACCAATCAAATATTTTTAAGGATAAAGTGTATTTCATTCTCTCATATATGATATACGGAAAAATTCCTACTGAGAGTAATTATCAATAAAAATATATCAGATAATTATCTATGGATGCTAACACTAGAAATCCGAGCTCCATCTAAGATGATCTCTGGTCTCTTTGACATCATCCTCCGCTCTTATTATTGACTTTCCTAACGAAAGTAATAATGGATCTTTTGTAATGGTCGATCAGTTTTCATTTGAAGTCCTCAAATATAAACTTCGAAGACATCAATAGGAGATATAAGAACACTAAAAATCACCGCAGATCAAAATTTAGATGGAAGGACAACAAAAACCACCACATATGCAGATCATAACATGTCTGAGATAAGACTCAGCCTCTGTTTAAGAGTTTGTGCTGCTCCTCATTACCCTGTTTTCTACGAACCTTTTTCTTAGTGAGGTATGACAACCTCACGCAAGTCTTTGATGACTATATTTTGACATATTTTCATGGTAAAGTCTGTTATTGCACATATTTACTTTCTGACTTTTCCTTTTAGATAAATCCCCTTGGTATCTTGTGTGCAACATGCATGTAGATATCTTATATTGTGATCGATGAAACTAGCCAGTGCATTGATGAGAACAATGAGAATTTATGGTTAAATCGACATGCTTTTATTGCTGACATGTAGCCGCTAGAAATGTAAGGCATGGTCATGAAGAGCCCAAGTCAATCTGGTGAGTTCTTCACTGTTACCTGTTTCTTCATGTCCGCGCATCTTAAATGCATGCATCTGATGCGCAATCCATACGATGACCTGTTTCTCTTTAAATTCTCTTTTTCCCATGTATGCAGTTGTAAATTGCTTTATTAGTGGAATTCCACAGCAGTTTTGAGTGCTTAGTTTAAGTTGACAATTATGTAATGTTCATTCTAAATCTTTTTCCATGATTTGTTAGTTCGATAGCTTTCGGCTATATGTGACAAGGGACATTTCTCGAAACAGCAGACCCCCACCTCCTTCAATTCCTACCCCTGTCAGTGTAACTACAACTGTTGATGCACCCGAATAAAAGGGATCTACTACTTCTCCATCTTTAGCTAATTCAAAACCAGTGCCATCTTCAGGTAAAATTCAGACATTGCTAGACAAAGCGGTTGATGAAGGCTTGGTGATACTTGAGTGTCCAAAGGTAAGAAATCCAATATTTTAAGTGCTTCTACTTTCTTCAAAATCTGGCATCAGGTCACTAAAGTAGCAAACTGTTCTGGTGGGATATTACCGGAGATCTCGAACCATAAAGGGGAACCGTGCACCGCCATCATATAAAGAGGTACTTTTCATGGCGAAAGGTTGCATATTTTCGACCAGGATTGGAGGTTTCCTAGATAGATTTCTTCTAACGGGAGTTAAAATTTTAGCCTAGTACCAAATATTAAGAAATAGCACTCGCATCATGATCATCATCGGCATATAGGGACCCACAATAAAGTAAGTGGGCTGATCTGGGCCCTTCAAATTTTAGCGAAGTAGTTGACCTTTTTTACAATCATAAAACAGGTACTGTCTCAGATCCAACAACCCGAACCCGTCAAACATGGGTCATGCGTCTAGGGTTTCAGTAGTTAGCAGACGCCAAAATTGACCCATATCAAATGATTATTGTTTCTCCCATAACATCTGCGTTCGCTGAAAATTTGTTCTATATTCCCATATTGTGTTTTCTCCGAGCTTTTCAGCTTAGTTGCCATTTTTTATTCTTCTTTCGGATCACTTCTCATTATGGGTAACATCGGCTCATTTTCATTGTCACGCGATGCCCTTTTCTCTCGTTGCCTTGATTGCACAGTTAGAAAAGCCGCATCTATAAATGAGCTTGAGGGTAATCTTGCTGCCTTGCCTACGAAATTGGAAGAATTAATTGCAGCAAGGAACGCTGTGGAGAGGAGGGTCAATCTTGCTAAACAACTGCGAAAGGAACCGACGGATCCGTTAGAACTGTGGCTTTCAAGGGTGCAAGCGGTGGAAGCTAAAGTTGGAGAACTGCAGAAACTTAAATCTCAAGAAATTGAGAACTTATGTCTTGGAGGATACTGTTCAAGGAACTGCAAGTCTAGCGATGAGCTTGGAAAAAGAGTAGCTAAAAAGCTGCAAGAGTTGAACCATTTGAAGGTTGGAGGAATTTTTGAAGAGGTGGCTAAGGAAATTCCTAAAGATCCAGTAGATGAAACACATATGGAGCTGACAATTGTAGGCCAGCAATTGATATTTGATAAATTTTGGAGTTGCCTCAACGAGAAGCAAATCGGAAACGTTAGCGAATTCGGCATGGGAGGTGTTGGCAAAATTACCCAATTAAAACAAATCAATAACAGTTTTTGCAAAAATGAAGGGCTTTATATTGAGAAAAAGATTGGTTTGTCTGGAGAGTTTTGAGATAGTAAATATCATAACAAGAAATCTCAGGATATCCTCAAGATTCTCAAAACTAAGAAGTTTGTGTTATTATTGGATGATATATGAGAACGGGTTGATTTGATTAAACTGGGTATTACTCTACCAAAAACATCCAAAGTAATCTTTACAATTCGATCTACTGCAGTTTATGGTCAAATGAAAGCTGACAAGGAGTTTGAAGTGAAGTATTTAAAACACAAGGAAGCTTGGGAATTATTAGAAAAGAGGGTGGGAAGCAATGTTCTCAACAGTCACTCTAAGATTTTGAAGTTGGCTCAAATCGTGGCTAAAGAGTGTTACGGTCTGCCCCTTGCACTGAATACAGTCCGTCAAGCCATGGCTTGTAAGGAGAAACTTAAAGAATGGGAGGATGAAATTGATGTCTTAAGGACATTAGCTTTTGAATTTCCAGGTATGGGAAAAGAGGTGTATTCTCTTTTAAAAGTAAGCTATGATAGCTTGCCTAACCACAAAATTAGTTCCTGCTTTTTATATTGTAGTTTATTTTCAGAAGATTGTAGGATTCATCAAAAGTGCTTGATAGAGTGCTGGTTAGCTGAGGGATTTTTAGGTGAATTTGATGAAAATAGAGCAATTAATCAAGGATACACTGTCATTGGTGATTTTGTTTGGGTGTGTTTATTGGAAAAAGAAGAAGATGATCATGTAGTAATGCATGTTGTGGTTCTAGACATGGCTTTATGGATAGCATGTGAAATTGAAAAGGAAAAAGAAAAGTTTTTGGTTCAAGCAAGTGTTGGAATTAATGAAGGAGAGATGGAAGATAGGAAGGAGCGAAAAGGATTTGATTGATGGAAAATGAAATCTAGAATCTACTAGAGACTCCTAGATGTTATTCTTCAAACCCTGTCTCTTGGATCTAATAGGTTATTCATTATCACCTTCTTTCAATTTATGCCTTGTCTGAAAGTTTTAAACTGGCTCATAATTCTTCTCTTGAGGAATTACCATCTGGAATTTCAAACTTGGTTTCACTCAAACATCTTGATCTATCATATACTCACTTAAGAGAATTGCCAATGGAAATGAAGGAACTAGTAGATTTCTGCTAAAAATTCTGTCTAGTCTTTCAATGTTAAGTACTTTGATTCTGGACAAAAGTGGCTTTATATTTGCATTGGGACATGAAACAAGAACGGAAGACAGAAAGACAGCATTCTATTCGATGATGGTGAATCTTTGATAGAGGAATTGCTCTGTTTGGAACATTTGAATGCACTGCACATCAACTTACAAAATGCTCTTGCTCTCCAAAATTTTTTAAGCTCCCCTAAATTTCAGAGTTGTTGTGTCAGTTTATGTCTTGGTAGTAATTAAAGATTCAAAATCTCTCCACATTTCATCTTTACCAGATATGAAGCATCTCCGTTCACTATGTGTAGATCATTGTGATCTCAAAGAATTGGAGATTGGTTGTGCTGGCTTGCGACAATTTTATGATTTCCAATGCCTTCATAAACTATTTTTTCTTATTGCAATAAATTGAAGGACATGACATGGTTTATTCCTGCTCCAAACCTTGAGGATATTCATATATCATGTTGCTTTGGGATGGAATGAATAATCAATGTTGAAAAGTTTGTTAAGATCCTAGAGATGAAGGGAAATGATCTAATCCCCTTTGGGAATCTCAAATCCCTTGTATTAAAAGTTCCACAAAAATTGAAAAGCATCAGTCAGAAATGCCCAGAGCTTAAGAAACTTCCTTTCGATTCCAGCGGTGCAAAAGAAGGTAAAATTTTTATAAAGGAAGGGGAGTTGGTGGAAAAGTTGCAATGGGATGATGCAGCCACTCAAAACAAATTTGGTTCCTGCTTCAAACTTTACGAGGACTGGCAGATACAATACCAAGAAGATTGAAAGCAATGACAACAACGATGACCAAGATGAAAGTGATGACAGTAATGAACAAGAAGATGAAAATGAAGACAGAAACAATGACCAAGAAGATAAAAGTGACAATGACAATGATCAAGAAGATGACAGCAATGCAATGACAATGGTAATGACCGTTAACGTACATCAACATTATTTAAAGTTTTAGCATTTTAATCTCATGCCAAAATTCTTTGTTGGGATGATTGTTTTCTAAACAAAAGAATATTGCCTTAAGTCAAAGCCGAATTGTACCAAAAAATTTAGAATACGTATTTGTTGTATTACCATTCAATAATAGTGTCTTATCTACAATAGTTTATTCGAACTAGAACAATATGACGAAGGCGGCTCTCAAAATAAATGTACAAGCTGGCTGCCTAGAAATATTCTAGGAAATTCATCACCCTGCTGAGGCAATGAACTCTAGAAAGATGCCATGTTGGTTCATTGAAAAACTTATAAGGACTTTGTTACCTACTAATTGATATTTTATTTGTTAGGAAAAATTGTGGCAATATGGATATCTACTAAAGAAATAGTAGTAAGAACAGCGTTTTGTGTATTGAAATTATTATTATGAATTTTAATGAAAAAAAAAATTGGTGAAAGGCTTACGAGGTTTTAATAGTTTTGTTATATACTAGTTTAAAATTCTATTGAAACTCTACCTATATTACTTTTGTTTGTCTTACTTTAGCTACATCACTTTCTTTCATTCCCTCTGATTATTTCATCACTGTCTTTAGATTTATTCTTCTTATAAAATACTGAAATATTTTTGTTTAGTCTTCCTCTTATTTTATGTTATTTTGTATTTGAATGTAGCAATGGTGCATGATTATGGGGCCATGAGAGGCGATTATGTAGCAATGGGGGATACTCAAAGGTGTAGTGGGAGATGCTTGATGATTATGTATATAAAGATGTTAAACTTTCAAACTTGATTGGGGAATTAATGCTATTGAAATGAATATTAATTCTCTGATATTGTACTTGTTGAATTCTGAGAAGATTTGATGTGAAATTTATAATTGATGTAATAGAATGGTAATTGAAGAAGTGATGTCTTCTAGAAAATGTATTTGAATATTTTAGTGCAATATTTTTGAAACATATGTTATATTATTGCTTTGAATTGACAAGCATGCTAATGCAGAATTAATCGAATATAGCTTTTGTTGTTGTTCCTTGCATTCTAACATGAATGCCGAAATATTTCATTATGATTGTCTATCAAGTGATGAAATTAGATATTGTTTCTTATACTGTAGTTTATTTCCTAAAGACTAAGATCAATAAGAAATACTTGATAGATTGCTGGATTGGGGAGGGATTTTTTGAGGAATTTGATACGAGTGGAGAACAAAAATGAAGGATACTACATCATTGATGTTCTTCTTTATGCATGTTTATTGGAAGAACTAGACGACTAAGTGAAAATGCATGATGTCATCCCTGATACGGCTTTGTGGATAGCTTTTGAATATTGAGAAGAAAAAGGAAAATCTTTTTGTTCATTGATGAGCAACTGAATTAATAAACTACCCACAACTCCTAACTGCACTCAACTACAAACACTGTTTCTTAAATTCAATCATTTGAAGATGATCGGTGATGACTTCTTCCAGTTTATGCCATCAATGAAATCATCTTTAACTGTGGCCTGAGTAAATTACTTTAAGGAGTTTCAATGTTGGTTTTCTAGCAACATCTTGATCTATCACGTACAGGCATAAAAGAGCTCCTTTAAAGACATTGGCAAATCTCAAATGTTAGAACTTGGAGTCTGCGCATGAACTCTGTAAAATTCCAAAAAAAGATCTCTAGTTTTTCAATGCTACGAGTGCTAAGGATGTTCAATTGCTATTATTTCCTTTAAGCCGGAAGACAACAATCTATTCGGTGGTCGTGAACTTTTAGAGGAGGAATTGCTTCATTTGAGACATTTTAATGTGTTGGTAAGTTCAAATGCTGTAGAAAATTTTTTGACCTTCCCAGTTTTACAAAATTGGGCACAATCTCTGGGCATTAGAAACGTCGAAGATCATGATTTTCAGTCTTCGCTCGGTTCATACATCAAATTGACATGGGTTGTTTTTGCTCCAAATTTCAAGTTTATTCATGTCAAGTTCTCACTTCATTGTGTATGCATAAATATGAGAGACTTGTCTATGCAGGAGTACGATCAGACAAAAAAATTACCAAACAAATATATATATATATAGACAGACAGTTCCTTGTTCTGCTCGATTGAACCAGACAAAGATTGTTAATTAATGATAAACTAATGGTATCAAGAGACGTTTCTAAAACTCAAAATTACACATTTCTAATTCCCAGAAATACAAAACACATATGTACACGTATTTGAGAAAACAACATTTTCTCAGTGAATATCTTTGGATGCAAAATGATCTTTCACAATAAATATCTCTCTCATAACTTTTGAAGCACTTGCTGTAGTTATTTCCCTTCTTGCCATGCTTGCCCGACCAAGATACCAGGACCAACATGACGGATAAAGATGTTTTACTGTGGATAGTACAGAAGACATAAATTGGTAATACTGAATACTGGTTACATCTTTTGCAGATGAAAAACATAAATCTTAAAATGATTATGACAAGCAATGGTATCAATATTTCCCCATCCATTTATATATGAGATACACAAATCGTAACACTAATATTCAATTGTTAGCATTAGTGCACAAAGATATATTGGTATTCTCCAGCATCAAAAAACATCAAAGTCACAAAAATCCAACTACAATCAATTACCTAAATATTCTTTCCCCCCTCCTATTTGATAAACTATCCTCTGATCCTACAGTGACAAAAGTTTAGTTGCGTTTAAAACTCGAAACGTTTTTCAAGACTACAAAACCCACAAAAATTGCAAACCCTTGAATCAAAAATTGGAGAAAACTTAGAGAAGCTATCCACTTCTGTTTTTGACTACAAAACAATCTGAAACAAAACATCAAATTAGTAAGTAAACTAAGTAGGTCTTCTAGATATCTTATCCAAAAACCTTTCACATCAAACCTTATCCCATTTGCCAATTCTAACACTAGTATCCTAGGTACTATAGGGTTATCTGACCTCAGTATGAGTTGAATAAAATTTCCATAACTATTTCAGTACTCTCTCTTTTAAACACAAACACACGCTAATGCTATATTTTTTGTAAGTAATCAAATTGTTTTCAAGGACTTATAATGTCCAAAGTTCACACCTCAATAACATTCACAAAATCTTTTAAATACTTTTATCCTTAGTACTTGACAAATTTCTTTGATCATATAACTTTACTGAATTATGACGTTTTGAATTTGCACATAAATTCTTTCAATTCTGCCAAACAAGTATAAAATAACAAAATTACACAACGGAACTGCGTGTGTCATACAATGCATCTGCAGAGTAATACATGAAGCCAAAATGATAGAATAGATGCAACTTTGTCATACTATGATATAGTCAATCATTCAACAAAATTTGGTAAATAAACTAGCATCAAAAGAAATGGTACTCAGATTTGACTTTACTGCATTAGATGTTATAAATAATTCTCATCTGGTCTTGGGAAGTCTTGTGGGTATTGGCGGAGATCAAAGACTCCATCCCCAATGCCAAATCACAGGGCTGTTCTGCAGACATCACTTCCCTGATTTGTCAGACCACAAAGAACATTGGACTGAAGGAATGTGCAAATGGAAATGGTACAGATCCACCTGAAAGATTTTACATTTGGTTCAACTGATAGCAAACTCATTTAAATACAGAAAAATAAAATAATGAACAAATACAAGCAATCAAGAGTTAGGAAGCCAAATTGTCAAACATCCTTACCAATAAAGTGCCCATAAATGTTCCCATCAACAGTACAAAATATTGCGTGAGGGATCAAACAATTGAATCTGATATCAATTATTATATATTAAATAAGGAATTAAATAAAATGTTCAATGTAAAACGGTTAAGAAAAAAGAAAGATACAAATGAGTCTAGAACAAATCTTCTTAAAGCAATTGATCCAAGAAACAGGCCATGGACCTAATTAACATTTTGCAAAATCAAGATCATACAGTGTCTCGAAATGAGTACCTAATGAACATCTAATAAAAATTTAAAAATTTGAAAAGGAAGTTGAAAACTTTCAACAAACAGGAGGGTGTAAGTAGGGAATAAGTCATCAGTTTTACATAGAGCATTAGCAGATGCCAAGCAGTACCGGCAAGCCATGTGAGAAATTAAGGAAAATGTTTGAAAGCAGACAAGAAAGAAAAGGGTCCTCCGCAAGCAGCATCCATTGCAGTGTCTTTGAATAGCCAAGCAATTAATGCATTACAGTTTTCTTTCTATGTCATTCCACAATGATAACTATTAATCTCTCAACAATACAAGTAATGTTTCAAGCAAAAAAGAATCACCAATTTTAAGGAAACCCCTCCCAAGTCGAAAGATTGCAATCATCAATAATCTAAGCTCAGTAAGAGAGTCCTACAAACAAAGATTAATGTAAGTATATGCCCAAAATTTTATGTCGGAAAATTAACTAATAAACTGGCCTCTTTGTACCTTCTCTCCCTACCACTCTATTTCCTGTCTTGAAACATTATATCCAAACTTATTCTAGATATTTGCAATCATTTTCAACTCTTTTATACTAAAAGCAAGCAGTTTACAAGTAGATGAAACATCTTTTGTAGCTAAAATAAGAATGCCAAGTTGGATGTTGAACTTCAAGGAAAAAAACAATAAAAGATATTACTTCCCGGAAAGAACTAGATTGCAATAACGGGAAAAACATGAAACATCCACTAATGTAGTTTATTAAGGTGTAAAAAAAACATCCAACAAAATGATATGAAAGAATAAGGGGATTCTAGTAGTAGGAAAAAACACTATGGCCACTAATAATTTAGGAGTTAAGACCTGTGTTAATTCAAATGGGCAAAAGGAAAAAATAAAAAATGGGATTTCTCTAGCCATTCCCAACTAATTGGGGCTTGAATTTCTCAAGCTGTCCAATTTCTATTAGGATGACAGCATAAAATATTGTCTAAAAATATTCTCCACGCATCTAAGAAAAAAATGGAACTCTCGGTGACAAAAGTAGTACAGTCCAGCGTTTCCGTTCACATAAAATCTGTTTAATCACCATCAGATACCATTAAACCCATAAAAGAAACAACAATCATTTTCCCTCTTGAAATGACTTGCCTCCACTTGTTCGGCAATTGTAAAACTCAAGTGACATTTGACCATCTTCTTTAGATAACACATTTGATTAAATTTTCTTTGCAAACTTAGGATTGTCGTATGGTGTACCAGCTATCTCCCAAGCTCTTGAGATAAGCCTAAATTACATTAGACCTGGTACATAAAGGATTTACATCAAAATCGTAAGCAGGCGTCTGCATATATTTTATGACAACTTCTGGTAAAAGTTCACATGCTCAGGTTAATAAAGATATCACAAAATTATACGGAGATCTGGACTAAAATATGAGACAGGCAAAAAATTTAAGGGAAGCTAATCATTATTTTTAAGCATGAATATTTTGAAAAGCTTCATTGAGATGACCTAGGTTTCAGTAGTTGTAGCAACCAATTTCTCCTTTCCTCTGGTAGGTCTTCAATTTTCTTTCTATTAATCCAAAACATTTACCATTATCTGCCATAAGTACAATTTTGAAGGGAACCATTAGTCATGAAACACAATAATGCTATGAATATAAGAAAATCTAGGAGTAAAAGTAATGCTCATCTCTTTTTTCATTTCAAACAAAAATGTAATCATTACTATTCTTGCCAACCCCAAAATTTTACATCATTAAATTTCTGAATAGAAACTGAATACACATAAGAAAGATAGTTGGAACAACTGAACATAAAAACAATTTATTTAAAAGTGTATTGAGCAATAAGTACATTGATACTTACCAAAGATAAGCAGCAGGATTATAAGAAGCTGGGTCCAGAGCAATCAACTCCTTTGGAGGATCAAGAAATGGGACTACATCTTGTTAATCCAAGTTACTTCTTTTGCCATTGGGTAGAATTTCAGAGGGTTTTTCATCCCATGCTAATATGTGGACTTTTACAACACTAAAATTGCCCGAAAATTCTTGATTATATAATTTAAACCCTAAATATAAACATACATTAATTAGTTATAGTGCCCTTGTGAAAACATTTTCACCAAGAGTGGTTTCTATAAAAGCAATTTAAAAAAAAAAAAAATTAAGTGCTTTTCAAAAATGAACTTTAAGAATTTTTTTATATAAAAACAATTTCTAACAGAAGCAATATTAGGATATGCTCTAAAAGCTATTCGTATTGTAGATTTCAAAAATATTTTGTTTTGCATGTATATTTATTCATTAATAAAAGAAATAGTTATTTATTTGCAAATATAAACTGCTTCTTTTATTCTGTCATGCGTGTGAATGAAATACGTTTGTAAATTGTTTAAATAATTCATTTAATCGTTAAATAAAATTATTAAAATCGTTCCTTATAAAAATAATATTGTTCGGGCAACAATATCACATAATAAATATATTAAATATCTCCATGAATATCATGGAATGATATTAGGATTCGATAATGTGCTTTTTACAGCATTAAAAGCACTCACAGACACATTATTGCTGAGTATTTGAAAATGTTTTCTTTGCATAACACTTCTTTTTGAAAATTGTAAAAGCTACTTATGAAACCACCCACTGAAAGCATTCCACAAGGACCACAACCCCGTGCAATGTACTTCAATAATTATGCAAGAATCAACCTAACGCAAATATAAAAATCCAAAATTTCCATTCAATCACCCAAAAACATATCAATCACAAAAGACTCGCCTGACGATTTCTTCCCAGGTCGACATAAAACAAAACAAGCTTCAAAATCTCTTTAGCTACTAAGATTTGTTGCCTGCAGCATACCACGTATTCACGGTTTTAGATTTAAGTGGATAGAAATTACATACACTTGGTGAGTTACAGAAGAGCCAGGTGGGCAGAGAGTTCAACTCATTTCTGAGCCAAAAAACATAGGGGCTTTCTTTCTTCTCAACATATAGTACTTGCGATTTCCGACCACCAAAGCCAAGAGCCATGAATATTCGAATCTGCTGGGCTGCAAGCAACAAAAACTTTATGTAAGAATGATAGTTCAATTTGAAGCTTGTTTCATTAATTGGGAACAACTCCTACTGTTTTAAATTCGTTGAACAAAAGGGATAAACACTAAATAGAATGCGTACCTGTGGAAATTGTGAATTCAAGACCAGGCGGATGATGATTACAGGTATTTGAGCTCATTCTTCAGAAGAGGAGAAGCAGTATTTGTGCTAGTTTTGGCGTCGGCTTCAGGGGCTCCAAGTTCGGGTTAATTTGATTCAATGACTCATTTGATATAACTGGTGCTGGAAAATTACCATATGGTCAATATTTAAAACTCAAGGGGTTGTATTGAAAATATATGACAACTAAGGTGGCACTTTTAAACCGAACTGAAATGATCGTTTGAATCCATTTAAATATTACTAGTTTAATTTTAATTTTAA
>CP135551.1:2916700-2948166 GCA_032402905.1 Khaya senegalensis | reverse complement strand
TTCTTTGGTTTTAATATTACAAAATTTTCTTTGGAGATGTAGCCATGGAACTGCTTGTAATGATGGTTGATAGATACATGCAGGTTTATCATTGGGTGTTTTGAATTTGGCAATTGTGATCCCACAGGTATCTTCGTACTCTTAGTTTCTTTTTGCAGAGACATGGAACTGATTATTCTTTTCTTTTTTTAGTGGAATACTAAACAAACTTGACATAAGGTTTTTATTATTAGAAGTAATTGCACACTTTATTCAATTGTTCGCTAGTAATAAGAGCAATTAATATATGTATTCGTTCTTGGTCATGAATATAGAGGTAAAGGTGAACTTAATCCTCTGTAATATTGTGTTGTTAACGATTAGGGGAAAGATGTTGTCTCAAAATTAATTCTTGAAAAGATATAATTGGAATAAGAACTTCTTGCCTATCCCTTTCTCGTGCTTTCTCTTGCAAATACAAACTTTTACATGCAATGGATCTTTTGTCCAAAAAGTTCAGCCTTAGGAAGTTCAAATTTCTGGATTTTCCAAATCCTTAAATAAAAAGCAACTTTACATAATTGACACAATGATGATGATTGACATATAATAGAATTCATGTATCTTTAATTGTAAATGTTGGTTTCCTCCAACTTTACTTTTAACCTACATTAGTTTACATACAAGGTTATATCACTACCATGGATGTTGCAAGTGTAGTTATTTTATAAGTGACAAGAAAGTTGGTTACATAATAAATGGTTACATAATAAGGCTTTATTTGGGGCTGAGATGCTAACTTTGAAGTTATGGTTGTTGTGAGGGGTGGACACTTTTAGATCAAATCAAACCAAACCAACAAATAACGACTTATTTAAATTTAATTATTATAAAATTTTAAAAAATAATTTTTATTTTTAAATTTAAAATTTTTTATTTTTTGATTTGATTTAAATCAATATATTTAATCGATATTTATCAATTCTATTTAATTTTATTTATCTTTTACTATTAATATATATTAATTTTAATTAAATTAAAAGGAATAATTATTAATTTATAATCTAACTCAAATTGAATCAAAATAAAAATACTTACTCTTATTACAAACTTTACTCAGTTGATTTGTCTTACTAATTACTATTACATAATTAAAAAATTAAAAATAAAAATATTTATAAATATATTTAACTATTAACTTTATATAAATAATTAATACTAAAGATAATTTTTAAATTATATAATAATTATAAATAATATTTAGATTGTTTTATGGATGTCATTGGGTAATTTAATCATTCTTTTACAAAGTATTAAAATATATAAATTCTCGAATAGACACTTAAATTATTTATTTCAATCTAATTTCTTTTTAAAAAAATATTGACAAAAATAATAATTTTAAGATTTTGTTTTCATGTTATAAGATGATATTATTTAATATTAAATATAAATAAAAATAATAATTTAAATTGAAAATTTACGGTAACCAAATAATTTATTTACTTCATTTAGAAATTGAGCAAAAAAATATCATTAGATCAATGTTGAATAACTTTCTATGAAAAAAAATTAGTAATTATATTTATTGTTAAATAAAAAAAGAATTTTATAAAATTAAGAGATTGATTTTGATAACTTAATATGTAAACATGATTAGATGAATGATGATTGATCTTGTTTTGTTTACCCAATAGTTCTCATATGAGATTTTTGCATACTTTAAGGGGTTTCAGTGAAATTGTCCGCTAAAAAAAATGGTGATTTGATATGGGCCTATTGTGAAAGGCCCAGTTTGGTCTCAGCCCGGCCCATACACAGGTCCACGGATATTTTCGTCCGAAACTTGTGCTAGAGGAAGAAGAGCTCATCAACAAAGAGCAAGAGGAAGAAAAAAGAAAAACGAAAGAGGTAAAAGAAATGGCGTCGAACGCGGCGGTGCCTTTTTGGAGAGCTGTAGGTATGACATACATAACTTACTCGAACATCTGTGCGAATCTGGTGAGGAACTGTCTCAAGGAACCCCACAAGAGCGAAGCCTTAGCTCGCGAGAAGGTTCACTTTTCTATTTCCAAGTGGACCGATGGAAAACCCCAGAAGCCCAGTACGTTTTTCTTTTATACGGTTACATTGTTTAGATCTGCTTTGACACCCATATGCAGTTTTTGTTTTGTATCAAATCTGTTGTTCTGATTTATTGATTTATGTATTCATTTGTTTGTTTCATTTCTGGGTTATTAATTTTGCACTGTTTGATACCCAAAAAGTTACAAAGTTTTTGCAAATTGTGCGATAAAGAATGAAACTTTTAGACAATATCAAATGTGGGGATTGACTTGTTTGTAATTGGGTTTTTGGGTCATCTCCGCTTCAATTTTACATGGGTATTACCTGCCTATAGTTGTTATTGCGAGTTGATCAAGTGCTGTTGCTTTTACTGGGAACTGATGCTTTTGTTGATCGAGTGCTATTAGGCCTTGCAAGTCTGCTATTTCGTCTGTTACTTGTCCACATTAACATTCTTTTATGAATTGCTTGATCAGATGAAGCTGAGGCCACTTTTTGTTTTCTTAAAAAATTGATGGATGGGATTGGTATGGGCTATTTGGATCCTATGCCTATGCAGGTTTTGGACTTTTAAAACTTATTTGAATCAACCAAGCTCTTACAGGCTATACTTTGTAGTTTATTTTGCTTTATGGGCTTAGAATAGCTATGGATGGATGGTTTGTGATGATAGATATTCCTTCATTTGACTGGTGACGGCATCTTATGAGCTTCTTTGAGCATGTTGTACTGCTTCAATGGTTGACTATTAGATGGTTGAAATCTGTAGTCTTTCCTTTTTCTTCTTCTGAAAGAACAAGTCTATATGGGCCAAAAGAAAGTGGGTAGTATTGGATGACTGGATTTCTATTGTATTGTATAATTTGGATGATATGAGGGTGCATGACGTGTAAATGATGGAGGACAGTGGATATTGTATGGGCTTTTAGCTTCTAGAGAATACAGTAGTCTTTTAGTAATTGTGCCTGCATGAAAAATGATTGTCGTACTGATGATTTTATGTCATTGTGTTGGTCTGCCTGCACATATAAGTTATTATTCAACATCAATTCTTCGGTTGCGCAGCCTGGACTTTGAGGTTATGTACCACCACTGGAAACACCAATTGTTCCTAAACATGCTAATGCTCTCAATGAATTCCAATCATATTTTCTATGACATCATAACACTTAAATAATGTATCTATGGTCCACTATTTTTACATCCTTAACACATGTATGCCTTTGTACGATGGCTTCATTTCTTGTTGGTTATTTTTTTCTGTTAACATATTGTCAATCTCATTTCATCCTGACAAGTAGTCTGACTAGCTGTAATTGGTTTTGTTATCAGCTATTCGTTCTGATACACCAGAAGAATGAGTCTGATGGAAAATGGGTCTCCAAATGTCTGTGTGGACTGGGGCATTGTTTGCGCGGAAAGCTTTTTCTGTTTCATTATTTGGTAGATTTATGCTTAGTGGGTCAGTAATGCTTGAAACTCTTGGGACAAAATTTGCATTTCTGATTCTGCGTGGCAAATGCATTGTAATAATGTAACTGGCATTAGCCTACTTTGAAACTACACTGCTTATTATGTTGGTCCTTTTTGCAAAATGGAGTGGTGGGATTTGCATCTCCATCACAGTTTCCATTTTTATTTTTTTGAAACTCCTATATTTTGCTATTATTTTCCTTGAATAAGAGTGTTCTAGCACTAACTTCTTGGGATATCATAATTTTAGGTTTTGTTTTAAAATAAAATAAAAACACAATAACTATAAATATAATCTTAAACTATAAATTGGCAGAGCTTTTATTCCCATATCTTAAATAACAATAATCATAATTATTTTTATTCAAGTCAATTCTTGTTGCTTCTCATAAATATGTTTGAATGTGTGGGAAAATATTAAGAATAGAGAACAAACTTATATAGATTGCTTGAGTCGACAAGATATTAATAGAACCTTATATACCATAACATTATATAATAAAATATTAATCTATTTCAAATACCTCTGAGATTTGTGATAATTTCATTTTTTATAACAAGTTTTGTAAAAATACATACATACTTTTACTTTTGACTAATAAAAAGACAAATTTAGGTATATTTATTTATATTTTATTTTTAATTAATTAATTTATAGTCAAAATAATTTAGAGAGAAAGTAAGTATAATTTTTTTATAAAATTTATCATTAAGTGAAATTACTACGAATCATAAGAAAAATATATGATAAAACTTACGTGCGCATGTGTGTGTGTGTGTAAAAAATATATTTTTATAAATATATTATTAAACATATATGCATGCAATGATTATATATATTTTTATAAATATATTATTAAACACAGATAAATATTGAAAATGGACACAATAATTATTAATTATATTATTTTGTATCAATGTAAATCTGTCCACATTAAAATTGAAAGAGATTGAATTTTCATTTATGCAATATTAAAAATAAATTATATACATATACATCAACAAAATACAAAATTACAAAAAGAAGTCTGGTTGTCTTTATTTATAAAACTATACCTCCAACACCAAGATACTAGATCTAATATAAACACACTGATAAGAATTTAAAAAAAAAAATTAAAAAAAAAGAAACAAAAAAGAAAAAAAAAGAAATGATGTTTCATGCCATATGAGCAGGAGAACCTTCCAACCAAATTAAAAGAAGTCTATACAGATAACAGATTCCCTTTCTTAGCTCATCCAATTGCTAGTAGATATAGAGCAAGACAACCTCCTATTGTTACCAATGTTGTTTGCCAGAACTTTATCTGCGGTGATTCAAATAGAGTGATGTGAATGTTCATCCCAAATATTCCTACAACCACAATTCCAGAATTCAGTATCATGTTTGCTGCACTCAGCATCACTCCCATTTGTGGTAGTTGATTCTGTGTGTCATCCAACATTATGTTTATACAGTCTTCTGTGTTTTCCACGTACTAGCTCATCTAAACAAAATGAAAGAGAGAGATCATGTAATTAAAAACTTTAGATATGATTCATCTTGATCGGCGTCGAGCATTCTGATTAACATATGTTCATATGCTCCCAGAATGAAACTTTTGATCTTATCAGTGTCAGCAGTAGGCAAAATATCGTCTAATCTTTTGGTCGTTTTGACTAAGTTTGGAGGAATTGTTTTTGGTGGGAAATAAGGGGAAACAATCCTTCCATTTCTTTCTTTTCCAGTTTCCAGATGAAGGGGGCAAAAAGAAAAATCTATACTGCCATTAACAAAAACATAATCACAAGATCATTGTAAGAATGTTCACACAAATAATATTTTGATACAGTAATTTAAAAGCTTTCTACTTCTGTATCCCGCTTGTTCTCAGTATGACATCAGGCATTCCAAGCACATTTTCCATTGTCTTTTGTTCATTGATAACTTCTTTACTCTCTATTTTCTGTTCTTACTTGTGAATGTTTTTCGATTTTCAGTTTCAGCTATAGCTTAATCATTTCCACCACACAGGTTGAGTAACACACAAGAAACCGACAAACCCAAATTGCATAAAACAGCAAAGAGTTTAACATAAGTTAAATATCGAAAGGTAAGAAGCAAACCGGTACATACATCGGACAATTTTTGTAAGATGCCATCTATCTGTGCAAAATAGGCTTCCAACAGCATTTCCAGCTCATGAACACTGGGCTTAAAGCTATAAAAGATTTCAGAGTTGTTTTCTGACTTGCAATCTTCGGCCCTGATGCGAAATGACATTGAAAGTAGAAGATCAAGAATAATAACTAAACGGGCATGATAATCTTCTGAAATCAAGTGCAAGTCAAAAGGCATCAGATTTTAAATAAGTATCCATAAAAAATGTTGATAGTTGGGGGAGGACGCAAGGAAAAAACAAATTTAACCACACTTAGTTGTAGCTTATGTAATAAGATTGAGAATTGTGCCCCTTAATCTTCTCCAATATCCAATGAGATAGTGAGACATACATTTGTCTAAAGCAATATCACAGCTAAGTTTGCCTTGATTGTTTCAGTTTCCATGTTTGGTTACTCTGTCTGGCTTTAGTTTCTGGAACACATGAAATTCTCATTTTCATCAAGTTTGAAATTGCAAGTGAAAGGGAGTGTGAAACCCACATCCTATTTCTTACCATATGTAGTTACAATTAAATTGATTTAAAGCAACTTTCTTAAATAGTTTTCTCTCTAACCAGGTTCTGAAAAGTAAATACATGATGCCAAAAGGAAATGAAAGGGAATGAAACTCCAAAGTACCTAGACGATATATTTTGTAGGTGTTGCTGTGTGTTTAGATCATCTAATGTGTAAGTAAAACGGAACTACCTATCACTTTTCATCATCTTCTTTAGGTGCAGCGTCGTTTACTCCCTCCCTTGTTGATGTATGATCAAATACACTAAGCTTTTCTGTCAAATACATTCCAGCCACATCATTTGTCATCATCCAGCAAATGCTCGATTTCATCTCTCACCTACAAGTGACGAGATGATTATAATATTATAACTATATTTGCAGGCATAAAGACAAGCATGCAAAATCTGGCAAGTTCAAAGCATTTTGGTCTCCAGACCTAGAAAAAATATCATAGATGGGGAGAAGAATATAGTCTAATTTACTTAATAGATAATCAAGTTAGAAATATAAACCATAAAATGGAAATTTATTTAGGTGTGTTCAAACTTCATCACGGACAAATTGTAACATCTTTGAGGGTCTGTTTGCAACTGATTACATTGTGGTCTAAGAGACAGAAACTGTCCTCTTGCCATGAACTTAATGATAAGTTTTCTCATGATAGAGTGCTATGTGACATCCAGGTTGTGAATTTCAAAAATTGAAGAATGACAAGGACATAGAGACAACTTCATCTAATCTATCATCTCATCATATATCAAATGCTTAAACCCATCCCTGATACCCTGTGGCAAGCAAATGTTCTCGGTTTTAACACTCATAAGGTGTCACAAGGAACTAATAAAAAAAAATACATTTGCATGTAATTCACTTTCTTAGAGAAAGTTGAGATAAGATTCAGGCGGAGCACAAAAATTCTTTTACAAATATTCCTGCACGAGAATCGATCTCAAATCCTAGGCTATCGCTGCACTCATTGGCATACAAGACTACTTCCACCTGAGAAAAGCCCTTAACCTCCCTTTAGTTGCATGTGATAACATTTTCTTAGATTTAGAAACTCGAAGAACAAAGGTGCAAACTTCATTATGATTAGATATTATCATAGGTGGTAGCGAGGAGCATCTAGATAATAAAACAATTATCTTTACCTTTTGAACAAGACAAGTTATTGCAACCAGACGACTCTTTATCTGTCTAACATGCTCAAGATTTAGTGTGCTGATTTTAGAAGTAAGTTCATCCAACGCTGGATAAGCCTCTTCCTCCAATGTTTTGAGTCTGACAAATATACAAACAAATTACAACTGTACGAGACAGTTATAAGAGTATTTAAGCCAACAATGATGCAAACAAGAAATGCAGAGCACAATTTGATGGAAAAGAAAACGACAGTTTTAGCTTCAAAAGACAACATTTTCTTTTGGGAATTTGACAGTTTATTGTAGCATGGACCACACATTTGATCTCAGAGCCACAAGCAATTGCTTCACGCTTGGTTCACTTCAAGAGTTCTTAAATTGTATAAAGAAGCATACCTCAGATTCAAGGCACCGGCATGTAGATTCAAGACAAGATTCAAGTGCACCAAGTTGTGTGGGCCTAGCCAAACTAGACTTATCTTCATCCTCCATTTCCATTTCATCTCTCTCCCTTTCCTGTAAAACATATAAAAATTTTATAATGCTATAAATTGTTAACAATTTTTACATCATACAATATTTTTTTATTCAGGAAGAACTGATTCAAATATTGCCCCGGAAGTAAAATTGGGTATAACAGGCATATAACCTAGGCTTATCCTCATCCACCATTTCCATTTCATTAAATTTTTGAGAGGATTTATAATAAGTATTCAATATTGAAGTAAAGAAAAGGCTCTAATAAAGTAAATTTTAAAACAAGCAAATATTTAGCTAACGAAAATTTCCCAAAAAGACAAAAAAAATTAGAAGAAACCTGTTGGGTGGGCAAAGAAAAACGATTGTTGAAGATTCTCAACGAACTGAAAAACCAAAGGGTTTCTAGAATTAAGCATGAAAACTTCCTTGGCGGTGACGATTGCTTTGATGTGTCCCAAATTGATGACAATGGCGCGCTCTCTTCCCAGAATTGAGGAAGGGTAAGCCAGCAAGGGATCGAGCACGCGCAAATCACGCGTCGGCAAGCCAGTCCGCCGCATGATTGAGTGCTTTCCCCCCTTCTCCAGCCGTGAGTCTCCTGACTCCGATACCCCAAGCCACGTCCTCAGCCCCAGTCCTTTTCTCGGCCGCATCGTAACTGCTTGTCCCCCACCTCCTCCTCCTCCTACTCTTCCGTTTTCTTCGCCCACTGTTGCAGCTGCCTTGGAATTTGAAGAAGCCCCTGATTAACCGATTGATTGATTATCAGAGTTTTACAATGGTTTAGCTATAGGACTCCTGGCAGTTGTGTCTGACTGTGAGTTTGATTTCCCGCCAATTTCGGTGTGGTTTTTGATGCCGTTGATAACAGATTTTTAAAATTAAATTGCCATGTATCGTATACATTTAAAAAAATTTATGTAATTAGTTTAAAATCAAACTAACCCAAGCTACTTTTTATGGCATTTTTCTTCTCCTAATTTCACATAATTTATTTTTTCGTAAAGCATTAGCCTTCTTTTTATTTATTTGATTAAGAAACTATTTTACCCAAAAAATTTTAATTCTTGTAAAAATAATACTTAAAAATTTCATTTGTAATAATTCATACAATTAATGTAATATAATAAAAATTAATTTTAGATGACTGGTGACTTTTTTAATTGTGAATTTTTCTTGCAAAAATTAACGTATTTTTGTGAGTGTTTGATTTTGTAATATGTTAGTTTTACACTAATTATTAGAGTACATAATTCAAATTTAATTATAAAAAATTATTTTACAAACATATTTTTAGTAATTTATTCTAATAACGTAGAAAATGAGGTCAAGTACCATTGCAAGTTACCTGCATCACATTTTCTCGAGAAAATTTAAAGACAAAATCAGTTGGCATGCATTCCTTTATTAGTTAGGGTTTGGAACCCTAGGAAAAGTAAGAGCTAACTGGCATGGCATGCAGGGTAGGCAAACTTTCACATGCAATATTTAATAGGGTTTACAGTGAACACTATCTTGTCCAGGAACATTTGATCAGTGATGAGAAATCAATTAATCCTTCTCTTTGTTAGTGAACAATAATCTTGGTTCTGTTATCTGCCTTAATAGAATATTATTATTAGCATGGGTGACTTTCACACACCTCCCAACCAGAGATCGATTTTGAATTTCAGCACCAAAATTAAAACCACAACCCATTCATTCTTTGATTCAGTTCTTAACTCTCATTGGAAGTAACACATATGTCTTCTGCACATATTTTCCATTTTGAAGCATATGTAATCCACCTGTGCTTCATGGTCCAAAGCTCGCAACCAAGTTCTTCCTTGCTGTATGTTTTATTTCAGATCGTCATCAAAAAGAATGAGCCAAAAAAGCAAGCACATAGAACAAATCAATTAATGAATCAATGAAAACTTCATCAATTATCAACAACAAATCAAAGAGCACCCAGCATAAAATTCATCCCAAGTATATAGAAAGAGAAAGAATTCAGAGCAGCCTTCTCAGAATTAATTAATTTCGCCTTTGTATTTGGGCCAATAGAAATTAGAAATAATCAGAGAAGCAAACACTCAATCGAAATTAATCGACATTGAAAAGCTGTGCACCATATGAACAATTTGAAAACCCCATTTATTCTTTCAAAAAAGTTGTTCTCAAATCTAAAACTTTGGATCGAAAAGGTGGTAATAACAGTTAAAACTAATTTCAAAGAATATTGTAATGAAATAATATTCTTACCGCAGAGATATTATCGTACATGTCTTGTAATTACTCTTGGTTTTGTACAAAGAATAAGCATGAGATTCGATGTAATAGCAAACAAAATATGTAGCAGATGATGAAGCTTTTGGCTGGTTGAGTGAAATGAAGCCTGGTCCAAGAAGAATTATTTAGGGTTAGTACATGTTTTCGAATGTCCATTTTTCACTGCCAGCAAACAATGAAAACAATATCTCCATAACCTTGAACCAGACAACATTCTTCTCAAGCTAAAAGCAAAATTTCTTACTTGAGTATGTTTGAGGAGAATATTGAATTAACTAGCCCAGTTCGAAACCTTCCAGTTCTAAAAATTTCTTCTCCAGAATCATTTTTCAAAAAAGCTTCGAACCAGCTAAGCTAGCCACCCATTTCCTTCAGCTCACCTCCAATATTTAATGATCAACTCCAAAACCCTAACTCCCACGAACAGTTAGTGGTAGAGATTTAGCTTGTGCAAAATGGAAACCCAGTAGCACTTCTACCCACCTCAACAAAACATGAGAAAATCATTTCTTGTTCCTTTTTTCTTGCATTTCCTCGGTGATTACTTGTTATCTAATAATAATAATAGTAATACTATATAATCTGCCTTGTTATTTATAGCTTTTTCCTATACCTACTTCCAACTCCCATGGACGATACAATACCTGCAATTGACCATAATACCTTACATGTACCTAGTGCTTAAATTTTTTAATTATTATATTAATTATTTTAAATTTGTTATTTATATTTTAATTTTATTTATTATATATTTTAAATTTTAGATTAATTGTTTCAATTTTTTATTAACTATTTTAAATTATTTTAATAATTTTAAATTATTTTAATTCATAAGAATGGGATAATGATTATAAAATATATAATTAAGAAACTTTTACATAATTCACTTAATTGCATTTAAATAATTTTCATTTAAGTTTTCTAAATTTAATTAATTATTATATAATTTTTTTTTTTTTGACCCTTTAATACAATTATTTTTTCAAAACATAAATGACTCAAAATCTATTAACCAACATTGCTTCACCCGTTCAAATATTAAATTTTATTGAGCCACCTTAATTTCATTAAAACATAATTCAACTCAATATTAATAAATTCTTCTACACGAACTGTATGCATGTGAGCCAGCTTGATTTCTTCAATCATCAAATAATAATGAATTTTCTTTTTTCATAAAATAATTTTTAGTATATATTTTTTATTTCTTCAATGATTAAATTGCATTTAATTCTTGATTCAATGATCGATCATGCAAATAATAATCAATTTTCCTTTTATTTTTGGGTCAAAACAATTATAAATTAATTTATTAACAATTATAAATTAATTTATTTTTATTGTTTCTCAATTATATAATATTATTCATTTCACACATTTGTATTGAATACTAATATGTCATGATAATTAGGAGATTAAAAGAAATATTCCTACAACCATCCCTAAGAATTGTTAATCTTTTTGTATTTACACAATTTAAATGCCACTATTTTCAAATTAAATGAGAGTTAAAAAAAGATTTTCAAAAAATTAAGGGAAAAAATATTTATAGTAGTTATTTTGAAACTATATATTCAATCTATCCACAAAATTTTAAATTATATTTAATTTTTTTAAAAAATATTTTGAATTACAAAATAAATACTTTTTTTTAAAAAAAAAAAAACCTTTTTTTATTATCTTTAAGAGTATCAAATTACAATTATTTTAAAATTTTTGAAAAGAAAATATATTTGTATTAAAATAATATTAATGATACAATTTTTTTTTTTTACAAACTAACAAAATAAAATTATATTATTACCACATATTTAATTTTTTTTTTCCTCGTAAATTTTTATTTACTCGTGAAATTCTTTGACATTTGTTAATTTATACACTATTTTGTTAGTTTATATAAAAATTTTTATATATAGCATTGCTTTTATATCGTACTTCTATCATCGTGATATTAAAAAATTTATAACATATATTATTTTATTATTTTTATATTTAATTATTAAAATTTATTCATTAATTAAAAATAAGAGAAAAAAATATTTTTTCACAATAAGATAATTAATGCTCTCGATGTCAACCTTAATTATTATCTAATCACTTAAATGCTAAGAAAATCTTTAAAAGTCACTCAATTTATTTGTCAAAATTGTGGAAAATAAAAAGACTAGTCAAAGAAATAAGAATTAAATTGAACCAAAAATTTATTTAAAAAAAAAAAGGTTGTTGATCCAAATTACATTTAAGTCCTTAGTTGTTTTACATTTTCTTAAAAGGGATATAATTTGTTAATTCATATAAAATAGGTCCATGATCCACTTGAACTAACGAAATTACCCTTACAGTTCTAGTAACTGTATTGAATTTTAAGTTTAAAATGAGGATTATAGCATGGAGCATAACAGAAAAGTGAAGGGCATTTAAGTCATTCAATGGAGTTTACCCAGTTACCACAGTCAAATGTTGGTCAGTTGACAGTAAAAAAGGGGGCAAACCAAATAGGCGCAGTAAAAATATCTCGAGAAAAGAAAGGGAAAAGAAAAGAAAAGAAAATCAAAGAAAATTCTTTGAAGACAAGAGTCGCGCTGGCTCTCGCCACCACCACCACCTACTCTGGTTCGTCCCACCAACAATCTCTCTCTTTCACTCTCTCACTTCCTCCGTCAGTCGAGATCTGTCTTCAATTCTGATCTTGAATCTGATCCGTTGATATCATCGACAGCATGTCATCGGCTAAGACGGCTCGGACACGAGCGGCGCCGGTGAAGGAGAACGGCGGCGTAAAGATCGAGGAAGGATTGAACTTGTTCAAGTCAGATAAGTTCGACGCCGATGGTTATGTGAAGTCCAAGTGTTCTCTCAATGAAAAGGTTAGAACTTTAATCTGCTTGTTATAAATATAATTAAATATCTTTTCTAATGATTTTTTTTTATGTGAAATAGGAAATTAGGCAATTATGTTCGCAACTTCTGGATTTGAAGAAAGCTTCTGCTGAAGAAATGCGTAGAAGTGTTTACGCTAATTATGCAGCCTTCATTCGGTTAGTCTTAATTTATCTGCTGCAGATATTGTTGTATTTTTTTTTAATTTCTTAGATCTTGCATGCAAATTTACTGTTAAGCGATCATTTCTCTATTATTAGTAGACGGGTTAAATCACTAGGAAAGCTAATTACGCGTACTTTTTTTGAGCATCTACTCAATTGCGGTTAGCTTTTGTGTAAATATTCATAGAGAATGATAATATTATATTAATTGGAAAGCTAATCAAATCTTTTCTTTTCGCTATATGTATTGTTAAGGGTAAATTTATGGACTTTCAATGAGGTTGTTGAAAATGCATGAAGGCCCTACTGGTTTGAAATTTGTTGGAAACCTTTGTTGAAAATGCTAAAATCATTGTTGATCTTCCTTGAAATTCATTGGCGTTCTGTTTTGAAGTTCCATAAAATTTTTGAAAAATATTATTTGTCATTCCAATTGTCAGACTTCAGGGAAGGACAATGAAATTAGTTCTATTGTTGGAATAACCTCATGTTTATGGCATGTTATGCTTAGTTTCTTGTATGTAGTTGATTTAGTTGCTGCACTGTTCTCTGAAAAAGATTCAGAATTAATTAATTTGTATTTTTGATTTTAAGAGATGTGTTTTTCTTACAGCACATCGAAAGAGATATCTGATTTAGAGGGGGAGCTCTCATCCATTAGAAACCTGTTATCTACGCAAGCTACTTTAATTCATGGTTTAGCTGAAGGAGTTCACATTGATTCCTTAAAAGTTACAGAAGCTTCTGCTTCAACAAACGATTTACTAAATCTGGAAAATAAAGAACCTTCAGACCTGGAGAAATGGTCAGTTGAATTCCCTGATCACCTTGACGTTTTATTAGCTGAGAAGAGAATTGATGAAGCTCTTGCAGCCCTTGATGAAGGAGAGCGTTTAGCTGCTGAAGCAAAACAAACAAATACTTTGGCCCTTGCCATGCTTACATCACTAGAGAATGCTATTGTTGAGCACAGGCTAAATTTAGCCGATCAGCTTGCAGAAGCTGCTTGTCAACCTTCTACTCGCGGCAGTGAACTTCGTGCAGCTATATCAGCTCTTAAAAAGCTAGGGGATGGCCCCCGTGCTCATAATTTGCTACTCAATGCACATTACCAAAGATATCAGTATAGCATGCAAAGCATTCGTCCATCAAGCACCTCATATGGAGGAGCATATACTGCTGCTCTCTCGCAATTGGTGTTCTCTGCTATTGCTCAAGCTGCAAGTGATTCTTTGGCTATATTTGGTAAGGAATCTGCTTATACTTCTGAGCTTGTGATGTGGGCTACTAAGCAGACAGAGGCTTTTGCTCTTCTTGTAAAAAGACATGCATTAGCTTCTTCAGCAGCTGCTGGTGGTTTAAGAGCTGCTGCAGAGTGTGTTCAGATAGCTTTAGGTCATTGTTCTCTGTTGGAAGCTCGTGGCTTGGCACTTTGTCCTGTGCTCTTAAAACTCTTTAGGCCAAGTGTTGAGCAAGCATTAGATGCAAATCTAAAACGAATTGAGGAGAGCACTGCTGCTTTGGCTGCTGCTGATGATTGGGTGCTCATGTACCCTCCTACAGGTACTCGACAATCTGGCAGGTCTTCTGGTATATCCCATGGCAGTATGACGACATTTCAGCACAAACTTACAAGTAGTGCTCATAGATTCAATTTGATGGTCCAGGTGAAAATTTTGCTTCCCATAATAATTCTGATGAAAGAAAGAATCTCAATCTTATATATATCCTTGATAAGAACTGATTACCACCAATTTACCTGTCTTCAATGCATTTGATTAAATATGGTGCTGTTACAAACTATTTGAGGGCATATAAGTCTTCAAGAATTTTTTGTTATTAATTGATTGTTCAATGGATTTTCTTCTGAGTTGACTTTTTAATTAGTGGTAGTTTAACTGTTTGTTGCACTTGATGAATGCTTGATATGCTCTTGCAGGACTTCTTCGAGGATGTAGGACCACTTTTAAGTATGCAATTGGGAGGTCAAATGTTAGAAGGTCTATTCCAAGTATTTAACTCCTATGTGAACACGCTCATTAAGGCATTACCAGCATCAATGGAAGAAGAAGCGAATTTTGAAGGTTCAGGAAATAAAATTGTGCGCATGGCTGAGACTGAAGCTCAGCAGATTGCATTGCTAGTGAATGCATCATTATTAGCAGATGAACTGCTACCACGTGCAGCTATGAAAGTCTCTACTCTGAATCAGGCTAATTACAAGGATGATCCTCGTAAAAGACCTTCAGATAGGCATAATCGTAACCCCGAGCAACGAGAATGGAAGAGGCGGCTTATGATATCAGTTGATAGGTTAAAAAATTCATTCTGTCAACAGCATGCTCTGGATCTCATTTTTACAGAAGATGGTGATAGCCATCTCAGTGCAGACATGTATATAAACAAGGATGGAAATGTGGACGAGTCAGAATGGTTTCCATCTCCAATATTCCAGGTAAGTTTGTAGCTATGGTTACTCATTTTTTTAGTTGTATATTTTGTGCTTTTCAGCGCACATAAATTCTTGAAATTCCTGATGAAAACTGATCTGGTCTTATGTATTTATTTTATATATATATATATATATATATCTTGATTTTTGGTAGCATAGATTTTTTTTTTTTTTTTTTGTTTTCACAAGTCTTTGCAACTCTTTTCTTGATGTTTTGGCAATCACTGTTTTCCTCCTTCACAATGTTAAATATGTATGCATAAAATAGTCTCTGATAATAGCTGCATGATATTATTGCTATCACTTTGTACCAAATCTTCAATTCCTGATTACTTTGAAATCTTTGTAAAATTCTGACATCTGAATACACTTCTTATCCCGGGAAAAAAAAAAAAGAGAGAGAGAGAGAAAAAGAAATGCAATTCTGACAACTTTGCCATTGATGTGCAAACTCATACATGCTTAACTAGGTTCTTGTAGTTCAAACTCTTGGTACCTACTCGTAGTAGGCTTGTTGCTTGTTAAGTATGTTGTTTTGGAGAGGGAAATTCTTGGCAAAGATTTATTAGTTATCATTTGTCAATTTTAAAGATAATAATATTGGATCTACAACTTTTAAGATTTTGCTTTAAGTTTTAATCTAATGATATACGCCTGTTTGATCTTGACTTTGTATTCTGTTTGGAGTTCTCAGTTTTTTTTCTGGAATGCAGGAACTTTATGAAAAACTAAATGTGATGGCTAGTATAGCCGCAGATATGTTTGTGGGGAGGGGAAGGCTTGCTACACAACTGTTGATGAGATTGACAGAAACAGTCATCTTATGTCTTTCAGAAGACCAGAGCTTTTGGGATGATATTGAAGAAGGGCCAAGGCCTTTAGGTCCTCCTGGACTTCAGCAAGTACATAGATATGCAATCATTCAGCTTGCAATTTCTGTAGGTCTATTTGGTATATTTGAGTTGTTAGAATAACCTATTTACTCATTGTTTCTTGCAGTTCTATTTGGATATGAAATTTGTCATGTGCTTCGCTTCGCAAGGTCGCTACTTATCACGGAATTTACATCGAGTTGTTGATGAGATCATGTCTAGAGCCATGGTTGCATTTGCTGCAACGGGCATGGATCCTGATAGGTAAGCAATTTAATTTGTTAGGATAAATCAGCATCCTATTTATTATATCATCTTCACCATTGTCGTATTGATGTCGGATATTTGCTATCATTGTGATAAATCAAATTGTTTAAATTTTGGAACTCTATACAGCACGTGTTCAGAAAGTGTGCTAAGGCATGCATGCATGCACATCTTTATTTGTTTAGCCATGTAGCGTCCAAACATTTGGCCTTTTGAAGCAGAGATTTATTTTTGTTGTCAGCTTTCTACCTGAAGACAGCCGGTTCAATGACATTTGTAACGAAGCAATTGAAAGATTAAGTGGAAAGCCAAAAGCAATCAATGGCGAACGGGAACTTAGCAGCCCCACTGCCTCAGTCTCGGCTCAATCAATTTCATCCGTTAGATCCCATGGAAGTTCCTGAAGCATGTACATTTCTCTCTTGTATATTAGACGGCTAACAATCCATCATGGATTTGCAAGTAAGTCATTGTATTCTTAATAAGAATTCCTTTCTTAGGCATTCAATTTTCTCTTCCTTTTTACGATCACAAAAATAGGAGTTATTTTAGTTCTTTGATTGAGCTCATTTTTTTTTCCTTGGGTCTTTTCGTTTGTAAATAATGATTGCTTTTATCATTTCCTGTATGAAAATTGTATCATTCTTTGACAATTATGTCAGTAGTCTGTTGTTCATTTACACTCAAAATTCCTTTTGCATTTACTATTTTCTTGGTTGTGTCGAAGAGAGAATTTTTATTTGTATTCCATCAAAAATACAAGGTCATGACACGCACAGAGGAAGTAAACACAAAAAAAAACGAAGAGCAAAAACAGACTAGCTGTGTTTGCTTGTCCTTGGGATATTTGCATCTAGTAATTGCTTGACAACATCTCTCATATTTGGTCTGTGGCTTGGCTCTTTCTCTGTACATCTCAAAGCCACCAAAAGCACATCAACTACTTGATCCCTAATACTTGAATCCAGAAGCTCCTCGACAAGATTTGAATCAACAAGATGATTGATTCCTTCTTTGTTGCTCCATTGGGATCGAACCCACCCCACGATATCTGTTTCTCCCATGAACGATGGATCCAGTGCCTTCTTTCTTGTTATTAGTTCAAGTAAAACAACCCCATAACTATACACATCAGATTCCTTGCCCTTTGTTGTCGTAAATGCATTTTCTGTTAAGCATCCATTGTAAAAATGATGTTAAAAGATGTGTGTAGAGTAAGTTTATTTCTAGACCAAGTGTCGGAGAATTACCTGGTGCAATGTAACCAATCGTTCCTGCAACTGTGATGGATGGTGCTGAAGATGGAGACTGGTCCAGGAGCTTAGCGATACCAAAATCGGAGATATGAGGATCCATATCGGAGTCTAAAAGTATATTCTCTGGTTTGATGTCCCGGTGTACTATAGCAGGTTCACAGTCATAATGGAGATATGCCAATCCATGGGCAGTTCCAAGTGCTATCTTATACCGAACGTTCCATTTTATTGTTGGTGGTGGCTTGATCATGTGTAGAGCATCATGAAGACTCCCATTTTCCATGTACCTGTACAAAAGTATACCACAATCCTTCAATAACCATGAGTCTTCCAATTTTACCAGATTCCGGTGCCTAATCTTCCCAATAGTTTGAATTTCTCGCATCATACTCGAGTTTCCTCCTTTATGCCCTCTGTATGCAAGCTTCTTAACAGCAAAAATCTTGTTCGGAGCCAATGAGGCCTTATAAACAACTCCATGTGCTCCTCTCCCGATAATATACTTGTCATTCAGATTCTCAGTAGCCTGCATCACTTCGTTGAGTACGGGAGACAGGCCCTCTTGTCCGGGGATCTCAACTTCCTGCTTTGATCTTCTACGGAACAGGCATAAACAAACCAGTCCAAGCATCACAAACACAGTAAACAGTGAGGATACAAGGGCTATTGCAACAATTTGGACTTCACTGAGGCCTCTTTGATGACTTGAGTGATTGTCACAAGGCTTCAGCTTACTGTTTCCAGCACAACCATCTGATGGGAGACAATTGACACAGAGACTGGGATTCCCGGCAAATGACGATGGAGTTGACTCGGGCAAATGAAGAAGTCTTTCTGGTATTGGACCAGTGAAGAAATTATACGAAATATTAACCTCCACTAGCGAGTTGATTTTACCAAGGGGAGCCAAAGTTCCTGTCAGATTGTTGTTAGATATATCCAGTCGTTCTAGCATGATCAACTTCTCCAGCTCTGAAGGAATTTGACCAATCAATCCATTATGGCTAAGATTCAACATATAACTCAGCTCCTGCAATGCTCCAATTGATGATGGAATCTCACCTCCCAACAGATTAGCACCCAGTTGAAGCTGTAAAATCCTTTCTGGCAGAAAAGTTGGAATGCCCCCAGTAAAATGATTTTCACTTAAAATCAAAGTAGATAGACTTTTCCAGTTCCTCAAACTTGATGGAATTGAACCATTCAATAAATTGAATGCCACATCAAAAACTAATAATTTTTCACAACTTGATAGCTGAGACGGCAAAGAACCTTCCAAATGATTGTGTGAAAGTTTCAATGTCACAAGGTTTACTAGATTTCCTAGCTCTCGAGGTATAAGCCCCGAAAGCTTGTTCCTGGACAAATCAATAACAGTTATACCAGTCAAGTTCCCCATGCTGGATGGAATTACTCCTGTGATGATATTTCTGCTGATTTCCAGGTATGAAAGGATTTGATTCTTGGTAAATTCTGGAAGCACCCCTGAAAGGTGATTCTGCTTGAGGATTACTCTCCAGAGAGTTGAGCAGCTCCCAACAAAAGAAGGAATGGGACCGTGAAATTGATTCAGACCCATATTCAGAAGCCTTAATTGCTTTCCATAACAAAGATTTGGAGGGATTTCTCCAGTGAAGCTGTTATTAGTAAAGTCTAGCTGCACTAGACTGCTGTTGATTCCCAGACTGTGAGGTATGACCCCAAAGAATTGATTGTTAAACAAAGAAATGTTCTTCAATTGCTTGAGTTCAGTCATCTCCAAAGGTAACTCCCCAGAAAGATTGTTAGTATACACAATAACATGCTCAAGGTTTGCAATCCTCCAAATGCTAACCGGAATCTCACCAGTTAGGTGGTTTTCAAAAAGTTCAAGATTCTGTAACTTACCAAGCATCCCCAGTTCCTCTGGAATTTCACCTTCGAGTTTGTTTGAGTATAACTTTAAGGTTGTTAACGACTTGCACATCCCTAGCTCAGGTGGAATTTTCCCAGACAAATGATTTTCAGAAAGGTCAAGTCTTGACAGCATATCTAGTAGGCCAAATGAAGACGGGATACTCCCGGTTACATTGCTACCCAAAATGAGTAGAGTTGTCAAGCTAGTACAGTTGCCTAAACTTGGTGGAAGCCCTGCACTAAAACTATTATATGACAAATCCAGAAAAGTCAAATTCTTGCATTTTCCTGAACCAAAAGTGATGCTACCCTGGATACTGTTATGACTCACATCTAAATAAACAAGGTTTTCAAGATTGTTCAGACTCTCGGGCAAAATTCCCACTAATTTGTTTCCTCCCAAATAGAGTTCTTCCAATTTACTACAATTCCCAATAGACTGGGGAATAGTACCTGATAACCTGTTATCTTGTAACCACAAAGCCACAACCTGATTCAAGTCGCAAACATTCCCCGGAATTGAACCGTTAAAGTTGTTATAGTTCAAATATACATGTTCCAAATCCGGAATTCGGAACAATGATTTGGGTATTTCACCATGCAATGAATTATTATACAAATTCAAGAACTGCAAATTTTGCAAGTTCTCCAAGCTATCAGGTATTTCTCCAGTAAATCCATTTGAAGACAAATCCAAGTCCTTAACAGCACTACAGTTCCCTAACTGTCTTGGAAGACTACCAGAGAAATTATTGAAACTCAAATCAATAGACTGCAACTGTCTCAAGCGGACAATTTCAGGTCCAAGCTGACCAGAAATCCCATAACCTGAGAGATTAAGATAGACCACATTGTGAGCGTTGTCACACTTTATTCCTACCCACTTACACGGAAAACAATCTGAACTATTCCAGGTTGAGATTACAGGAGATGGCAGAGAATTCCAGTGCCTCAGTAGTGACAACAAAACCACCCCATCATCACTCAATGCAAAAACAGTATGGAAACACACAGAGAAGTTAAACAACAGTAAGAAATGGAAAAGGACAAACTTCATACTGTAATCTAATCACTCGCCTGTTTAGAGTTGACAAGAATGGAAACTCAACAGTTCTGAACTCGGGTTTGATTAGAATCTTTGAAATAATATTCACACCAAAAAAAACCCGAGACTAGAAATAGTGAACGTCACAAAGACACATAGCTAATAACAGGTTCTGGGGGGATAGAAGTCGTTGAAGAAATGGAGAGTCAGACGTGAAATGAATCAAAGAATCCAACACGGTTTCAGATTTTGCCACAAGCATTCAGAAACTGGATGGAAATCCTGTGAAGTCGAAGTCTTCTATTTAATATTAAAATAAAATTAGTGGTCTGAGTGGGTTGGGCAGAGGTGGGTTTGTCGCCATCAGGCTTGAATTCAGATTACCTACGCATGCAATATTTAATCTAATAATTAGTTCTAATGTCAGAATCAGACAATTGTCCGTTAACACATCACATTGAGGAACTCTAGACCTCTGATTGTGACGGGGATTTTGAATTTATCGTTTAGGTCCATTTATTTTCAAAGTTTGTTTAAATTAAATAAGTGCCTAATCATGTAGTAATTACTTGATACAACTAATAAAACAAACTGATACACTATACAAAGAAAAAAAAAATTAGAGATCCAATTCGTTTGGGTTTATTTCATCTATTGTGAAATGACTTTACTTCTTTCTAGTATTATTGGCTTGTTATATGGTGATAGAACTTAATATTAGAATATGTATAGAATAATATTAAATTTTGGAAAATTAAATAACAAAGTTCCAATGAAACAATGGGCAAGACTATAACGATGTAGTTATAACATATAATTCTCTGTTTTTCTTTTTGTTATAATTTTTAATTTTTTTGTTATAATTCTTAACTTTTTATTAATTTTTAGCTATAAATCAAAAGAAAATTATACCATATTATCGCAATAACATAATTAATAATCTTTAAAATAACTAAATTTAATAATATTTATTTATTTATTATTGTGTAACGTAATTGGGAAAAGGATGAACATGTCAATAGATTAGGAAGAATCGAAATCCTCATTTGTCAATTGATTTTTAATATTATTTTTATGCTTGTAAGTATAAGAACACTAAAATCACATAATTTACTAATAAAAAGAGATTTTAACAACTTATTTAAATTGCCTTGTTACGATGTAATAATAAAACACAATAAATTAGGTTCTTTTTGTTAAAGGTAATAGACTTAAAATAAAATAAGTTAAAATATGATTTTAATTAATAAAATGTCAAAACCTAGGGATCTAAATGACAAAATCCTAATAAAACAGAAAGTTCAACAGGTTTAATTTGAATATGTCGTGTTACACTTGAGTCACTACTACTACGTTGACCACCCGGTCCAACCCAACCGCCACCACTGTCCATTCCTACCAACACTTTTTACAATAATATAAAATAATTATCATAAAATTTAAAATATAAATTATAAAAATTAAAATAATTAATATAAAATTAAAAATATATAATATATAAATTTTAAAATATAAAAATAAAAATTAAACTAATTAATACAAAAATTTTTAAAAATTAAATATAATATCATAAAATGCGATGTAACTAAACCCAATAAAATAATAACAAAATTGATTGATAATTCAAATTTATCATTGAGGTAGAAGAGCTTCAAAATTGAAGTATTAAAAGTTAAATATTAATAAAAAATATATAAAAATCTCTTTAAAAATTACGGTTATTAATTTTTTTTAACTTTAATTTTAAAATATATTAAACACATAACAATACCAAACAAAACTTTAATAATAAAGAATAATTAAGTATTCTCACAAGAATGAAAATGACTAAAAAATAAAGTATTATTAAAAAGGTAAAACTTATTTTATAATTACGCAAAATTTAAAATAAATGTTTGGTTGTTTTGCTTAAGATGGTAGTGACACTTGCATTAATGAATTATATTGGATTAGCATTGTGTTGAAGTACAGTGTTTTAACAAAAATATATTATCAAAATAGATATAATTCGCTTAATTAATTAAGTTATAATTTAAAATGTATTTATTTATTAAATGAATGACACAACACAAAATCATTCCATACATTTACAGAATGTCGCATGTGGTTCTAACACGGATCAAATTTGATCATCTCAACACACTTAATTGAGCATGTTTAACCCCTTTATAAACCTTAATAAGATTCTATTCATTTAACATGTTTTGCTAAACTCTAATAATATTAGAGATACAAATTCATCCATGCAAATTCGCTTGACGAAATATAGTTGGAAGAATAAATGTAAAGAAAAAAAAAAACAAATAAAGATAATTAATAAGAGCATAATGTCGACTTTTTTTTTTTCTATTTATTCATATAATAACACCGTGCCACATCAATTTGTAAGAATGATTTTGTGTAAATAGTTTACTTCTCTAATATTATTCTTTGAAAAATTTTGTATATTTATCATTTGCCACTCAAGAATAGGTCTTATCTACCAGGGAAAACCAGAATGATGTTTTCACACTACATCCAACTACTACCAAAAGAATGAGAGGTTTTATTTAAGGACTAAATAGCAAGGTTTCTCCAACTTAAGGGCGTGCCAACTGATAATTTCAAAAATTTTTGCAGCAATTTCAGACTTTCTCCGATTACAAATAATGTTGTCAGTTGGAGTCTATTGTCATCGACATTTTTCAGTTCACTATGGATTCAACTGCCAACTGGTCAAGTAAGCAAAACCTTCAGCCACTAGAAACTAAATCCAAAATCAAGCCAACTTCACAAGTTAAACAAAAAAAATGAAAAATCCCTAATAAAAGAAAACAAATCTTATTTCATTTGGCATGTTTTCCTTCAACCAACCATAAGAGGCACTGACTGTAGGCTATATGACATGTAGAAGGCAATTAGTGAAAACCTAAAAGAACATAAGAAGGTAGAGAGAAAGAAATTAAAAAAGGTCTAAAGGTTAAGAAATAACAAGTAGTTGTTAGATATTTTAATTAGCGCAACACCATAAGTAAACTGTTTTGGCATAATATTTTCTATCTCTTCGCTGCCATTGATATGTCCAGCTCGACCAAAAACGTTCCTCCAAATCAGTGCGCCAAGACCCATGGACCATACAGTAGCAGTTAAATTAGGCACAAAAGTTTTTCATCATTGGTGATGAATATTCTTCACCAAACGAATTTGTATCTCAAGTCAGCTTCAGTTAAGACTAAACAAGAGTGCTTAACCCTATGCAATCAAATTTACATCCACACGAAAATGTTTGACATTCTTTCTTGCCTAGTAGGGAGTACAGTTACCTGAATTGAAAAGCAGCAGCAGCAGCACTCGATCTCCACAAACAAAATAGAAGCTTTGTCGTTAAATACAGAACATCCTGCATATAAAGATATCACAGCAGAATACATTTTCTGACATTCCTAAGGTTATTATGCTTTGAGGAGCCTGAATGCTAAAGCACCAATACAAGTTCTTTCCTTATCTGAAGAATTCAACAAATTAATTAGAACTATCAGAGAAAGTGGTGATGGTGATGGTGATGGCAATGACAATGCTAAGTAAATCTAATTTCAAAAAAAAAAAAATGATCAATAGTGTTATTTCCTACCTTTCCCGTACCATAATAAACTCGTGCCATGAAATGAAACTCAGGATCACCTTCAGGTGTCATGTTAGGTAAGGTAAGGAAATGTAATGTAATTGAATCTAGCATCCAACTCAGATGCCTTCCGATGTCATGTTGAGCAATGAAATGTAGTTGAACCTACTATGGAAACATAGGCAGTAGAAGAAGATGCTCACTTATATAAGCATCTTAAAATGTAACATGGCCAATGTGGGTTTAGAGCACATAATATCTAACAAAACTGCAGAACCATGCACCAGTACACAAATTTAATGACATCCACATCCCTACAAATATGTCCTGGCATTAACACATGCTACTGATAAATGCATGTCATAGATAATTAGTATAACACGACAATGGTATGTTCATGATACCACTATGGGCATTCTTTCACATGAGAAGAGATGCTAATGCTGATGTTGACAATGAAATAGATGCATGCAACAGCTGCAAGATGCACCCTATCACGCAGTTGAATTTGCCGAGAAAAAAAAACAGAGGACATTCCCTTCAAGCTACTGGTAGGACAATGTTGGCAGAGCTCCATTTGCGGCTGGAGAAGCAATATTGTGGCCTGTGTCCTTCCTTTTTCCAAATGGATTCTTTGAATATGTACTTCAAAGTCAAGCAAAACAAATTCATTGATGTCCACAAATGTACTAACATAGAGCGACCAGGCAAAAACTAATACAATCAGTTTGATTGATCTTGAGAAACAAATCTAGACCGAGAAGTTCTTAAAATCTAGTTTTGATAATTAAGATCTAGGAAAAACAAACCAAAAAAAACTAGTTTTGCAAATATGGCCTAACCGATATCAGGAAGCAGGGGCCTGGGTTGCCCTGTATAGGATAAGATTTAAGACAATAGTCACCTAGGTATGCAAACAGAAAATTCTTATGTTTTGTGCACCCTTCGCCACATACAGTACTAGCTAAAACTTAAGAATCCTACATAATTATTGAATCTTTACCAAAAATAAATGTCATAAAATCACCATTGTCGGAAACCTAAGATCACAAGACAACTTATACAAAAGCCACATGGCAAATAACAAGGGAAATCCACAAATCTGATGCGTGTAACTAGTCAGTTAATATTGGAAATCTTTTACATTCAATACAAACAAAGGACACAGACAAAGTGTCATATTCTTGTACAAAGGTGTTGAACACAGGAACTCTCAAAAATCTAGGTACAAGAACACATCAATACATGTGTATGTTTGTGCATTTGTTTAATTCTCAATAGAAATAATGCATGCAAGTTTCTAGAAATTTCACAACAAAATATCTATGAACACCCTAAAATGTAACACATCTTTTAACCCAATGTAGTTCATTATTTTATAACCTTGAATTGGAGCATGTGTGCTATCTCTTTAAGGCATTGCCTATTATTTCGAAGACAGCTCTATCAAATATATTATCATGTATGCTTTAGAGCAAATTAGAATAAAGACTAACAGATCCAAAGGGGTGAGTCTCAACCTATACCCAACATTCAGATTATCAAAGAAAAGAAAGAAAAGCAGAACAATTGGGCAAAACAAAAGTGCTAAAAGGATATTGTATACGCATGCCAATAGAACCCGAACTGGGGATAACAGCGCCCTGCAAATTATGGTGCACATAGGACGCACTGTTCACATCCTGCATGTTGGTAAAAAAAAATTTAAGCATAATTGATATGATAAAACCTAGAAAAGTGCATCTGAATGATGCTCACTAAAGCAATTAAAACAGAAGCATCTATGAGAATGAACAAATGAAACATACTTCAAACTCAATAAAGCAAACAGTATGTCTTTCTTGTCTCAAGATCTTCATTTGCTTAAAACCAGGTTGTCTGCACCCAAAAGTATGAAATGAAGGATGAGATTCTCAACAGCGATGTGCAACCTTAAAGTCACAAAGAAATAGCCAAGCTCAAATAATAACCAGGGCTAAGACATTCTTACGTGCTGAACAAGCCCCTCATCTCTTCCTCATTTATATTCTCTCCAAGGTTACCAATAAACAAGGTATTGCAGGGTGGGTTATCTTTTGTATTCTGTAAGAAAGTGAAATGTAATATTGAAAATGGAACCATAGAACTCTAACACAAAAAACAAACAAGAGATGAAGAAAGGGATCGACATTTTCAAGTTTGAAAGTACAAAGGGCATTCACAGGTTACCAGAAGCAACATTGTTTACCTGCTGATGTAACCGTTTCAAGATGCCTATGTTATACTCCCACATCATTACACTATACTCCAGGGATCTAATATGTTACTTAGGACAAGAAAATTTATAATAGAAATTACTTCTTTTTTTTTTTAATTTCTTATCTACCTGAAAATTTCTAAGAATTAACAAACTTCAACTGGTGTACATCTTTATAACCAATGTCAGTGGTAGCATCCAACTTAAAAAAAGGATGATTGATGAATCACAAACTAAGGACTTGGGTTTGTTAAACCAAAAAAAAAAAATCACTTCCTTCATCTACCCACCCCCAAAATTTCTCTCTTTATCCTCATTCTTTGAAATCCATAATGGAATATTTAAAATAATTTTTTGGTGAGTTGAATTTGAGAAACAAAAGTAAGGATCAAGAAAAATCCCCAAGTTTTTTTTCCCCTTTGACAAATCAACAACTCAAGATTTCCCCTAGATTTGTTTTTCCTTAAAAAAAATATATATTTTTTCAACAGAAATCAATTACTTTGAATTCCTACAACTCATTGAAAAATAAAAAAGAAAAAAGAAAAACACTTCCCCCTCAAATTACTTATACATGGACAAAAGTTCCAAAACATACAAGTTTCTTTTTTTCCCCTAAGAAAAAAAGGAACTGAGTTTTTCCTCTCTTTCTTCCAGTGTTTTATTACCAACTTTTCAAATCCAACAATGTATATAAACCTAGATTGTTTCAATCATATCTTGCTTTTTGCTCAGTGAGAAGAAACATTCATGACAGAAAGGCAGAGATTCATACATAAGGGGTGTGTACAAACACCTTAATTCTATCAGCATAAATGATGCAACGTAAAGAATGAAGAGAATCTAAAGAAGTGGAACAAGAATCACAAGGCCTTAAAAAGTGGAGAAAAGAATCATCAGATAAAACGTTTGATATCATTTCAGAAGCCTCTATCCGCAAACACAGACACAATGAACAGAAGGCATGACATTTGAACACCACCTGAACGGGCACATAACTGCTAGGACCAGGTACAGGAGCAGGCATTGGAATTGGAGGAACATGATAACCGCTATATGGATCGTAGGGAGGAGGCGGCGGAGCCAAATACCTAAATGAAATATTCAAGTAGTAATCAGAGGATTGCAGATTATTAACAAATAAATACTGAAAGTTTAGTCAACCTACTAAGAAGAGCATGATTCCATGGGTACCTAAATAAACTTCCCTATTCTAGTTGAGTGCAGTGTGTTTCAACAGAATCACAATTCAAATAAGGGAGGAAAAGGTTTCTCACCCATGCGGACCCCAGACAGGAGCAGGAGGAGGAGGATGAAATGGAGATGAAGCTGAATAACCAGTATGTGTATAATCACCACCAGTTCGCAAACGTTTGCTTTGGTCATATGCATTAGAATCTGATACTATTCCTACAGACCAAAAAAAAAAAAACAACAGCAACATATTGCAAGATCTTAACAGCCATTCAACAACTTGGATTAAACATCATAAACCATCCAGAAGCACAATATGTCTAAAGACAGGGGGGATGTCCAAGTCATCTCTAAATGGCTTTGGTTTAAACATTTGATTCCCCAGACCTTTTTCATGGGATTTCTTATGCAATAGAGAAAAAAGTTTTGTTTTGATAAATCACAGATCTAAATCAGTATTTACGCATGACACAACACTTGTGCCAAAAGACGAAATTCAGACTTGCAGAAGAAGCATCAATGCATCATTCTCTGAAAGCTCATACAAAGAGATGAACCATTCTTATTAAAACTGGAAGATCAGATTAATGAGTTCTAATTTTTTTTGGCATTTACACAAGAGTAGTCAATCTGAAAATTCTTATATTTACGCTCAAGTTCATTTGGCAATTCATTGTAAAGTGCAAAAATATAAATTCCAAACATTGGTTTCTTTAAAGTTACTTAAGGTTAGTGATCTGTTATTCCTATGTTTACTTGTAGTTCTTGGTTTTCCCCCAAACCACATAAACATACATAAATAGATAAGTGCAAAACGAATTAAGTGCATGATCAGAAGCACCTCTTTTTCTACACAAACTTCACACCATCAGATATGTGCACTTTCAATAACTAAGATCATATTTTTATGCATAATTATTGCACATCAAACTTATTGATATTTATTAACAGTCAAACTTTGAAATTATAATGGGAAAAATCATTGTTTTAAACCTCAAAAATCCACATGCACACAACACTGAAAATTTAAAATACTATCAGGCACCAAAACTACGTTTTAAACAATTGTTATTCTAGCAAATTTCTCATTATCCTTGTCAACAGGGCATCATCAATTTAACATTGGAAGTCAACATATCCAAAAGACTAAATACATAAACATTAAATACTGTTTCAGACACCAAACCGTGTTCCAAGACATTTTATTTCAAGACCACACCTTATAAACAAAAACTACTAGTATCCCTCTAACAGGCACAATAATGCCCAAAAAGGTTTCAACTTTGATCTCTTGGGGATAACCAAGAGATCAATGAGCTCAATCATAGGAGAACATAGACACAACATTAATAGTACTCTCCTAACCAGCAGTGACAATACCAAAAATTATCATTTTTATCTAGTTTCAAACTTTTCTACTTCTTCATCTTAGCTAAGGTATTATTTGACAAACATGAAATTGAGAGCTGAAGGCTGAAATGTGCTGTATGGTGATAGGAAAGCATCAGTGGTGATAATGTTGACAATGGCAGTTGTGGTTATTTGAGAGTAGCAATGATGTAAATGATGGTCGTGATGGTAACATGACAGTGGAAGTCTCACTTATTGTGGATATGAGATGAAAATGAAATGATAACAAAATATCTCACCATCATTAGCATCCATTATCAATGATCAAATTACTAAATAAAATGAGCAATATTTTTTTCAAATCAAGTACAATACATTAAAACACTTAAAATATTTAAAACTTAAGTAAATGAGTTATTAAAGGAATTTAAAATAACAGCGACACGTAATTTTCACTTAATTCAACCCTGAAAACCTTCATAAGATTTAAAATTTTTGTTGGTCCTATGCATAGGAAATCAACCACCCAGTAAATTATAGCTATCATGATCACAAGGAGAAAAGAGAAACACAACAAATTTCAAATACCTTCATCAAACCATAAATTTTAATTTTTTCCTGTCAATGAAATTGATAAATTGACAACAAAACAAGAGCATCTAACTATTAAACTACAATAGTAAACAAACTCATTTTCTTCTTTCCAGACTGGAGACTAAGTGCATAGATCTATGGAACAGATTAAAAGAACCCAGAAAGACTTGCAATGTACAACATATTAGCACTTCTTCCACCTCCTCTTGCTGTCTTTGCTTTATTAACTTTTAACTACTAATAAAGGGCTCCTCTAAAATTGATCTTCAACAACCATGAATGATTTTGTTTTGGGGAAAAAGGTTAAATATTGTCCTCCACTGAGTTGAAAAGAAAATTCCTCTCTAATTATCAAAATGGCAATGCACAAATTTCTCTAAACAGTCCTCTAAGTGCCAATCCCAAATGAAACTTGCATAAATATAAGTTGTAATTTTAATATATTATCCCCTCTACCTATATTTCCTCGGCAAATTAGCAGCTAGAAACAATATGCAATCAAAAAACAAAGAACTGAAATAGTAAGAGATTACCTCTCTTAACAAAAAGGTTCTTCTTGGCCATTTCTGTGTGCAGCGTAGACTTGGTTTCAGCATCAAATACCATTTCCTAAAAGCAAAATAAGCTAAAATCTTCAGAAAATCAAGAGTAAAAAATAGTAAATTAAAAGAAGATCATAATATCAAGAAGATAAACCTGAAGGGCATCTTTGGCAGTAAGTGCCAGCTGGGCAGTCGAGAAGAGAGCAAACCCCATGGGCTTTTCTCCTTTGTAGTTCACTTGTGATGCCTCATAACCGGGCAGCCATCTCAGCAAGTTCTGTAATTCTCTCTCCTTCACATCTTCAGGCAGACCAGTTATGAATATTGTGCGGACCTATGTATGAAAAAAAAAATTTCTCATAAAATTTCTGTCTCTGGTACTAATTAGCATGTCTATGAGAGACATTTGTCAAATTAGGTTAAGAGAGTAAATGAAAAAAACAAAATTGAACTTTTTCAAAGATAAATCCCAATTTCCTTCAATCAAAAAAGGACAATAAACTGAAATACAAGGCTGCTGCAGCCACAGACAAAAGCATCCCCTAACCAGAACAAAAAAACAACTAGAATGCCTACTAGAATGTCCCATCTGTCACATAAATCTTTGTTGGCATTGTGTTTCACAGACTTACAACTGGCAACTTCCGCCATCTGAAACAGTAAATGGCTCCTTTGTTTTCCAAGTAAAGTAGAAGTATCTTGAATCCTATTCCAGCATATTCTCCAGAAATGTCAACTACACACTTACTGCCAAAAAGCCTCTTTCTTTTCCTCTTAACAATCATCCAATCAAGTTCTTTATCCCAATTACCCACATTTCTATAAAACATTCATACAAAGTTGAAGCAAAAACTTGCCCAAATTCTTCCAAACAAGACAATCACAAAAAGGATAAATCCTGCTCTCAGTGCAATTATGCTACAGTTAAAGAAACAGAAGATCCTTCCCATATCAGTCTCTCTTTGTTGAATGCCTATTTTTTTTATCACAAACTGCGAAACAAAACTGTATCTGCAAGTAGCATCAGCTAATGGCATTAAACAT
>CP135551.1:2900029-2916200 GCA_032402905.1 Khaya senegalensis | reverse complement strand
GCCATATCGTTTGTAGTTTTAGGCATCATCTCCATTAAAATTTTGTTCTGCATGCTTTTGATCTTTTACACATATCAGTCTCACCCATGAGAACAACATTTGATTTCATCCGGTGATCTGTCTTAACATATTTTATTGGAAAAATTTTAAAAATAATTTTATTTTTAAAATCATTTACATAAATAATCAATTTAATCTTTTTTTTATCAACTTAGTCAATTTCACAAGTTTTAAACCATTTTATTTCTGCATAACCATACTTGAATCTAACCAAGTATAGGCTGGATAGCTCGAAATTAAATTATATTATTTATTATCAATAAAATAAAAATATGATTGTTGAGAATTAAATTTAAGATTTAAGAGTTATAAAATACTTTTATACCACTGAGTTATAATAATATTGTTCTACAAAGTAAATTTTTTAATATTATTTATTATTTATATTGTTATAAATGTAGCTGAGGGTAAAATTGTTTGAAAATTCTAACATTGACCGGTAAGAAAAAATAAAATTAATTATTTATATAAATAATCTTAAAAATAAAGCTATTTTAAAAAGTTTTTCTATTTTATAATCCAATGATTGTCTTCAATTTTTTCTTTTCACTCCACAAGTTTGCCTTAAAAATAGAAAACAGTAGCTAACTATGGCTTCTTGAAACTTACTGACAGTCAGCATGACATCTGTGGGAACAGAACCCATCTTTGTTCTTACCAAGCACTAGTTTTTGCAGTTTCAATCGAATCAACCTTTCATTTTCGGCATTCTACTGTGTTGTTAATGGTCAGTTATGAAGCTAATTAGGAGTGAGTTTCCTCTGTCATTTTGTTGATATTTGCTGTATTTTTCCGTGTTTTGGACAATTTTTGTTAGTTACCTACTACCTAGGGTTTCCTGATTGATAATATTCTATAATTCAGACTGAATGCATGTATTTTGGATTACCATCCTCCCCGAGTTCCTGATAGCACAAAGGCAATGGTAGCTAAAGAATGGTTGGCAATTGAACTCGACTGTCATGATAGCATGGAAAGCATTAAAGAATCGGATGCATAATTAATTTAGCCTTGTGACATGGGTTAAGCATTCTTTTGTAAATATTCAGGTTGGTTACTTTTGGTAGCTTCTTCATTGAACAGTTTTATTTTCCAGTATTATGTCCTATTTATTAATTGGTTTAATTCTTTTTATTTTGTCCAAGTGATGTGATTTCTGTGTTTCTCTTGTGACTTAATAAGAGTAATGGATCCATTTCATCCTTTTTCTGAAATTTTGATTGTAAAACAGGCAGATATCTTGAAACAAGAAATATAGCATATCTATCTCTGAAAATTTTAGTTAGAATAGTCATACTATATTAATATAAGTAATATGATAGGAATATCTAATTAATAAAGTGAAAAAGATTTATTCATTAATAGTGAATGAAAAAATTAAAAATAAATTTCATAAATTTTTTTTACCACTTTAATTAAAAATAAAATTTATTTCTAATTTTTTTCTTTCACCATTAATAAATAAATTTCTCTTACTCTATTAATTAAATAATTTTATCATATTATCCATACTAATATATTAGAACCATCTCACATGAGTCTTTCTCTATCTTAGAGATAAGTTTGTATTCATTGTGAACACATTTTCTAATCAAGCTAGTTGCTTTTAAAGTTCTTAATGACTAAGGTATGCTATTAGATGGCATTAGAAAAAATTAACAATATGGCTATGGATGTTATTGTGACCAGCTTATCACCTTATAATATCATTGATATGTGGCATAATTAATAATAAATGATTAAAATTATATTTTTAATTATTTAATTTATGTCATAAAATATAAAATTAATTTCTAAATTTTATTAAAATATAATAATAATTATATTATATATTAATATTTTATCAAAAGTTAAAGATAAAACATATTAAGAGAGAATCCTAACTCACTTAATTTAAACTTAATTCTTGAGTATCTTGTGCAAAGCATGGCTGAGTACAACATTAGCTAAAAAAAAAAAAAATTTGTGGAATTTAAGATATTTCTAGCCCTGTTATTACTCCAGTCAATAACCTATACAGAGTGAGCATTTAATATTGGAGATTGTTGATGTCAGTAACAGAAATTTCCTGCCAAGAAAATATGAACTTGTAGAACTAAAATTGCTATTGGTCCTCATCTCCAACTGGTGTTGAAATTAAGGCTTTGTCTAGTATTGTTGTGATGTGGTTTTAAAGCCACATTTATTGTAAAATAAAATTATACTTTTATAAATATAAACTTATCATTCAAAAATTTTATTAAGAAAAAAAATTTTAAAATTTAAAAAATAGAATAACTCAAAATAAACTAATCAAAAGAGTTAATCATTATTAAATTATAAAAATTCTTATAAAAAATTATTATTTATAAAATTTTTTATTAATAAAATATTTTGGTGGTGCAAGAAATTATTGTGCCTATTTTATTTTACTATTTTATTAATTATTAATTAAATTTATTATTATATTTGTTTGTGATAGAATTTAGTTAATTAATTAAAAATTTATTATTTTTGACTCATTTAAGACATAATAAATTCTAATGTGTTTTAATTTATTCATTTTAAATTTTAATTTTTTGTATAAAATATTTTTCACCCTTCAAGTATTTTATGATCTAAACGTAGACAATTTCACATATTAGTTATAAAATGAAAATAAATATTTATCAAATATTTTAGTCTTAGTCACACATAGTCCGAAACTAACCCTAAACTTAAGGAATGGTGGATTTCGATCTCTGATTTGGCTAGGGATTTATCATCCATTTTGACCTCATTCTCTGGCTGTGCAATGCATCTTGTAAAGGATAATCAAATTAAAAAAAATATTATATATCATCAATAATTAGGCTTCGTTTGATATTGTAATGATTCTATTTAATTTAGAAAGTAAAATTAAAAAAGTGTTTAATGACACTGAACACATTAAACATTTACAATATCTATCTCCAAAAAGGTGCCAACAAAATTCTATCTCCAAATGCTAATCCCAATTCTAGAAGGAAAATCTATAATATCTCAATTATATCTTGATTCATTCCAACACATGGAATAATATTTATAACAAATTAAGAACACTATTGAATAAGATGCTAGACAAAATTGAATAAGATGCTAGACAAAATTGAATAAGATGGCATTGTTATTTTATTTTATATGTTGTCTTTTTTTTGTTTTGTTTATTCTTGTTTTATTCCATGTTATCCATTACCATACAAATTTTGACTAACACATTTAATATCAAAGTGTGAAGTGTGCACAATTTGTTTCAATTCATCCAAGTTTGGGGCATTCACAAATCTTTGAGAAGAAAAGAACAATATTCTCTTGGATTATAATGCTGATTTGTAACAACAATTAATCCACATTTCATGGAATGGAATCCAATGCTTAACTTGAAAGAATTAATAGCTTTTTAAAGTCTTATCTAATCTCATCACTCATAGTCTTTTCAAAGTTTTCAACCCAAAAAATAAAATAAAATAAATTTTTAAATTAATTTTGTTGTAATATGACACAAATATGACCATATGTATAAATTATTGTCATTCATAAGTTTTCAAAATTCTTAACTGAAAAACAAAAGTTATTAGATTAGTTTTATCTTAATATGATAAGAATATAATTTGTTGACACAATCTATTATCATTTATAGTTTTTTTAAAATTTTTAACTAAAAAAATTAGATCAATTGTATCTTAATATGATACGAACATGATCAAAAAATTATTCTAATCACTTATAACTTTTTAAAGTTTTCATTAAAAATAAAAAAATTCAATTAATTTTATAGTTATACAATACGAGTATAAATTATTAACTTAAATTTTAACTGGTTGTTTAAAATTAAAATATTATAACTTTTAATCCACAACTGTTGTTTGATATGATAATAAAATGTCATTTACAAATAAAAAATGAAAGAAAAAAAATTAGTTACAAAGTAAAATTAATTATAATTAATGAAATATTTTAATTATTGTAAATTTTTTAAAAATAAATAAAATCATTATCAATGTAGTAAGATGATAAATAGTTTAATTGAAAATGCTTAATCAAGCAGGACAAGCACTAATGTTAATGCTTATCGTGTTTGAATTAATATTGGTTCTTGAACACAAAAGCATTGATGTGTAATGATTTGATAAAGGAAAACATGAGTCATGTTCTTGCATATTAATCAATAATGGGTTTGCATAATTAGCCAATTAAAACCTCTATTGGAGGTCCTCATGTGATGTGGTTCATGTTGGTCTTCTCTTTATTTAATTTACATTCAACTTAATTAATTTTGCTTATGATCAAAGCATGTATCTATCTCTCCTTTAATTTGATGCTAACTTTGATAAGAAAAGGCAAAGGATTCTCTCGTTTTCCAAGCCATTAATCAAATCCAAGAATAATCCCAATAAGGAAAAGCTAATGATGATGTTAATATTGGCTCCAATTTTAGTCAAATTGTTCACTAACACATTTGACTAACAATTCTTTACATTCATTCTTCCATTCCATATTCATATAAATCCACTTGCATTGACTAATAGTTGTGTTGATTCCAAATTCTCTCAATTGCTCATTTGACCAAGCTGTTAACTCTTTTACTTCTTATGTCACCACTACAAGAAAATGGGTTCTCCAACACACACACCCAAAAATAAATAAATAAATAAAATAAAATAAAATTTATGCTTTACAGTGATTTTTTGTCATATAATTGTGAGCTATAACTTAATATTGTAAAATAATAATAATAATAATAATAAATTATAAAAATTAAAAATTCTTATGCTATCTTTAATGTAAAAGAGACTGCATTGCATATTTATCACTTGAAGGAATTGTTTGTTTTAGTTCCAAGTCTAAATTTGACTTATTGTCAAACAATTACATAAATTAAATTTTTATTTTTTATAACTCAAGTCTTAATCATAAAATATTTTTATTTGAATAAAAAAGAAAAAATTCCTAATTTTTATCTAAATTTAAAAAAAAATCTAAGTGGTTTCACTACCTTCTCGATTAATATTATCTCTATTAAATTTATTTATTTCTTACTATAGAAAACCAAACCCATTAACTTTCTATTAAAAATTTTTATCCTCACAGCTAAATTAATTTATTATTTTTGTTCAAATGATTTTATTTATATTTTATCAATTATTTAATTTATAAATACTTTTAATATACATTAACACTTTAAATGACTATATATATATATGTTAAAATACTAGTTTTTAAATATTTTAAATTTGTAAAAATAAACAATTAAATGCTTGCCTTTCCAAATTTCAGTTGCCCACCACCCCCACCCACCACACACTACCTAAGTGATATGATCTAATTCCTCTTATTTTTCTTGAATATTAATCCATTACCATCTCATTCAATGATGATTGTTATTATTAAGCTTGTTATTTTTACTACTAAGATAGTATATATTTCATTTATTTTACATTATTTATTATAATTGTTAACACAATAAATTATTACATTTTTTATATTCAACAAATTATATTTAAGATTTTTATTGATAAAATTTATGACATTATCGATAATTATTTAATTATTCATGACTACTACAAATATTAAAAAATTTGAACTAATATTTTTTAGTACATTTAAACCAAGCAAATGCCCCTTCTTTCTTCTTCTTCTTCTTCTTCTTCTTCTTCTTTACATTGAGATGAAGAGAGTTTGATTGGGCACGAAGTCAAGAAAGAAGAAGGAAAAAAAAAAAGAATTTCGAATTCCTTGCATGCACTAACTTTATTATTTTACCTAAGTATTTATAAGTGGAAGGTGGTGTGGTGCCACAATTGATGGTGTTCATTTGATAAGAGCTAATGCCATTCAATATACATACATACATACATACATACATGATGTCAACCATATTGTCACAACCCAATAATTTTGTCAACCAAAAAAAGATTGGTAAACTTCATCTTCACTCCTATATCATATTAGTTCTAGTATGATATTATATAATAGTATTGCTTATTATGATAGTACAATATTATTATACAATAACAAAATATTATATTACAATATCGTTTATCATATCTATACGAGATTAAGATATATTTGTTTTAATATAATAGTATAAAATATTATATTTTAATTCAAAATATAAGACAATTCTAAAAATATAAAAAAAAAAAAAAACAAAGAAATAGATGGTGATCAAATGTTGGACCCCATGGAAAAAAATCCTAATAATTTAAAAAGTAGGATCCCAAAGGCGATGGATCAATGATTTGGTGGTGAGAGGCTTCGAGAATTTTGAAAAAGTTTTGTAATGTTGGCCTTAATTACCCACCAACCAATTACCTTTCCCCACCTCACCACTCTCTTCTCCTTTGTTGTTTTAGTTGACCAATCACATCCACCCACTTGACATGTTTGAAATTAAAAGGTCTTCTTAGTTTAATTAATTTATACTCTCTTTTAATTTAGAATAAATGACAAAACTCAAATCAATAGTATAGAATGAAACTAACTATTGGTTTTTGAATTTGTAAGTATATAAAACAAGAATTGGATGAATTTTCTTAGATATTATTTAATATGGACAAAAAATTTTCACAATTTTATTATTAGCGAAATAAATTTTTATATAAACTCTATTTATAAAATATGTCAATATATTTACTCAATTTTAACGTTAACAAAATTTAAATATTAAATTTTTTTTTATAGAGATAATTTTAAATACATTTCTTAAGATTTGAAAAAATTATATATAAATATATGTTTTATAGAAGCTAACAAAAGTATTCGTTAATATTAAAATTATTATATTTAACTATTAATTAAGTAACAAAAATTAAAACATAACTAAAATAATCTCACATATATTTTTATATATCTTTCTTCAATTTTGAGAAAATTATATATCGATATATATTTTGCAAAAATTAATAAAAAAATTTTTTCGATAATTTTGATTGTTAGTTGACTAATTAAAATTATAAAATAACTAAAATAATTTTATTTTTTTATATTTAATAAATACAAACAAAATATAATGATTAGATCTAAATGCATCATATAGAAAAATATGAAACAATTGAGAGTTAAATATAAAATGTATCGAATATAAAAATATAACAAATAAATCTCCCAAGTATTTGTTTTTCTGATTTGACTCTTCATAATATGATTCATGAATATCCTTTGGTATCTAAGTTTAATTGTAGCCACTCAATCACAATTTAAAAATAATTCACAATCTCAAATTATATGTTAAAATTCAAAGATAAGGAATACAATTGTCTGACATGTGTGGAAAGTAACCCATTTGAAAAATGAAAGAAAAAGGCATTGGAATTTTCAAATTTCTAAGATGTGATGATTGTGATGAAACATAAAGAAGCAAGTCTAAATCAAAGCCCCAATCATTCTCTTTTAATTTTTGGTTATTTGGATTTAGGAATTAAGTAATATGGCAAAGCCAATAAATATTAGGTAGAACAATATGAAGATTGGTAAAAATAATATTTTAATTACATTTTCATAATTTTATTGCATAATTTTTTTTGAATATTAATTAATTTAATTAATAATTTTTTAAAAAAAAACTTTTACAATACATTGAATATACTTTATATCCAAAAATTTTTATTATTCATAATTTTAAAAAATTTATATAAACTTAAAATACTAAAATTTTGACTTACATCGGCATAACATAACGGAGTACTTTTTTAAAAGTACCGGGAGAGAGGTATAAAATTCAAAAATTTTAGTTGCAATGCAGTAGAAACATTTAATTTATATTAATGAAACATTTAATTCAAAGACTTTTCCCTCTTGGAGTTGAGAAATAGCAATGGCACATGATTTTACACGTGTCACAATTCAGTGGGTGAGGTGTGGCCATGATACCACGGTAGATATACTCCAGCACACGTGTTTCATGACATTTAATTATTCCCCTAAAAGTTTTTCTAGTAAGATCTTACTTTATGAAGTGCATGCATTTGTTGCTTATTATGAATGGTAAAAATTAATTGTAAACATATTGAAAGCATGGCTAATTTATTAATAAAAATTAATTAAATTAATTAAGTAAAAATTAGCATTTATGAATATAACTCATTTTGATTGCAAATTTCCTTTATAATTTTAGAGATTATGAAACAATAAAATGTTAAAAGATCGTTCTAATTCTTTTTTTTAAATGTAGAATATTCATTTTATACTATAATTGTTAAATTTGTATATTCATAACAAGATGAGATGTTTTTAGTATATTATAAGTTGAGATAAGATAACGATAATAAATGAAATAATAATATCAAATTTTAATAATTTAACGAGTATTAATATTAAAATCTTTAAATTATTTTTTGATATAATCAAGGTGTCCTCGAAAAGGTGAATTGACCTTTCTAAATTTTGATTCATTTTTTAGTCTAATATTATATTTTATATAAGTTATATTTCAAAAATACATTTAAAATTTTCAAAAATTCAAAATCGTTACTTAATGTAATAAATTTTAAATAAATATTTTTATAAAAATAATTATTGAATTATTTTTTGGATATATATTCTCTTATCTTCAAAGGTAAAAATAAAAAAAAAATAAAAAAAAAAAAAAAAAAAAAGAGAGAGGGGCTTTTAGGCAGGATGCAAAAGAAATACAAGCACAAGATAGTGATTGTGTATTTTGTTTAAGATTTTAGAAACCAAATAAATTAATTAAAATGAGAAATGGTCAAAAGACCAAAGCATCCATAACAAAACCACTAACGTGGCACAATGTGGTTGGATGCAACAACTAATCAAAAAAGACAAGCAGTAGCAGCCACCAATTTCACCATATTTCCAATCAGTTAAATTAACCACTGAGGACCACAACCTTACCGACACAAGTCTTTTGCCCATTGAATATTCATTCCTTGAGGAAAAAGCCTTCTCTCAATTTCATATCATGTAGCATAGAATTAATTAACTAAAGACTTTTTTTCCTTTTTCAAGGGCAAATCTGTTGAAATTTTTATTCTTTTAACTTTAAAGTGTGGACAAATTTAACTTATTTATAATAAATTTTAATTGTCTTAATATTCATAAAAGATAAAAATTTAATCGGAGTATCGATTCATAAACAAAAATTTATCAATGTCTAAATTAATAAAAAATTTGTAAAATAACCTTTTTTCTTAATCAATCCGTCTTCTTATTTTATATTAAGACCTCTCTTAATCTTTTTTGTGTTTAGCCTTATCCAAAATTCCTTTCTTACTTGCCTTTCTTATCATTTCTCTTTAAGTGAACAAGAGAATCTAATAACAAAAGTACTATAAACTTACTTCAAAGAGTGGGATTGAAATTGTTTAATACTTAAATTCCTAAACCAAGGATATATGTGAGCCATTTTAATGATTTGGATAGTCGGTTATTTTGATAATTTAATCGACGAAAAATATTATATATTAATATTATTAGTAATTTTATTATTAAATATATAATTTATTTAATTTTTTTTGTAAATATGAAAAGGGAAAATAAATTCAAACAGTCAAACCGCTCACCACAAAAAAGCCACAAATTGGAGTCTTTGCAATTCAAAATCCAACAAATTGACAAGCTAAAGTCAAATTACTCTTAACCTAAAATCTAATAAAAAATGGCCCACTCACATTGTACCACGTGTTACTTTTCCATTTAATATTCATTGTACATTCATGCAAACGCGTACACCATATATAAACAAGGGACATATAAATTCGTGACTTTTCAAACAAAAATAATAATAAATTTATATAACAAACAGGCCCTTGCTTAACTGGTCAGTTATCGTAGACTTATACGCTACGAACGACCAAAGTATGTCTTTGTTTGATATTTCGATAAAAGTCAGGGTCCTATTCGTTAATAACTCTTAAAAAGTTTGGACTCCTGATAATTAATTAAAAATGAAAATAAATAATAATAAAAGAAATAACCGTAAAATAATCACCGCACAAATACGGAGCACGTGTCGGTGGCGCTCTTTCGATAATGAGTTATAACAGACGCAGAAACTCTTTAACACAACGCTCAGCTTTGCTTTCTTGCTGCCTTTTCTTCTCCAGCTTTCTTCTTGAAAGAAACCTGCACACAGAAACGCATACAGCAAACGATTTTGTTTTGCTCTGAAGATTTTTTAAGAGAAATCTGAAACTCTTCTTCTCTTTCTTTGGGAAGAAGAAGAGAAGAAGATAGAGTAAGATATATATATATAGAAGCAGGAGTTGGGCTGGCGAGTTTTGAAGGTCTGGCCGGGATAAAGAGCGTAGCTGATAGGATTGTCAGTTGTGGCGGCGGCAGCGGCGGCGGAGGTGGAAGGGGAAGAAATAGTAGTCAGAAGAAGAGGAAAACGTCGAAGAAGAAGACTAAAGTTAAAGAGAAATTCATGGAGTTGTGGAACAAGATGATTTTCCCTGTTAAAAGAGTCTGGGTTGCTGTTTCTTCCCGCGTCAAGGCTCGTAAAAACGGTGCGTTTCTTTCTCCTTCTCTCCGTCATTCGCTCATTCTCTTGTTTATTTCTCTTCTTCTTCCTCCTCTCATTGAATTTGTTTCTTCTGTTAAATTTTTTGAATTTTCATTTATAAATATATTGTTCATTTCATCTCAAAAGACTTTACCAGTCGAATCAACTAACACCCTGAATATCAAAACTGATGTGGGAATAAAGTTCTCATAATTTCTTTTGCTTTTACATGAAGCAGCTTTTGGTTCTATCTTTTATCCTTTCTTGGTATTTTCAGATGCATTTTCAGTCATTCAGTTAAGCTACAATATTGAAGAAAATAATCAAATGTTCTTTCCTTATTTTAATGATTATGATTTAGTAAAATTAAAAGTAATCATTTATTTTTCTATTTCTTTCATGTTTACTTATTTACTTATTTATTTATTTTTCAGAGAACAAGATTATCAAAACTCAATGGTACCTAGCTTATAAGCTTCCATTACCAATTTCTGATTGCTTCTAGTCCTTCAATATGTTGATTTACAAATGGGTTCAAACCCAGAATTGAACTAATCAAATTTTAACATTAAATAGGCTTAATTAGTATTTTCAGAAGAACAGTACTCTGTTCAGTCAATCCAATGAGCAATAATTCCATTATAAATAGTTAAAACCAATGGCATCTTGTGTATAACATTATTAGCTTTCTTTCAGTTTGCAAACAATTTTTGTTCCCTAATTCTTTCCATGCACATATACACACACAAATATAAGGCTGCATAGCAAGAAAGATCCCACTTATACCACAAATAATATCCAAAATAATACAAATATATAATTAAATAAATAGTTTTTTATTTTTTTTGAAGTAAACTCTAATTGGAGATTTATTAGGTGTTTGGTAGAAGTTTCAATCCTAAAGTCTTCATTTATAATACTTAATCCCAAACAAGGCTTACTTGTTTATTGTACTAACAGGCAAATTCAAAGCAACTTATTTACATTTTGTTAGAAAAACGAAGAAAGATCCGATTTCATTTCATGCTTAGCCGAAAGGCAAAGCTCGAGTGATAGGATCAACATCTTTTTAAGTGGAAATTGATGCTTAGGTTAATTTAGAAATGGGGTGACAATAACATCCACTTATTTCATAAACTACAACTTTCTGTAGAGATATATAAATATACATAAACATATATAATTCCAGAGAGCTACTGGTCCACCAAGGACCACTTCTTGGGGCATTAGATACTTAGTGCTGAACTCGACAACCTAAAAAGAATCTTATATCTCATCTACTTCATGATTAATGCTATTTAAATTTCTTGATTGTGACTAATTTCAAGATTTGAGAATACATACATACGTTTAGAAAGAGTAGCATTGCTTACTTCTTCTTCGTCAATGGTGTTGTTTCGTGCAGGTGCTGGGCTTTTGAAGCTTCATGATGATGTACAGACTTGTGAATATCAAGATGTTCAGGTGATGTGGGAAATGCTGAGAAGATCGGAAACCGAGGTGATAACTCACAATCCGAAGCGCAGGCAACAACCCTTTTGGAGAGTTTTGGTATGGTCTAAAAATAATTCATCTGCATCCTTCTCTGCAGAAAAGGACTGAAAAGAGACCACAATTTGATACTACTAAGAACAATAATAATAATGATGTGTTGCTGCAACTTCACAAGGCATCATGTTGTTACACTTCCACGGCTCACATTGAAAGTGGCATGTACAGAGCTGATGCAACCGTGTCCATATCAGTTTATGACTGAATATGTATCAAATTTTCATTTTTGTTAAGTGAAACATGCAAAAACGAACTGTCAAATGATGGTATCATTTTGTACATACATGATACCTTGTTACAACCTGCAATCATGTCATGAAAAGAAAGTTTCCTTCACTAATGAACAAAGCATATGTGACGCCTAAGTAAATAACACTTTGTTACAACCTGCAATCAAGTCGTGAAAAGAAAGTTTCCTTCACTCATGAACAAAGCACATGTGACGCCCAAGTAAATAATGCAGGAAACAAAAAAGTTGCTAATTGCTATGAAACATAAAAGCGCCGGCACATGTGAGAATGTTGGCAACTACATGCACCAGCTGTTGCAACAGCACTCGTGATGGGCTACCTTATATTAATTCGCAACCAACCACAGTAAGGATATATCATAGATTTTCTGATAATCTTATTGGGTTGACTTAGCATTCAAAAGGAAAACATTGTTCGAATTTTGCAGAGGGGTTACAAACCTAAGTTCAGTAAATCCGTATCAAACCCGAGTAGAGATGAATATTATATGGTAGCAGCAGGCAATTCTTTGGTGTTGAATGGAAGTACAAAATTTTGCTTAAATTGATAACAATTTTGAATGATTTTATTTCCTTTCTTTTGCCGGTATTTCCTTTCTTTTGCCGGTACATCTAATTAGAGCCTAAAAACTAGATAAAAGTGCTGGCTAGAGTCTGTCATACCTTTGTCTAACAATTAGCGTCTAGCTTGCTCTCCTAGAGCACTTTGTAGCAATCAATTCTTATGCCCAAAAAAATTTCTCCACTACCTCTGAAAGATGCAAGACTAAGAAACATAGGATAAAAATCGAACTCAATTAAACAGAGAGAAAGCAAGATAATATTAATGAGTTGGTTATGGCAAGCTCATCAATTAATCATCTTATTCTATGGCCTTTACATGGCAATCTGTCTAAAGTAAAAAGAGGTACAAAAATAATTCAGTCTAGCCAACTAGCTGAACTAGATGTGCAAGTCTTGATGATTCTCTATATCATATCCTAGCCTTGAGGATAGAAAATTAGACCACCTATATGAGAAGAATGTTTAATTATCAAGCAATTAAGGGTTATTAGAAGATGCCTAACATACAGCATCATTCATTAATGGAGATAATTTGCATCAGTCCGCAAAGAAGACAAGCTGCAACATCAAACAAGATGCAAGATAATCACACTACAGATTTTAAAAAATGGAACTAAAAGCAGAATCCTTGAATATTTACATGATCCAGAAGGTAGAAAGTGAAAAACAGCGAAGAGCCATGAATTTTATCATTAACATGGATGCATAAATGTAAGCATTAAATATCATTGATCAATACAGATCTGAAGTAGAAGAGACTTTGAAGATGCAAAGATAATGACAATAGGAATGAAAAATTCTCGACTCAGAGTCATTGATTTTTATGTTTTGTGTCTTTGCAGGAGAGTTAATACTACAACAAGTGAAGAGAGCCATGAAATGAGTGGAAAATGCTGGAGAGAAGCTACGAAGTATGACGATAATAACTCATGTTTTGTTTTTCATTAGACAAATTATATTGCAATGGTCACAAGCTAGGAATTTTGCTCACAATCAGAAAACTCTAATCTGAATAAGGGCATGTGATGTTTGCTTCCATTAGCATCACCAAGTGTTGAAACAGATCTAACACTAAACTCTGAGGAAAAAGGAGCAATAATTTGTAAATGAATTTTTAAAATTGCCCAAAGGTTTAAAGCCTTACAGCTCTCATCTAGCAAATAGTATAAGATTGCGTATCTTTGCAGAGAGAACACTTTTTGATGGCATATTAATAGGTTTTGGACAATACAACTCTGCAAGTATACATGATCTTATGATTCCAAGATTATGATTCTTTGTGCTATTCTGTGCCAAACAGTGAAAAAGTAAGAAATTTATAACCTGCATGGTGCATCTGCAACAACATATGAGCCTTGAATCTATAACTGGGAAGAAACAAAAAGAAAGCTTATCCAAAATCAAACACATGGGCATCAACGTTACCTCTCAACTGATCTTCAATATCTTTTACATCAGTCTTTCTCTCTCCCTTACTGCTGGATCTAGAAATCCTAAAAACCAACACTTGCAAAATGAAGCAGCAAGATGAGCACTGAATTTGACAATTAAGGCAATAAGTCTATTATAAAACATGAGAAGATTATGTGATCACGGTTGTTTATGCAATGATTACAGATGAGAAAGCGAGAAAGATGGATCTTAACATTGATTAAACATTGATCCCAAAGTTCAAAACTTTAAGTTGGTAAGTCGGTAATCCACAACATTATTCCAACATTTTACATGATGTTTCATCATTCTTAATATGATGAAGAACAATAGAGAGGCTTCGCAAAACAAGAGCACATGAAAAACTCCCACATAAAACCCCAAAAGATATGATAGTAATTCTAAGATAAGGTACACCTGGAATTGACTATAGAGTTATAAACAAAATCAGGAAGAATGGTCGACAGGTCATCACTTGTTGATATCAAGATCCAAACATATTCTAAGTTGATAACACATACATGCAGGAAAGTTTACATTATGCGATTTTACTTTCCTACCGTGCAAGATAAATTGTTCCCGCCAAACTTTACCAATTCTAATTGTTTTCTATAAGTTACAGAAAATGTTGAACATATGCAGTAAGTGAAGAAAAACCATGCTACTAATAGAACAAGGCAGCAAAATGGGCCTTCTTTTCTTCTTGTCCCTTTGATCTATCTCTGTCAAGTTTGTTATTCCAAAATTCAGAAAGAATACTAGCTCTAATTTGAGAGTATCCAACTCGGAATGATGGCAGCAGACTGGATTAACAAGGATATGAAAGAGCATCCAATGCTTCATTGGCACCCAAGCAACACTGTCATTTTTTGAAGATCCTTTCAAACAGAATGGTAAAGTTAATCACATCTAGAAAACAGCAAAGTTCGCTCTAGAAACTTTATTCCTCATATGAGTATGTATAAATTTTCTCCAGCAGCAACGGACAGTCTTCTCCAAGCTGCTGTGGTTTCAGCCACATTGCAACCTTGAAATCTAGCAAAGATATCGGGAAGTTCCATCTCTGTTCGGGCATTTCTGCCAAAGGGCAATTGATACTTTGCCCATTAACAAGCCCACCATGAGAACGGCGCTTGTGGATATTATTCCCCAGCAATTCACGTCCACACCTTGTTCCTCCCAATTCAATGGAAGACCTGATTAACCTTTTTAAGTATGCATTTAAACCACTGTTCAACAACTTAGCACAGTCCATCGACACCCCTTCAATGCCATGCGATGCAGCAATCTGTTGCATGTGTTCCTTCAGTGTTACAGTGTCAAGCAGTTCACCACTATTGTATGAACTAAAAACCCTATCACTGCTTGATATAAATGGTGTTTGGTGAGCCCCACCCACACTAAACGGGCAAAGTGCTATTCCAATAGGTGCTTTGAGTGGACTTCTAGTGGACAACTCTTTTGCATCTCCAACAACCAGTGGTTCACGTTGTTCATCTGTACATACAGAAATTACACTTTCTGCGGTTCCTTTTATTTTGGCAAGGTGGCAAAGCCCAAATTCCCCTTCATTATGTGTTTTGTTTGGGATTACTTGATGATGCTGCACCAGTTTCTTTATTTCATGAGAATCAAAATCACCATTTTCAGAATTTGCATTATTACTTGTAAACTCAAAATTGTCCTCATCCTGAGTTGAGGCTGATGGTGGGACTTCTGCACTACAAGCCTTTTTCAAAATTGAACGAATTAATTGATTATGAAGTTTAACATTCTCTCTCCCAATAAACCTTAAACAGAACTTACAAAACTCACCTTTGCTTAGCTTCAAACTCAATAACTTATTCAAATAA
>CP135551.1:2881049-2899529 GCA_032402905.1 Khaya senegalensis | reverse complement strand
GAGAGAGATTGGAATCTCAATTTTATTGTTACATGGAATCTCAAACTTTTGATTTTTATTTTAAGATATTATTTCACGTACAAAATTAAAACACAAAATTTATAATATAACTACTACAATAACAAATTTAGTGTTCATAAAGTACTACTACATAAATGTATAAAGATAAATTAATTGTTATACATAACACTAACTCATCGTAAGAATAAATTTAATTATAAAAATTTACTCCATTTCAAGCAAATAATTATAAATAATATGTCAAATTTCTCTATCTTTCTAATTTAACAAGTTCTAAATTAAAAATTTTGTCGATCGTTATAACCATATAATTAAGAAAAACAAAAAGAAGTCGTGTGTGTATGTATGTGTATGTATGTGTATATATGTAAACCAAATTTATAATGAATAAAAATAAAAATAAAAACTCTACAGTCTCGTACATATGTTCAAAAGTATTTTATTAATTCTATCAAATATAAAAATATAATAATTATAAATTTATTTAATTATTAAAATATTTGATAAACACTTAATATTTATAGATTATCCTATCATTTGTACTTAATACCAAGCAATTTAATTCAAACCAATAAAAAATCTTACATATGATATTAAGGGTGGACACGACTCATTCTCTTTGATTTGAGTTGAATTTCAAATAAAATTAAAGTTATTAAATTTAATTTAATTCGAATTGAATTGAATTAAAAATAAATAATAAACCATATCCAATCAAATCAACAAATTTTGATGTAATTCAATTGAACTCAAATAAAAAAAATATTTTGATCAATTTAATATTTTTAAAATCAAAATCAAATCAATACATTTTCACACTGATCCACACCAATTAAACAAATTGAATTCCACCTATCCCGGTATGATATTCTTTAAACACTTGAAATAGTACACCAATAATCCCAGCAATGTTCATAAGATTGTGACACAAATTCCAGCTTTACTCAAACTGCTTATTTAAAACAAAGTCTTACACATACATGCATACATATATTGGAACAACATAGAACCTTATTTCATTAAACAAACAAAGCACAGAGTAGCTTAACTTGATCCAAATTCATACCCAGATGCAAGATCCTAACCAGATTTGGTTCCCGGATTCATTGTCTTAGTCCCTGAACCCGATCCAAACCCAGAACCTTAACCATAACCCGATTCAGTCTTAGTCTCTGAACTTTTAACCAACTCAGCAGCACCAGCACCAGCACCAACAGAATTCATTGTTTTGTTAGCAGCTGAATCTACAGTAGAAATGATTGATTCTAACCGGTAGCCCATACCGGAACCAGACCCGTAACCCGACCCAGATTCACTGCCAACTTTCGTTTGCAGACATGGGTAATTTTTTTTTTTTTTGGATTATGGAAATTTATGAATGATTTCATGGTGTGGTGTGTGATATTCATGAACTCTTGTTCCTATTGTTCCTATTTATAGGCAAAGGCTTTGCCTTCTTTTGCTTTACCTTTTCAAAATAGAAAAGATGAGAAATAAGGGTTGAGCATTTTATTGAATAATTAATTATATTTGGGTTAAATTGGTGCATTCACCTCTTTTTTATAATTTAATTTCTTACAATACAAATATAACCCTATCATAAATCAAAATTTACAATTTTTTTTGGTTTTATATTTATTTATAACACAACTTTAAAACTAGATCTATTGTGTTTGTTTATACTCAACATTTCTTGAATATTTCATGATGTACAAATCTGTCATTATTTTTTTTTTTTTGTTGATAAAAAAATTTTAAAAATTAACAAGTAATATTTGTTTTAACAAAATTAAGCTTCAACTAAACCTTTTATATCATCTTAAAAGAGTTTTAAAATACTTCAAGAAGCATTGACTATATTTTTCTTTCTTAAAAATAGTTGTATATTAATATAAAAATACTTTTAAAATTATCAAAAATATTTTTATGTTATTTTCTAGCGCATAGATATGAAAGGAAACATTTTTGCCATGAGAAAACCTTAAAATCACTTTTATTTCATTTTATAAATATTTTGATTTTTTTTCTATAAAATATGTAATAGGTAAAAACACATCTAAATGTATAATAGAAATATAATCAATTATGATAGACTTGATTGAATCATGACAAAAGAATGAATGAATCAAATATCGTCATGCATTATAAATTTCAATGATTTTGAGTCTTATTTGTATTCTAGACTCTTACTTTATTGTATACCTTTTTTTTTCTTTATTTGTGAAGATAAGTGTTGTTTGGTGTTGCAACCATATATTAACCATTCTCGTCATTTATGACTCTTGACAAAGGTATATTTTATATTTTAGTAAAAATTTTAAAATATAAAATAAAAATTTTAAGTAAAAATTTAAAATAAATAATATATAAAATTTGAAATAAAAAATAATAAAATATAAATGATTAAAAATAAATTAAAAATATAAATATAAAATTTAAAATATAAATATAAATTTTTTAAAAAATTAATAATTAAAATGATAATAATATAATAATAGTGCTCATAATGAGGTTTTCCGATGACGTTATCCACTTGTTATCCCCTCTGTTATGATAGCTCCCCTGCCTTACCAAATTTCAGAAAAAACACACACTACCTACCCACCTACGCACCGACCGACCCAGTCGTCTAAAAAGATTTTTTCGGCTCTTTCCATAAAATATATTTGTTTCTTAAATTAAAAAAATAAAAGAATTAATTATCTTACGAGAAGTTGGCTATGTTACGTACATGTAACCATTACAATCTCTAACCCAAAATTTATAATTATAATTATAATATAAAAAATAAATATTATTTAAACTATAAATAAAAAATTTAAAATTAATAATATAAAAATTTTAAAAAAATATAACGACACAATCTCCTTTTAATACATAATTATTCTCAATTCATTAAAGATATTTTTATAACTATAATATTTTTATTAATATTAAAAATACCGTAGTCAACATAATTAATAAATACTTATTTATATTAAAATAGTTAATATCTATCCAACTTTCCATACATTTTTGACAGAATCTTTAAATATATAATAATTTAAAATAATTAACATAAAATTTAAAACAATTATAAAAAATAATTTAAAATATACATCAAATAACTTAAAACAATCAATAAAAAACTTAAAATATATAACCAAAAAAAATTAAAATATTTAACACGATTACCAAAATAATTAAAAATTTAAATGTAAAGTACATTAAATGTATTGTAAATAATTCATCAATACTTACCAGATAATGTTTACCTATGTACTTATTTATACTTAGCATTTAATGATACTTAATTTAGGATAATTATTGGATTGAAAATCGTTAACACATCAATTCTAACTATACCTAACTAAGATTTCATTTAAAATTACAGTGATTTCATGTGCTTCAAAAGTAAAATTAAAAAATTGTTTGATAACAATAACTTACAACAAGGCACACTTATTTTTTTTCTTGATATTAAATATCTAGTACTTTCATCCTACCACAGTTACTATTTAAGAAATATTATGCATCGAATGATATGATAATAATAGAAAACTAATTCTTACTATCTTCTAACCTATCAAGCAACAGCTAAAAAAGAATTCAGACTACCCTAGAATCGCATTAGAATATTTCAGAGACGAAATTCAGAAAACATACTACGGAATACAGTTATTTTCTGATCTAGAGTTACACAAACACAGAGTAATAATAATATAAAAAAAAAAAACTAAAACAATTATTTTGTGCAACAACATTCAAATTCAATTCCTGAAACAAGTTTTAATAAATGAAAGGAAAAAAAAGAAGGAAACTATATTGCTTCACATGCAAGAAAAAAAAAATGTGCCTTAACATTAAGTTATAAGTACATTTACAACTTACCAAGTGAGTCAATACAATATAAAATCATGTACAATAATAATATTTATTGTCAGTGAAAATGCATCAGCCAGGAATTGCCATTTAATGGATTTCCTTACTCCTACTATGAATTCATACTAATCTATAATACAGATAACAATCTGCTACTATTATCTCTTGGTCATTTTGTTCCTTTCTTTTCATTTTACTTCTGTTAGTATCATAAACATTTAATAATTTTGATCTACATTCATCTGGGCAGTGGCACCAGTTGGATATGGTATCATACCTGAAAATGATGTGTTAGAACCTATGTATTTTATAGGCCAAACGAGTAAAAGGGCAAGTGCATCAAAATTAACCTGAGAATTTTCTGTTTTATATTTTTGGAGTTCGTCTTGGGCACACATGAGCCTAAATATGGCAAACAAATAGTTTACAAGTCAGAAGTTTGAAAGTCTCATTTGTGTACGTGCTTGTGCATGCACCAGTTAAATCGTCTATATATCGATCTGCATATGTATGTATGACGTATGAATGTATGAACATTTGCATGTATCTATGTCTAGAGAGGTGCATAACATAAAATTTACCTCCATTGCAGATCAGTTACTTCGTAAAGCAACTCCTTCTCCCTATCATGAGCTGCTTCTAGCTGTAATATAACAAAATCAATTCTTCTCTAACTTCAACTTAATAACAAAAACAACCAACCAGGATTTTTCACACAAATTCTAACTTTTACAGAGGCGCTTTATCAAAGTTGAAAGGCAGAACTGAAACTAATGCAGTCTGAAATCATTGCATTCCCATCATTGATATGAGGTAAAAACAAAAGGTATGATCATCAGTATGGCATTGAAGGCTGAATGTGATGCTTTGAAAGATGAGGGTAATTAGTCCACTGAACCCCAGTTGTTGTTCCATGACATTATAAAGTACACCATTAAAATTAATAACAAAATTACATGACACACTCATCCTGTTTGCATCAAAACAAGCATCACAATCAAGGTTAGGGGATTGGAATTTGGAATCTCTATCATTAATCATTCCAAGAGATATTAAATACTGATAAACAAACTCGCAGTTCTCAATGAAAGAGATCTAGACCATGTATTGTACCATGGAGGTAATTATATGAGGGCCTTCATATCAAGTCTATAATTAAAGCAAAAAGGCATAACCTTATGTAACAAGCTTTATGAATTTTTCTTGTTTCTGTAACAAGAGTATGCTAACTGGCAAATGTAGATGCCTTTTTTACGTATGTCAAACAGATCCAATACTTCCCAAGGCATGCTCCAATTTTTGTCAGGGTTAATAGCTTTTCAACAGAAATAAGCTCAAACACATGACAAATTCAAATACAGGCATTCTAATTCTCTGGCTGCCAACATCTAAAAGGATGAAGCAAAGATCAAGGTTGAATTTATGCAAACTTCAGAAAATAGAACATGCCAATTTTCTGAGAGATTTAGAAAGGACATCACTCTGTATTAGAACTTGTATGATAACAAATTATAAAGGAGCATCGCCTCTCCAAACCATCCAAATGCAGCTTAACTAGGAAGAACAATTCAATGTATACAGCCCAGTCATTGACAGAACACGAATAAATAGAACACCCAAAGAAATATGAAGAATAAACAACATAGCTCTAAATTCTACTAACTAACACATATTCCAAGCTGCTTTTTCTAATATCTTGAACCGTTATTTCTTCCTGCATTTGAACAATTTTTTGTCTTCAAACAAAGAACAACCAAGATTGTTCCTTTGCTAGTTCTAAAATTTCATGTGTTCATTTCGGAGGAACCAGAAACATTCATTTGTTCAGCATTTTCCTTAGTATAAATCTGCAACTTCAAAGTTTCCAACCAACTTAATAGCTTATTTTATTGCTCCTTAGGCTTCGCTTATTATTGTGGTGTGGTAGATTTCAAGCTACAGTATTTGTGGATTGGAAACAATCGATGTCGGATATAAATGTAAAAATGGGAGGGTCTCACTAAAAATTGATGTTACCACAAACATTTTTAGCTTTGCTTTCAAAGTTAACTGGAATCAAAACAATCCCAAACAAGCCTCAACCTAATAAGCATCATGAGGTGAGCTGATTGCAATACATGTACACTAGAATAAATTTATCAAAGCCTTTCACAACTTAGAATTCTAATACATGCATATTTAAAGTCCAAGCTTCCTACCTAAATACAGTAGTGGTTTCCAAATTATTGCATTCTTAGAGGACATATTCAGTGACTTCTTATGTTACAAGAGTCACATAAACACAAGAATATTGAAGTTATATAAAAATGTGTTAAGAAGAAACGAAAATCAGCAATCCATAAAGCCTTATAATTACATACCAATGATTTCTCAGTCGTAGGCATGTGTGCTGGGGCGCCACCCGCATCAACTGAACAATTAGCTGTGTTAATGGGAGAAACAAGGTAAGATCATCTAATTGGAACAATAAGGAGAATCTTGGGAGCATTAATTGCTAGTACCATCGGAGTCTCCAATAGAGACTTGCTTCAATAGATTCAGAATGTTTTCCTGTTGAGAAAAAAGAAGGCAAAAAGAAAGATGACACTTCAGCCGCAATATGAATCCATAAAGGAAATTTATACAGGGCTAAATCTTACCCTTTGAATAATATTTGTCTGCAAAACATTACATAACATTGGGAAAAGAGAATTGCCAGAAAGGCTTGTCTGTATAGCCTCAGATGGTGCTGGTGGAGTAGCAGGATGTTGGTTAGGCACCTACATAACCCGTAAATCAAATGAAAGTCAGTAAAAAGATACATTATAATATCTATGCTTATGATTATGAATGTCATCAGCTGAAGAATAAATGCCCCAGCATGGTTCTGTTTTGGCACAGACAAATAATTTAAGCTTGAACCTAAATTCTGAAAACAGCTAAATACTCCCTAGGTAACGTATGAAAGTTCCTCCAAAACCTTAAACTTCATATAAGGAAAACAGTAGGGGAAATGAGCTCTTACGAACTTTTATCTTTTCTCAAAAGATATGATCATCAAAATGATTAAGTTGCAAATCTCAAAATACAGAGTTAGGAAAGCATAGACATGCAATCCATGTTTTCTATCCATAAGCTAATTCTTTATTGTTAAGCATTGTTTTCAAAAATCAAGGTTCCTCGGACATCAAGGCGTTCACAGAATTAAAAAAAAAAAAGCAAATTGATTAGAACTATGTACATTGAGTTAAAAAGAAAAAAGAAAGAAAGAAAAAGGAATATGATAGACAGAATGAAAAAATAAATAAATGAATAAAACAAAAAGATAGAAATTGAGAGTGCTGCTCTTACTTGGAATTCAAAATAAAGATCAATTATTAACCACCAAAAGGCTGGAAAGAGACCTCCTTTCCAAGCCTTCACCTGAAGTATTTCTAATTGATGCAAATGATCAATTAGAAAAAAGGGACATGTGAAAGCAAGAACAAAAATTTGGTGGCTTGAGACTAGGAGCTATTTAATAAAATTTTAGTGGAGAATACTCAGTCTCAGGTATTTAGTCTGCAGACATAGGAAATCAGGCCTTCTAAAATATTCAGATCGCATTGTCAGTTGAGAAAAATGGAGAAACCCTTGAATGCATACACTTTTCAGCGATTGTATTAAAAAACAGGAATATGTGAAACAATGAACACCGGTCCTGGGGGTTGAGGATAAGGTTCTATTTCATAAATTTTAAAAGAATAATACTTGGTTTAATTTATATAGTCCAATATACTAAGTCACGCCTTCTAACACATTAAGATTGCATTATCACTTGAAACAAACAGAGAGACCATTGAATGCATGCACTTTTCAGCAGCTTTTGCCGTTATACTGGTGGAGAGGGAGTAAGGAGTTATACTGATTGCATGTCAAACATAATTAGCTCCCAATATTTCAAAAGAAATAAATGTTGAAGCTTTTTGATTCATTCATCAAACAAGAAGCCACTGCTTGGGCTCAAGACAGTAGATGCATTAGAAGCCTTTCCCAGAAAGGAAAGTTTTGCAAGAAACTTCACTCAGAAAAGACAACGCAGGGCAAAGCCCTAATCTGGTGAAGAAGTCTATAACAGCCAGATGCTTACACCAACTTGTACGTTCATTTGAGAATAAACAAGGACACAGAACAAAACAGTAGTAGAAGCAAGAAATATAGCAGCAAGAGAAAGAATTGCCCTGGTAAAACATCTATCAAAAAATCTTTTTAAGGATTTTCTGACTGTACTGGCAAAAAACTTTCTTAAGGAATTTCTGTCTTGTATTCCTTTCTCTAGATAGGTAGTAAGGCAAAAAATTTAACAAAAAGGTTAGTAATCTGATCTGCCATCATTTAGACATGGCAATACAATGCAACTTGAAGCAGCTTCAAAAATATGAGAGACAATGAATGTTTTGAGGCAAAGAGAAATCCTCAAACAGTTATTCAGTATTTTTTGTTTAGTGTAAAAATTTGACTAGCATGTCATCCAATAACAAATCATTGTAACCAAGCACTTCTTCACATGCTCCTGTATATTTTCTGAGAAGAGAAGGGAGAACAAAGAGAGAAAGATAGGTGGTAAGGCAAAAAATTTAACAAAATGGTCGCCTTAGAAATCTAGGCTACCAACATTTAGACATGGCAATACAATATAACATCAAGCAGCTTCAAAAATAAGAGAGACAATAATGTTTTAAGGCAAAGAGAAATTTTCAAACAGTTATTCAGTATTTTATTTTCAGTGTGAGCAATTGACTAGCATGTCATCCAAAAACAAATCACTGTAACTAAGCACTTTTTTACATGTTCCTGTATATGTTCTGAGGAGAGAATGGAGAACAAAGAGAAATCTTGACCTAGCATGCATATTTGTTTCAAAAGTTCACTAGATGTGAAAGGCAACTATGTATCATCAAGCTCTCAGAACACTATAAAATGAAGAAGTTATAAGTATTTGGCACATATGTGCCGACCTCAGAACTACCAACCTGCAGGTTGTGGCTCTTTTGTAATACAGGAGACAGGATCACCTGAAAAGTGAAGACCAATTCATATCCAGTTGGAACAAGAGAAGGATCAGTGCCAGAATCAAAGTCACCTTTTCCAAGTAAACGTTCTCAGATGTAACCTTAAAACGTCCCTTTCGTTGAATAACTGGTGGCTTTGCTTTCTCATCAAGTTCATCCCTGTTTGCTGCCACAGTAATACTCAACTTAAATAGGAAAGCAGAAATTGCCTTGAAATATCAAGGGCAAAATGATCATTGTCAATCAACTCAGGAATCTCAGATTCTGCATGCATGGAAAATCTTTAAACAAAAAGTTACATAGTATAAAGGAATATGCACTTGCCTGATGATTTAGACACTTTTGATTGAATTTCAGGAAGTGGTTCGTCTCCTGCAGTAGCAGTCGTTGCTCCATCGCAATATGAATTGTTTTGAGGCTGACTTTGCAAATTATCACTGTAAATTCCATAAGCATAAGCAGACACTTCTATAAGAATACATTGCAACAAATATTTAGTTGATATGAACAACACTTGGTTTGTGATTCAAAAACTATTTTTGAATTAGAATAGAATTCAAAATTTTGAGTTGTATTTTTAGTACTTTTAGCGTTTGAAAACATGTTTGATATAATATTTAAAAATTATTTTCACATTTAGAAAAGAGTGAAATTTGATGATATGTGAAATTCATTAGAAATAACAGAAAACTCTCAGATAATCAAAGTAATAAAAAGAAACTAACACAAAACAGCCTTACAATCCTCATAAGAAAAGAACTCTGAAATTCATTAGAATTAAAGCCCAAATAGACAATAAAAACTATCACATACAACAATAAAAATATTGAATGAAAGCATACATATTTATCGGAAAACCCTCAGTACCAATTCATGGTGGACAGGATTACTCTGTTGATAAGTAAAAAAGGAAAAGAAGAGGAAAGGAAAGAGTGAAGGACAAAAAAAATGAAAAAGAAGGAAAAACAAATCACCCTTCATTCCTTATTTTTGCCTATTTTAACTGACATGTTGAACTTTTATTCTGTTCTTTACCTCTAGTAAAATCTGATGTAGCTTCAGTTACTCATCTCAATTTTTAATGATTTTCAGATATACATTAAGTTTCAAGTATTGTCATCAACCATACAGCAATTCTGGAAATTCTAGAAGCAAGTGCACTTCCTGTATTTTTCTTTTAGATGTTAGATTGGGGATTTGTATGAATTTTCAGGAACTGACAAACTCATTTCACTCTTCTTCACAGATATATTAAAGAATTCCATAATTCATTTTTCTAGCATTGAAAATAAATTGATTATTCTTTGGTCAGTTTTACAATAAATTGGAAATATAGCATAGGAAACTGGCTTTTATTATTATGTTTATGAAAGATAAAGGGCCAAATACGTTGTCAGGTACTGACATGAGTAGTTTAGATTCTTGCCCACCCCAAGCAATGTAATATGATATGAGAACACCACTAGCCTGTCCAGGAAAACCATTTTAATCAAGAAACAAATTGAAATAAATATGTAGATCAAGTGGCAAACCTCTCTTTGTTAACCGGAGGAATAATACTTTCTGGAACTGCATTGTTGCATGATAAACTTCCTTTTCTTTGATGAGAAGGAACAGCAATTACCTCCAAAGAAGGCTTTTCAGCCAGAATATTTTGGTTTTGATCGTCTTGATGAGGAGAAGAATTCAGTAGCGCATAGTGTTCAAAACATGGACTTGCAATGCTTGAATCATCATCAGATTTATCACATGTTAGTCTGGAAAATAAAACATTATCTTAATTAGATTCATTCAACTAAAGGAAGCCTTCCCTCGATAAACGGCTTAACATGATCAGAAATGAATACATAATCATTTAGATTTCTCCCAGCACAAGCACGCCATTCTACACTACACTAACTATCAGTAAGTAAATTAACAATGCAAAATGGATGAAAATTATATGGGAAATTACTATCAAAAGTAAGGTGTTTATACTAAAATGACTTACTTTGTAGTATTCATTGTAGAGTCATATAACATATGAGGAACTGGGTGGCTATGCATTGAATCATTATCTTCCTGTGAAGTTCAGTAAACAGACCATATAGAGAGTGAAGAAGAGTAAGTAATAAAAATAGAAGTGACCTTGCTTCCACAACAAAGCACCAAAACCATAGTCTTGACATACCGTATCCACAACTTGGCATTCTGATTGCTTTTCTTGCATGTCAAGCACAGATATACTACTTGAACTACCTCCTTGATTGTTTTCAGATGTCAGGTCCTCCTCTTGAATCTGATAGAGAATGATGTCACCAACATAATTTCAAAAAATGCAAGATCGCACCCCAATTCATTAACAAAGGAAAATGAAGCATTGCTACATACGAGGGAAGCCTGAGCCTTCACATCTTCAAGGTTGAAATTCCAACCACTAATTCCCCGCTTATATTCATTCTGCATAAAGCATAAGAACATGTTAATGTTAGCTTCTGGCCAAAAAGTGACAAGAGAACCCTGCTTGGAAGTACAATGCAGAAACAAAGTTCACCTAGCATAAAATTACATTGAAAACATGAAGCAAGACAATCATCAAATGCAGACGATAACATTACACTGCAAAAGCCAGCTTCTAATACCAATGTCAAAACTAAAAATGATATTAGTAAGAAGAAAGATGAATCTACAGCTAAATTCAGTATCGCTTTTCTCTTTGTTTTGCCAAAGACAAATCTAACTTCTCAGGTAAAAAAAATCATAAATGGGACAATGAGTTAAATACTTTAAACATAGATCAAAACAGCAATCAGTAAGATAAATTAGGACATGATAACACTAAACACAGATGATGAGTAGATCCAACAAAATTCAGCTCTAGTTCTAATCATAAAACTTTGCATAATATACCACAAAAATAACTAAAAAAGAATTAGCACTTTATAGACAAACTCCACAAATTTCTTTCTTCGCCCAGGAAACTTTCAAGCAATGCATATTTGAAAAGCAAATGATTAACAGCGTATCTGCTTCATAAATACTTAACTTTCTTATAAAACCCTGACTCATAGGCTGCCATCTCTTTTATTGGGAATTGATCCACTTCTATTCATCCATCCTAATGCTCTTACAGTTGAATTTCTCATGTATAGTTGATCCACTTCTCTTCATCCATCCTCAATCATCCTCAACATTGCAAGGCCGAACAATACAACATTTCAAATGTCCAAAATCATTCACAATCCAAAATGCCACAACCCCCTCAAACATTAGATACACAGACATCAACTCTGTCCAAAATAATTGTCTAACGACTCTCCAAGTAACTTTGTTCATAATTTTTCAAGCAAATTATTCAGACTTTATTTCATACACAAAAAGAAGAAAGGAATCAGTTCTTGGTAAGAGCAAGGGCCTAAATATACAATCCAGATGCATCCTAAAAGTTTTTATTTCATTTAACATGTGCTAGTATAGCCAGGGCTAGACCTATTGACTATAAAGCCATTTTTTCTGCCATAATTTGGGCTACCACCTAGGTTTAGGCATGGACTCAAGCTAAATTGTTTGAGGTGCAATCTATTCAGCAGTCATATCAGCTGTTTAGCAGAAGCATGTGCCAACATTGGGCAAGAGCCTTGAATTACCAATGAAATACTTTTGTTGCAATTTATAACTACATGCAGCCTCAAAAAAAAAATCTCGGTACTTTGCCAAATACTGCAGCTAAAGAAGCAAATTCTTTATTGAATAAATCAAAACTCTAATGTCCAAAGTAATTGAAAGCACCTCTACATTGTTATGTTTAAAATGAGGTTCAATTAATCATAGATGCAGAAAGGGCTCTGCATTATGACCCAGTCAACGGAAAATAAAATGTAAACAAAAAAATTAAAATAAAGACTTAGTTTATCAAATGATTGTCAGCACTTTTGCCCTCTTTTCTCTGGATGAAGGAGGGAAGGGGAAATTAGAAAATCATCCAATGAGAACTGAAGATCAATGTGTGTGTTTGTACATCCATAGGTCCCTAAAAATTTTGCAGAGCAAATTTTTTATGGAATTTTCACACTCTTGCCATCTTAATAAATATTTCAGTTTGTGCAATTCTTCTACTAGCAAGCAAACAAGTGACCACAATGTGGCAAATATGTTTTTTTCTTTTTTTCCCTAAGAAAACAAAACAAAAAAATAATAAATATGTTTAACATTGTAAAAAACATACATTCATACATGTCCTCCTTTGCCTCAAGTATCCATTCAGACACACTATGTCCATATCCATATAAAGCACCAGTTGTGCATGGCTATAAATCACTAAGAATATATGAGAGCTACAAAATCATCTATATCATTGTTTATATATGGCTACCATATGAAGTCGTGATTGACTAGTGATCACAACATTTATTCATTTTTATTTCTCTTTTCATATTTATCTTTCCCAAAATTTTGGTGAATGTCTAACGGATTGCCATTGAAGACAGCACATGCACATTTTTAAGGAAAATAATGCAATTGGGTGTTTGTTTGGAAGACTAGTACACGAAAAGATATCAAATATTAACCAAAGGAAAATGAAGAAGGAAAGTAAAAGATGGAGTGGAAACAATATAGATATCACAACAGAAGCATTGGCAGATTATAGATTTTAAATTTTCCACCAAAAAAGATAGTCCAACCTGTGATATTTCCTCCTTCTGCCCATCTGGCATTTTCTTCTGTGCAAGCATATCTTCTTCCTTTCTCTGTGGTTCAAAAAACATGATGCTTGTAAGAATACAAGGCAGACAGAAGTATGATCTATGACTTAAATTGTACTCTTAGTGGTTAACATGCTAACCTTCAATGCCTTAATACGATCACCAAGAGCAGGCAACCCCTCCAAAAGTGTTCGTGCTATATAATCATTTGACCTTGCTTGCTTGAAAAATGAATGTTTTAACAATTTCTTTGCAGAAGGCCTTTTTGAAGGATCTTTCACCAAGCAACTGGCAATCATCTGCTTAAAAGACTAAAGAAACAAAAGAAAGATGTAAAGAACGCATCATGCAACATAACTACAGCCAAGTGTTAATCAAGCCAGATTTCTTAAATCATACCTTAGAAAACTTCCTATCTGTTTCGTAATCAAGGCCAGGGGGCGCATTTTGCAAGGTCATAAGCAGGACCTAGCAATATTAGATGTGCTTGAGGTTATTAAAACCTTGGTGCTTTAAAAAAAAAGTTTACTGCAGCATTTACATTTTATAACATATGCACCTTCATAGGAGGATATTTCGAGAAAGGAGCATGGCCATGGGCAAGCTCTAATGCAGTTATACCGAAAGACCAGATATCTGCCCTGCAGGGAAGTGTAAGACATGCATCAACATCAAGTCATTTACTCAGTATGAAGTGGAGTCATTCTTTTGAGAAAACCAAAGACTGACTTGAAGTCATAACCGTGTAACTGCTCCATAACCTCAGGCGCCATCCTATAGAATAGAAATAATAATAATAATAATAATAATAATAATTATCAAAAACACAACAAAAACAAAAAATAAAATTGGTGAACAAACAAATCTTTCATGCAAGTGTTTCTTATTTTGAACATACCATCTCTGTCACTGTTGGAATCAGATGAATGTGCTTAAGCACTTAATATTAATAGCTTACCAGCAAGGTGTTCCCACAAACGTATTCCTCGTGCGTTGTCTATCTCCAGAATCAAAAAGGCAAGCAGAAACACCAAAATCTCCTAGCTTGATTGCACCACGTGTATCCACGAGAATGTTCCCAGCCTATTAGAAACAGATAACAGGATATGTAGACAATGACTAAAAAGAAATTACAACATGCATTTAGGATACAAAAACTAATTAATAACTGGCCCAAGTTAAAGGAGTTTACAACATTGTAATTAATCAAGCTTTTGTATAGGCCAGTCCTTTTAGCAAACTGCAATATATCAAAAATCATATCCCACTGTATATGATTGTATCCTTCACTTCAATCAGTTTGCCACCGAGAAAAATACTTTCTGTTATTTTATAGATCCCTTTGCCCTGTCTCCTCAGATATACAAGTCATTTTCCTTTCTTATATTATATATAGTTAGCAAATACTGACCTTACACTGCCAGACAAGTGATTGAACTTTTCAAATGCTATGCAGGAAAAGGATGTTTAATCCTTGACATAAGACATTTTTCATTTTTATTTCAAGGCTGGTAGACATTGGGTGGTATGGATATTAATAAAAGGTTGGAGAAAAGGAAATGACCGCAATGCTCTTTTCCCCAATCTTGGCCCTACAGAGGTAGTGACCTTGTATATCACAGATACAACAACACATAATCCGCCCTCCTTCCACAAGCAGCAAACAGTCATTCCTTTCTCTTCCTCCGAGGTATAGGAATGTAAAGATAGCTATGTTCCAAGTTCACTACACCTTCTCGGTATCATATCTCCATATTGAGCTTTAAAATTTAGTTCTTATTTTTCTAATAGTCACACAGATTTAAAATAATTCTTCTCCTCAGAGTGCGCATACACACACATACATGTATTTATGTATTTGTTAAGTAACGGATGACACAAAGTCTCACAATTTAAAAGAACTCTTATCAGCCAAAAACTTAACACAAAGTCTCTCAAGTAACTACTGCGTGCCTTGTGATGCATGATAATACAACTATGGGCACACATTAAATGATAGCCTGCAACCCAGATTCAAATATTAACCGGATGCCTTAGAGCTAAAATAGAAAAACAAGTACTCACTTTGACATCTCGATGTATATGGCCATGATGATGAAGATACTCTAAACCCTTCAATACCTCACGTAGAATGGTTGCTATAGCCACCTCCTCAAAACCATCAGGATATGCTGCCTTCAGCATGTGAAGACAGGAACCACCAGACATAAATGGCATAACCACCCACAGATTGTGACCGGTAACAAAGGAACAGTGTGATTTAAGCACGTTAGGATGGTCAACCAAAATCATTGTCTGTGCTTCACGAGATATGTTACGCTGAGGAGATAAAAACAGAAATTGTCATTGAGGAAATCTTCAAAATAATTAGTTAATGGTGCAGAATACAAATTCAAAATTTTTGGTTTGTGAAAAGGCTTCCACCAAACAATTTCCAATATCTCATGGAAAAGAAACACCTATATTTATTCGAATAGCTTTTTACATGAAAATTCATCATCTTAAACAGGGAAATTATGAAATGGTGGGCAATAATACACCTCCCAGTCAAACTTTAAATAATATATTTCAAATCATCATAAAAATGTTAACGTAGCATTAATCTCATTTCTAGATTCAATTTTCCCCATTGAACTTATTCAAGATGATAGATTCATACTCTCATACTCAATAACAATTTGAACAAATCCAATCCATATCAGCATGACAAACGAATCACGAACTCCACTGAAAAGCAAAATCTAGCCCTTCAACAATAAAATCCAGCTAAATGACAGCAACTGAGCTAGCCAATTAGATTATTTTCAAACAACGTGCCAAATAAACTAATTGAACGGTCAATTCACTTTTTCCACACAAACGAAACCACAAACATCCTTTAAAAAGATGTCCATTAAAACCTACATAAATCCTTCTGCAGTTCTTTCAATATTTCATAAAGCAAACTAAGAAATATTTCAATTTTCTGATTTATTATTTTCAAAATTTTAAATATTCTAAATTTTCGAATCAATTTTTCTTTTAACTTCAATTTCCTATAATTACCATTTTTTTTTTCTAATAAATTCATTTTCACCAATAAATTAAGCTGGATTTAGGCTATCAAGGTATTTTATAACATTAAATACAAGAAATGTGATCAAATAAATTAAGTAAAAACATAAAATCTCTTTATTTTACCAACAGAATCTCAAAACATGCACATAAATGACATTAGCCGCTACATAATCTCCAAAAATTATAAAGAACAAATAACAATTCAAGCTGATTCGAAAATCTTTAAGAAGAGAGAGAAAATTTACCAAATCGCTATTGCCACGTTCGAAATCAAGAATCTTAATGGCAACAATCTCATTGTGAGGAATACAGAGAGCTCGATGAACAGAGGCGCTCACGCCTTGCCCTACCTCCTCGTACAGCGTGTAACGCTCCGCTCCAACCGGATACTTCTTCTTCTCCATTACTCCTTGAATTTTTGCACCACGAACAGCTCAAAAGTTCTCTATCAAACCAAAAAAAAAAATAACAAAAATAATAACGTCAGAAATAAAATGAATTTTGAAGCTGAATTTAAAAAATATATATATATAAAAACAAAATTAGAAAGAGTTACAGAGAACGAAGGTTGTAGCTACGGCCATGGAGCCAAGACAAAAAAAGAGCGAGGAAATGTGAAAGGCGCTGATTGATTGATTGGTTGATTTGTGATGAACGACGAAGACGAGTTTTGTCGTCTCCGCTTTCCCGTGAAAGAAAGAGAGAGAAAAAGCGAAGCTATCGGATCGCAGCTCAAACTGGGGGAGACGTTTGCATGCAGGAATCCCGCCACTTGTATTCCTTCTCCACTGTGTATATAACATTCATATATTTATTTCATTCACATTTTTTTTTTTATTTTTGCGATATTTTTTTTTTCTAAATTTATTTTTTTAAAATTATAATTTATAATTTCATAAAATATTTTTAATAAAATTATTACACACGCCACACGATACAAAGAGAATCGTACTACAATTACAACAACAATTGAATGGAAATATTTTTTTGATTATTTTTATTTTTTTTATTTTTTTTAAGGAAATAAAACTGTGTTAACCGTGACTTGGTATGGCCAGATTAGAAAAAGCTGATTAATTGAAACGGTACGTTTTAATGGACAAGACAACTGCACATTTTTTTTATTTTAAAGTGTTGGAATATTTCCTTTCAAAGTAATAGAATTTTATCTTAAAATAAACAAATATTTAATAAAAATAAGAAAGAGAATCAAGATAATAAAAAATTTAAAAAATCTGACTTTTAAGAAATTCTGTTAATTTGAATCCAAATTAAAAAAAGAAAAGTTATGATAATAATTTATTTTTTTTTTTATATTTGTCTGATTCAAATTAAAACTTTTAAACTGTTGTAACTGGATTCTATTTTTTAAAAAAATATATTATTTAGAATAATTTTAATTTTTTAATATAGAAAAAGCAAAATTATTATAATTTTAAATTTTATTTAAATGAGAATTATGTCAAAAAATTAAACAATTATATTATAACTTTAGTGTAATCTGATTTTAATTTTTTATTTTGAAACATGCTAACTCTTATTAATCCTTAAATTTAGTCCAACTATTAACAAAATCATAAGTGAAATTAATTCAATTTAAAAATTATTACCGACATTAACTCTATAAATCGATGATTATATTATAATATATATGATCTAGAATTTATATATAATTCTTAGTTAAAATTTTGAAGTAGCTTGAATTCAACTCTCCCTGTGTATATAGGATTGAGTGTCCAACTTTAGATGACAAGATTTTCGCTTTTTAAAATATGAACTTGGTATAATTTATTGCACAATTGCTTAGATTTTCAAGTTTAAATGTGCCA
>CP135551.1:2865504-2876245 GCA_032402905.1 Khaya senegalensis | reverse complement strand
AAAATTAATTAATATTTGAGTATATAATACTATAAATAATATAAAATATATTACAACATACAAAAAAAAAAATACTAAATAACTAACACAATTACAAATTAGTTAATAATCGTGTTAAATTATTTTTAATTTTTAATATAATTATTAAATAAATTAGGTTTAAATTAATTTTTATTTAATACAATAAGAATACGATATAATAATATGAATTATCATTTTAAAATATTAATATTTAAAAATTTTAAAATAAAAGTAAATACTAAATATCAATAATTACGAAATTTCAATAAATAAACAATAAAATAAATATATAAATTAATCTAATTTTAATCGAATCCAACGCCATTTTTGGTACTTGGGACTTGCAGATATATAAAGCTCTCGCACGTTGTTCGGTTACACTTCTTCTGGTTCTTTCTGCGATCTCCCGAAACTCGAAGGCGTTTTCTAGGGCTCTCTTCCCGCGATTCAAACGCAGTCGTTTCGATCCTCCTCGTCCAAATACGCCGAAATGAAGGTCACTGTGAAGACTCTGAAAGGCAGCCATTTCGAGATTAGGGTTCAGCCATCCGATACGGTCTGTCGTTTTCTCTACTTCTTTCTCTTTTTAAAACTTATATTCAAGTTTAGCTCTCTGTAGCGTTGTATTTTGATTTGTAGCCCGAGTGTGACATTGCGCATTACAAGTATGAGGTAATATGCTATAGAAAATGGTTAAATTTTGAAACTTCTTGGGATTTCATTCCGGTAATTTTGTTGTGTTTGTGGAGATAGTAAGCGGAGAATATCTAAATTATGTGATTACAAATTTGTTATCGTGTTGTTTAGTGGTGAATGAATTTTGGTTTTTGGTGTGTGAAATTAAAGGTTATGGCTGTGAAGAAGAACATAGAAGATGTGCAAGGAAAAGATAATTACCCATGTGGACAGCAGTTGTTGATTCACAATGGTAAGGTCTTGAAAGATGAGACTACTCTTGCTGATAACAAAGTCTCGGAGGATGGTTTTCTAGTTGTCATGCTCAGCAAGGTAGCTTCCCTTTCTTTCTCTCTTTTTTCTTGCCATTTTTCATTATTGTAACCTGAAAAGTGTGTGCACTGGATTTGAAATTGGGTACTATTGTTTTGTTGTACTATGTTTAGTAGTCAAGAAATCAAGGGTAAAACATGTACATTGTTTTAAACAAATGAAATTTTTGCAAAAATGTTATGTTTATACTGTTGGCGTTTGCATGGTGCTAAGCCATTGATCGGTATGCATTATATTGTTTGCATTATTAGGTAGTTATGTTGGTTTAATAACATTACACTAAAACTATAACTAAACTCAGTTATTGTATATCATGTTGATATTGGAAGGTTAGAAATTAATAAGGTTTATGGTTTTATTGTTGCTTTAATTTGTTGAAGACCTAGTATATTGAGATAGTGGATGATATGATTATCTTACTTGTTTTGGCTTCTTGTCACATATCAATAATTTTACATACCTTGCACATTAATAGATTTTCCATTTTTTAGTTTTAATTAGTGCTTACGCATGTTTAATAAGCCGACCCTCCTAGAATTACTTAAATCAATCAAATCTTGTGTCAAAGGAAAAAATTAACAAGGTAACAATAATAATTGACATATGTTATTCCTATTTTGGTTTCTCTCAAGGAAGAAGCTGCAGCGTATTTGGAATTAAAAACGTTTTTTTGAATAAATTCATGGTGATAGCATTAATATCATCAGCCTAGAATGGGGTTCTGTTTGGGAACATTTTCTTGCCATTAGCGTTTGGCTTGCTTACATCAGGGGCATACTTAATTCCTTTTTATGCCTCGCTCATACTATCATTGGTTTTCTTTTGTTTGCTATTTTTGCAGAGTAAAACTCTAGGCTCAGCTGGGGCTTCATCTGCTCAGGTATTCTTTTTGGTCATGCTAACTGTTTTTGGACATTATCTTCTCCTTTTAAATCTTGTTACCCTGTTCATATAAATTACTACTATGATTTTATTGCAACAGCCTGCTTCTACTACACCACCACCACCACCAACAACAACAACAACAACAGCACCAAGCTCAAATTCTACTCCGGCCCCAGAAGCATCTGTACAGGCAGCGTGAGTTCTCTACTTTTTATTTTATTTTATTTTGGGATCTTGGCTGGATTAATCTTAAATATGCTTGTAATATTGTTGCAGGGCTCCAAAAACTAGTACATCAGCCTTGAACGTGGCAACAGCTAAGTATGTGTTCTATTACCTATTTCTCTACCCAATTTTCTTTTCTTCTTCTTTTTTCAATGCTGTTGTATTTTTTCATTTTGAACTTTAATTTAAGTTTGTTTGGCTGGGTGTTGCATTGCTAGTAGGGATAAATATTTCCCTCTAGTGGGATGGGAATAGTTGGATGGGGGCTTACCCAATAAGGGCTATCGGGTGGGAATGGGGAGTGGGTTTTCTGCGGTGGGCAGAGTAGGGCTAAGTTATCCCTACCTTGTTTTCATCTGTTCATATAAGATATTCATTTGTTGGGTAATTGTGTAAGATGTTTCAGATTAGCATGGTATTTATTCCCTTTCTGCTGCAGTGCAAATGCTGATACATATGGTCAAGCTGCTTCAAATTTGATTGCTGGTAATGATCTTGAGCAGACCATTCAACAAATAATGGATATGGGTGGTGGAACTTGGGACAAAGAAACTGTTACTCGTGCTCTTCAAGCGGCTTATAATAACCCTGAGCGAGCTGTGGACTACTTATACACTGTACATATAACTTCCACAATTTGCCTTTGTAACCTTTTTTAGTTTTAGCCACTAATATTTTTTGACAAGTACATTTAGACGCTATGATATTTTACCTTCAGGGAATTCCAGAAACAGCTGAAGTTGCTGTCCCAGTGGCTCGCTTTCCTGCAAGTCAGCCAACAGAAACTGCTGCTGCTGGAGCTGCACCAGTCTCTGGAGGACCTAATTCGTCTCCTTTAAATATGTTTCCCCAGGTAAAACTTTTGACTCTGCACGCCTTTCATTATTTGTTAATTTTGATCATTTCTAATTGTGCACTAATTTCAATTCTTTTCAGGAGACTCTTTCAGGTGCTACTGGTGTCGGACTTGGAACTCTTGACTTCCTTAGAAACAATCAACAGGTGTGCTTCCTTTGTCATGGCCACTGTTTATTTTTCATTTATGGGGCTCTATTAAAGTATTGCCGCAAAGTGATTGGATATGCTTAAATCAATTTCTATTAGAACTTATATCAACCAGTTTCCTAGAACTGATATGTGACTTTGATCCTTTTAGCTGTGAAATTTCTGCTGATATTTAGTAGAATTGGGAGTTTTGAAGGTAATGGAACAGGGTATGACTAATGTAGGAATATGGAAGTATGAATAAATCTATTAAATTATTCCTTAGATATTGGGTTGCTTTTAGATTTTACTTAATGTCATATGGTGATGTCAAAGAAGTACTTAGGTCTTGGTATGTTTAATTGCTTCTTGAAACTTTTTCCTGCCTCTGATTCTTTCTTTTTTGTATATCTTTGTTTTCATTTCAGTTTCAAGCATTGCGTTCAATGGTGCAATCAAATCCACAAATTTTACAGGTTTTAACTCTTTTTGTTTCTCTTTTCCTTTTCACTGTAATATGTTAAATATTAGTGATTTTTTAACATCTTGGAGTTTAAATTGCTGCTTCTGTTACAGCCAATGCTTCAAGAGCTAGGAAAACAAAACCCTCAGTTATTAAGATTAATCCAAGAACACCAGGCAGAGTTCCTTCAGTTAATAAATGAACCTGTTGATGGTTCTGAAGGGTGAGTGCTTTATAGACATACTAAGTACATTCTCAAAAGATTGCTGGTCAGACTTATTTGGAATTCTGTGGCAGTTATTTTCTTTATTGTTACACAATCATATCTAAGGGACCTTTTGTTGTAGACACCAGTGGATTTGTCCAAAAGTTACTGTCCGAGAATATTTTGATGTCAAGTTAGTTATCAGATACTTTTTATGTTGGATCCCATGTAGATTCAATGTGTTATTTCTCTTTCGTATGATCCATAGACACTGAAGTCTGTGATACTCGTTTAATCTTTATCTCATCAAATTATAAGATATTAGTATGGGTTAAGTGGCATGTATTTTATTGCATTGCATTGCTATCTAATCACTGTGCCCTGGATTAGATGGTTGTGATTATCTGATTTGGGAGGTTTACGGTTGCCATATGATCTGGGGAATTAGGCTATTTCCTTATTTCCAGATTCTGATTTTGCTATACATAGTTGCTTATGTAAACCTTGTATTGTAGCTACTCTTTGGCTTGAGATATATTAAGAATCTTTCTGTTTTCTTTTTACCCTTGTTTTTCAACTCTTCGTGCCAACCAAAGAATTAAAAAACACAAGACATCTAAGTTTTCATCAATTTCTCAGGGATATATTTGATCAGCCTGAGCAAGACATGCCGCATGCAGTTAATGTCACCCCAGCCGAACAGGAAGCTATTCAACGTGTATGTTATTTTTATTTATTTTCTTATAATATTGATTCTGTTTCCATCATGTTTTACCTGTAAATTAATTATATGCCTCCCACTTATAGCTTGAAGCAATGGGGTTCGACAGAGCCCTAGTCATTGAGGCATTTTTGGCATGTGATCGTAACGAGGAATTGGCAGCAAACTACCTATTGGAAAATGCTGGAGATTTTGAGGATTGAATGGGTGAACGTCACTCCCACTGATTTCATAGTTTTGGTTTTTCTTTTAAATTTTTTAGATAAATTTCCTTCTTCCGAGCCCTTTTTTTTCCATTGAATGGTAGTGTTTGAATTCATTAATTGTTGAGTTTGATGATAAAAGCATGGAAACTAATTTGTAGTTTTGGGTTTTAGATGGATATTTGTCAGCATCTGACTGGGACAATGTTTTGATTGATTAAATTATCAACTGTGATGATGAACATAGAAATCAATTTTGAGATTTTGTTGAATATAAAGTGGTATTTTCCTTCTCACCACCTTTCCTTGTCTCCCCAAATGTTGAACAAATTATGAAATGCTTGGCTAAATTATTTTATGTCAAATTGAAACTTGTTAAAATTCAATTAATGTGAAGAAATCCAAGGGACTGTAAATTTTTGTCTGAAGGTTGAGGGAAAGTTATGATTCTTCCCTTGATATGAAGATTTATTGTAGTGTATGTTAAGCTTATGACGATATACGATTAATAAGTAGAATTGTAAGTGTAGATTTCATTTGGTTTTGTTGAGGTACAAACACAATGCAGTTTAACCTTTTTCGTTTGAACAATAATAAGATGAAAGGTTTATGATAAAACACTGTAGTGCTTCATTGAATTGTCCGATGATTTTAGGAGAGATTGTAACGGTCTTAACAATTTTGAGAATGTGATATTAAAAAAAAAAAATTCAATACTAATTAGATGTCGCTGAGGAAGCCAAAATTTTAACAAATTTTGTTATCATCTGTTTCAATAATTATGCACATTATTACCTGTACGAGGTTATTAGTATTGAAGGTATGTTTGATATTTTTGACTTTAATTATTAGAAAGGAACGTTGAATAAATATTTGACAATTTTTAATAAAACTCACTCATTTTTTTTTTCATCTACAGCAACAACTGTGACTTCGCACCAACTCAATTTCAAACATATCTTAAGCGGCAACATTAGCTTGGAAAAATAATCCCCTCGGCAAAATTTGCTGCCCAGAAGCCGGGTCTTTGTCCAGAGCAAACATGGCGCACACAAATCAAAGGGAAACAAAGCTAATTCACCATTCGGGATAGACAATATATTTACAATTTATCATAAGCTGTGTCTTCAAACAGAATCAGAATCTTCTTATGCAAGAAAGATGCATCGCATCACATACTGTCACATACATGAACGGAATTTTATGATATTCGCATATCTATTGTTTCTGGGACTCAGAACTCCCTGTCCGGGAACAGAATTGGGGCAACCAGAGACCATATGTAGAGAGCTGCAGTTGCCCATCCAGTCGCAACCCGAACCCATACAGATGGCCAACCCACGTCCACCAGTTTCCCGCTCTCTCCAACAGAGGTCGACCACCCAGTTAGAAGCATTGCTGAATACATACTAGCAAGAGAGAAAATGATGTGGAAGAAAGCATATGAATATGTGACTGGCTTAGCATTTTCCTTTTCTTCTTGCTCTTCGGCCTTGTTATCCAATGGAAGCAAAGGCTTCCCGGAACCTACAACAGAAAAGTCTGAACGTTAGATTCAAACCCAAGAAATGACAGCTCATTCATAATCCCAATATGAATGGCTCAGAATGCTTATTGCATTCAATTACCAGCACTATCTTTTTTCAGTGAGAAAAAGAAAAACATAATATGATATAAACTCCCATGACCAATTTGTGAGTGCCAGTTTGTTCAACTTGTGAAACCTCTTAGGGTGGTACAAGAGGTTTAAGGTTTGAATTTTATTCACATTAGGCTGGAAGGGCTTGGGTTTGTATTTATGTAATATTGACAAAAAAGTTACAAAGAAACAAATCCCATAAACTTTTTGACACTCTGCATCAAAAAGTTGCAGGAAAAACAACAGAGAATTGAGTACTCTGGACACAATTGTATATTATGTGAAAGCATTGTGAATTTGATAACCTGACAAACAGTTACAAAATTTGTTCAGCACTAACCTGCACGGGGTGAACTTGGTGGTGATGAGAGCAGAGTGGTAGAAGATCCAGCACGCACTGCAGAGTATACTACTGATAGAACAGTGGTAAGCAGGCCAATGGTAAGGGTGCCAGTAGAAATAGCTTTAGAATGCCTGTGGAGACCATTGCATTCGTAATCCCTTGGTTCACTTGCAAGTCCACTGTAGCAGAGGTACATGCAGTACAAGGATATTACTGAAGCTGGCAAAATACTGCCACCCACCTGTTTTGCATTAAAATGTTAAAGAACAAGAGAGTCAAGGTCCTTGACTAAGAAAGAAGAAAGAATACATGATACACTGCAGCTGTCTATGTAAACATTGAAGAAAAAGATTCCATCCGTGCCAGCATCAAGAAATATATGAGCTAACTACCCTAAATTAACTGTAAAAACAGTTGTTGATCAGGGCCATAATCTACTAGTTGTTGTCCTTTTTAAGAAAAGCGCCAACATTTACTCAACATTAGAGATCAAAAAAGCTTTACAAAAATTCTCTTCAACACGGGTTGATTTATAATGGAAAACCATGATGAAATGAAGGTTACCATTCATATTAATTTACATTTTTGTGCTGGTACAATACCACATGAACCATACACGAAACCTCCTTTTATCCAACTTCAAAACTCCCAAGTTCCACATATGCACTTCTACGGCATATGCAAAAACTACTGTTAGAATGATCTAAAACCATTAACGAGTAATGCTTTGGACTATTCTTTGTCTACAATAAGGTGTAATGGTCTTGATCACAAAAACACAAAGCAAGAATAAAAATGATACTCATATAAATAAAACGTGTTACATTTCAATTATAAGCCGGGCTAAACAATTTATAAGATGTTATACTAGACTACAGAAAGCAGTAGCAGTTTCATTATCAAAGGACAATCTTCTGACAACTTAGTTGATACTCTAAAGTCTTCCATCTCCTGTTAACCATCTTCACCCAACCTATCACCACTACTGCAATTATGTCATCAAATTTTAATCCTAGGGGTACAAAAAATTAATGTCCATGAAAAGAAAAGAAGCAAATATATTAAAGATTATATTCTTGGGTATGATAGGAAATACAAACTTACAGCAGGGTGTAGAGCAACTATAGCAAAGATGAACACAAAAATCAGTGTCAAAACAATGAAAAATGTGTTGAGTCCACAGTCCTGTCCTGATGGTGTGAACCAGTGGAAAAGAAGTCCCGAGAAGGCAAATGTCATCATGTAACAAACAAGCGAAACAACCAATAGGGCAACGTACCTATATAAATAAATGAGCGGAGCAACCAAAAACATAAAAGTCAGAAACACAGTAAAAAAACAAGTTGTCAAAAGGGGGGGTGGGGAGAAAGAGAGAGAAGAAACAGTAGCATAATACTACAAGAAATGGTGAACTAACCAGAACTGCTCATCATATCCAACCCACTTGTCATTCCATCTATGAACAAAGTCCAACAACAGGACAACTTGAATAAGAAGAAACAAACCCGAGCCAAACTTTGATGTTGTCTCTGCAAGCATGAGATTAAATTATCATCTTAAGCTGAAAACGATTTACCAAGAATGAAGTCAACCAAACACTCAAGTCAGGTTTATTCTTTCAACCTCTGGACAGTCATCCACAGTACTTTCCATAAACATCATTTAAACTTTCATTAATCGTCAAAGTGTATATGGAATCTGAGACATTGAATATTGCAAACTGAACTCTAAAAGAAAATACTGCTTACCGTAGAAGCTAACAATTTCATTTGGAAGGAAAAACATAAAAATCACCAGAAGGCACCAACAAATAATTTTCATCATCCATCCACCATGGTGCAAGCCATCACGAGGATCTCTCTGGTTTTTCACACCAATCATTAAAATTGACAATATAGTGAAAAAGAGAAAATTTCCCAAGCTCACTCGCAGCACAGCATCAGTTTCGAACCACTCCCTGCTAGGTGTCTGATGAAAATGATTTATCCCTGCATCAAAAACCAATACAAGATAAGTTAAATCACCAGATTAGACATCAATGATGAATGGCTTTGAGAATTCATTTGACTTTAATGACTAAAGTCTAACTCGGTCATAATTAGGTATCAAAGAGAAGAAGTGAAACGTCCAGTAATTCTTAAAACAAACAACATTAGCGCGAGTACAACAGAAAAATCAGAAGACACAATTAGATGGAAAGACAAAATTCTTCACCATGTATAAACATTCCATAATATGATTATTTACCCATCAAACACAAAAATTTGGTTCACACGTCTAGAATTTACCAAATTGATAATAATTTGAAGAGACTGTTGTTAGGCTGTACCTACAAACTCAAGCTTTTGGGTTTTATGTTGTTTCAGCAGGTATCAAAGCTTATTACGCTACCACTTGCATGCATTTCCAAGAAAACACTCATTCTGTTAATTAAAATATAGTTCAGAGCCTAATATATCGATGTTTTGATTCACATAACAAACTCAATCCTCATCATTTAGGTTTACTGATCTTCCAACATGAAAACACACAAAACTCGGTGATAAAAACATGACATATATCAAAATCCGACAACAGTTGAGTAGATTAACAATATACATGACAGAGGGACCTAGTTAAACTTATTCAAAGGATAGATAAAAACATGCAAAGATAATCAATTTGCTTACAAGGAATCTTTTCCATCAGAGGAGCAGCGACTTCACGAAGAATCCATGAAACAATCAGAGACAGAGCAAACAGCCCACAGTATGCAATCCTTGCTGACTTTCTGCTGATTCCCGACACCACCGTGCGACACGCATCACATGCGCATGCCGCACAACACGACGCAAGACAAGATGCCGCCCACATCTTCTTCTTCTTATTCTTCTTTCACTACCGAATCAACCACCTGAAAAAAAAAACTGTTCAACATCGTTCCGATAAAGTATCCGGATCGCAATTCGACTAAATTACGTACAAATGATGACCGAAAATTATAATATTAATGATTTCTAATTTCTAACCACGTCATCGGATCAAAAAGAGAAACAAAAACAAAATTGAATTCACCGTATGCGATTGCAAAACCTAGAAATCCAAGAAAAGGCGAAAGAGAGCTTTGGTTTTACCTGCGATATTTGACTGAGTCGAAGACGAAGACGATGGTCACGGTGGTTGGGCGAAGAATATTAGAAGGAGAACGAGTCAGCTAGGACTCGGTTTTGCCCGTCGCGCTGATCTTGGCCGTTCATCTTTTTACTGTTTTAGTTTAACAGATCTTGGATTGGGTCCTTAGCCTAAATACACCCCTTCCTTTTTCTAAATCCACCTATTTTCCTCTGTCTTTTTTTAGCACGTGGGCAATTACACCTGCATGCTTTTGCGGTCTATAAACTTTGGAATAAGCCAATTTCTTATACGGGCCAAAGGCCCAAAATTACTTTTCTTATTTAAAATTATTTCAATAATTTTAAAGATAATATGAATTTTATACATCTTTAGAGATTTTTACACCAATATTTTGATCATTAAATAACATATTTTTAATAATTAAAATTATATTTAATAAATATTATTAATATATCATAATTAATATTAATATAATTAATTAAATGATATATAAATAGTATAAAAATTAAAATTTTTAATTTTAAAAATAAAAAAATTTGCATAAAAAATTAAAAAATTCTTAAATTTTTCTATAATTTTTGGACCACATTCAAGTAAATAAATATTGACAATGCAAAAGGAATTTTATTTCTACACATTCACGTCTTTACTTTTTTTATATATATTTATTTTGTGTCAATTTCAAGCGTGACATCTATAAAACAATTTTATACAACTCTTAATTTTACATAATTTTTTATATTATTTTTTAACCATTATATTTTTAATAATTGAGATTAAATTTAATTTGTATAATTAATACGTTATAATTAATTAATATGTTAGATTTAATTTCAACTATTAAAAATATATTGATCTAACGATCGAGAAATCAGTGTAAGAAATTGTGTAAAATTAAGAACCCTCAGTCATTTCTTATATATATGTATA
>CP135551.1:2854244-2865004 GCA_032402905.1 Khaya senegalensis | reverse complement strand
CCCATGACCATTTTACAGATTCTCCAAAGCACTTATCCACATTTTTGCCTTTTGTTAGTGCCCAAGAATCGACTTACGCCTAAATTATACTTTCCGTGGTTCTCCGGCAGTATTCCCTTGTGCTTTGTCGTGTTCATTTTCGCGATGCAACCCCAGCAGCATGGTGCACGTGTACTGTTTACCAAAATTCCTAACCGAGTTTTGCTTAGTCTAGTGTTTGATTATTTTCTTTTAACATGCTTTTCTTAAGCAAATTGATGGGAAATCTCCATGGTCAAGGTAGGATGTACCATTTTTATGCACTCCAATACTATAAAGACTATGTCAATATTTTAAAAATATTTAATTCGATTTTAAATTATCATTTTCTTAGCTAATATTAGGTGCAATAAAGGCATAAATTTTTATACAATCGAATGTAACAATGTTATATTATTTTTATAATATTTTAAAAAGATGAAACATGTGATAATGATATATTACAACCACATCAACTTATATAAAAATTTGTATATGCAATAATACTCCGATTTTTGTGGGGGTGATAAAAATTAATTTAAGGTATATGTTAAAATATTAAATAAAAAGGAGAGATAATAAAATATAATCTTAAAGAAAGAATAAACTAAAACAATATTAAAATGATTGGACGATAACTACATTCTAAATAAAAGAATAATTATATTTTAATTATAGTATTCAAATAAAGTTTGTATATATAACTGGTTTTTCAACTTATATGCTATTATTTGTTGAACTTGGCATTCATACTAAGTTATAATAACCTAATTTAAAATAAGAAAAATAACTAGTTTTCTTTTGAATTTAGCAACTGTTTCAAGCAATTGTCTCTATTTTATGTTATATTAAAGTAAACTAAAAAGGAAAAAAAAAGACACATGTTTTTCATTCTTTTCGCAAAGTAAAACAAACAAAAAAAATAAAAAGAAGAGATAATGTAAGAAAGGCTATTTATATTGTGAATAAAATTTTTTTCGATTATATAATTAAATTTAAGAACATAAGTCTATTCAAAATAAGTATTCGATCTTTATTTAAATTTATCACTATCAAAATAAAACCATTATCTTGTATTAAAAAAATAACATTTAATGTTATTTTAATAATTTATTTGAATTTAGGGTATATTTATTTTTTTATTCTAAAATTTGAATGCTGTAAAATTTGAATAGATCGAAATATATAAAATTAATTGATTTTGAATGATATGTTTATTATAAAATTTAAATTTAAAATTTAAAAAATAAAATAATTTAATTTATAAGTGGTGTCATTGAAATTATAATTATATAAATTTATTAAAATATTTATATTTATTGTTTAATAAAAAATTTTAACTCAATTTTATTTAAATATAATTACTTAGTTATTAATATTAAGTTGAAAAAGCAAATACTTTCAACCGTGTGATACAATTTCTTAATTCTCATTTTCATAATTTATATTAAAAATACTAATTAACAATAGGAATTAAAATTTTAAAATTTATTGAATGATCTAATTTTGTTTCGAGACATTGATAAATAAGTTGATATTATTTTAAAAAATAAATAAAATAAAATAAATTTAATTTTTTCAAGCATTTTAAATGAGAAGTATCTATGCTACTACACTAATTAAACACACAATAAATAAATAAAAAATTATCAACCTATTGTAATTTGTATTTATTATGCATGTGACATGTCTATGTGATCATGAATATAATAATTTATTGATATTAATTACCATTATAATTTTACTTTAAAATAATATATTTTTTAATTACCTTTCAAAATTGATCACAAACCCAACCGAAAGTGTGACCAATGAAACACCTCGGATATAACGAAGCTCTCTTTTAAACTAATCCTTAAACAAAATTAAGTTTTAATTAATTAATTATTAATTAATTAATTAATTAATCATATTTTTCACGATAAGAAATGGCAACGAAAAATAAAAAAAAATAAAAAGTTTATAATGGGTGGGGACCACAGACGGCGGCAGCACGCGAATTCGAAACGTTATCCACAAGAGCGTCTAGTCATCCCACTTTGCAATCCTACGCGTCCATCCGCCCACCAGGTCTCTCTGCGTGCAACCGCCAGCCAATCACAGCGAGTTCCAGAAGTCCCACGGAAGAAACATCTCGAGCCGGGCCCCACACTTTATCCAAAAAAACTTTATCAGGTGCGCTCACGTGGCACCGATACTCCGTCCACAAAACGCCAACGCAGTTGATCGGGCCGTTACTAAAAGACCAAACCACCCCTACCTGAACGGTTATTATGCCGGAAAAGTGGAGGTTAATGTATGTAAAATCTCATCTTACAGTGGAATTCTGAGAACACGTGGCGATTGTATTAGGCACGTGCGTAACGGCGAACAGCTGATGACTTTACTGTAAACGGTGATAGGCATTCAAATTCGATCAGATCAAATCAAAGAGGAGCCAAAACTCAGTGGAGAATTTGATATTTTCTTCTGATAACGAAATCGGCGATTAATTGAAAGAAAAAAAATGGTTCTGAGCTCGGGGAAAAAATCGGCAGTGAAGTTTGAGCTTCACGATTCCTTGGAAGACGAACTCGGTCCTCTTCACAAGCGATCCAAACTTAAACAGGTATGAGTATATTTCATTTTTCATTCATCTGTGTCTTTAATTTATTGGTTATATTCGTGAATTTGATATGGATTTTATTCAGGAATTGGAAGCCAAAACGACGGCGTTTCCGATCCCGCCTTCGATGTACAATCCGCTGGAGGAACCGAGCCCGTTGGGATTGCAGCTGAAGAAGACTCCGTCGTTTTTGGATTTAATTGAGATGAAGCTTTCACAAGAAAAGGCTTCTAAATTAGCGAAGTTGAGCAGGAGAAGGGGAAATGATGCTTCTGGTTATGGAGACAAGCTCAAGGCCTCTAATTTCCCTGCCGCGCTTCTGAAAATCGGTTCTTGGGAGGTAAAATCGCTTTTGAAATAAGTACTTACTTTGAAATAAGTACTTACTTCAAAAGCTTAAACTGATTATGAATTATGTTATTGTTCACTTACCGTGTTACAAATCTTTCATATTCAGGGGATATTTCTATTTTAAAATTTTGTTCAGTGTTAAAAGTGTGATGTTTCGGGACACAAGTATGATGTAGCATGTTGTAGCAAAACTTTTATCTCTGGAAATATTACTGGGATCTCTGGTACTATAGTTTTTGTTTATGAATATTAATGTGCTTGAATCTTGTTGCAGTATGCGTCAAGATATGGGGGAGATTTGGTGGCAAAATGTTACTTTGCCAAGCACAAGCTTGTGTGGGAAGTGCTTGATGGTGGTCTTAAGAACAAGATTGAAATTCAGTGGTCTGATATTGTAGCTATTAAAGCAAGCTATCCAAATGATGGACCAGAGACCTTGGATGTAGTGGTAATTTTACTTGTTTTCTGCCGATTGAATACATATATGTATTTGTGTGGTGTACCCAGATATGCAAATTGTGAAATTCGTGTAAAGAAAATGCCATATTTTTGGTTTCATCTATGGCAAATAATTCATGAGTTTGTAAGGTTGTTTCCAGGCTAATAGGTTTTCTCATCTCATTCTCATTCATGTATCATATATTTAAGCATTAAGGATTTTTTCTGTAAAGAGTGGTTTCAAGTAAAATTGTTTTTGTGAAGCACATGAGACCTTTATTGAGAAAACACCTATCAAGTGTCTCTACGTAAAGTACTCCATGTGCTTTTTCCGAAGCGTTTATTTTAGCTTAAAAATTGCTATCTGAAAAGAGCTCGTTAATTGCTTGTTCAAAAAAGTATTTCAGGTGTTTTTGGATCTTGAAAGTTCTGTTATTTATGTTAACAAAACATTACAAACTACACTCAAATTGCTTTTGGCAATGGAAAATTATTGAGATTTTGAAGATCTTTCATTAATGCATTCATCATATGGTCTATCAATTGTTTTGTGGTGAACTAAAAGTAAATAAAATAAAACAGGCATAAGTTGTTTAAGATCTATGAAGAAATTGTGTGATTTTTTTGGCTTATGCAAAAGCGAGAATCTATCTTTTTCTGATAATATTGGTGATGGAAGGATGTTTTTGTTTAATGCAGCTGGCTAGACAGCCCCTTTTCTTTCGGGAGACAAATCCGCAACCCAGGAAGCATACTTTATGGCAGGCAACATCAGATTTTACTGGCGGGCAAGCTAGTATCCACAGGTAGTAGCTATGGACTTCAATTTAGCAATGAGGTGTTTTTTAAACGCTGTCACACAGCATCAGATGTTTATAACTATTTTGTGATCATGATATTTACTTTAAATTGCATGTATTATGATATGTCAACAAATTCAATGGATGATCTAATTGGTAATCTGGTCACATGAGAACTGGGAAGGCATTTTCATTATGCTTATTAGTCAGTGATGCTGTGGCAATGTGTCCTGCTAGGGTCCAATTTGTAAGAAAGCATTCCATATGATTCAGAATATGTACTGACAATGCTGTTTTCGATTGTCATAGGCGTCATTTTCTGATTTGCCCCCAAGGCATGCTAGGCAAGCATTTCGAAAAGCTTGCACAATGTGATCCTCGTCTCAACTTCCTTAGTCAACAACCAGAAGTTTTGTTAGAATCTCCATATTTCGAATCTAGAGTTTCTGCTTTCGATGAGCCAGGTGTTTCCAGCCATTCAAAGATAGAGGAAGGATCTGTTTCCTTTGATTTGCAGCATGCAGCATCACCATCTGGTGTTCAGTCATCATCCTCCAATATTAAACAAGATTTCATCAATCCTTCGTCTTGCTCTGGTATAATTATGAACCTGAAACTGAGATTTAAGTTGAAACACATGATAGTAGCATAAAAAGTATCATCTTCACTTAGAATCAGTATCTGCTATGGTATGAGCATTTCTTCACGTCATAATTTCATACACTACTTCCAGATATTTTCTCTTGATATCCACCAATAGTGTTTGCAGTTCTTGCAGGGCTAACTTCTATGGTGAGTCATCTTGTTAGTGTATTTGATTGAAACTTCCCTCTCCTTTTGCAGTCACTAATACCTGTGCAACTGGAGAAATCAGAAGCGCCGGAGGCAAGGAACCAAAGATGCCAGGCCATTTGGACCAGATCAAGATCCCTGGACTTCACCCATCTATGTCAATGAGTGATCTGGTGAATCACATTGGAAATTGCATATCAGAACAAAGGACAACTGGCACTTCCATAATTTCTGAAGATGACCTGCAGGCAAATGATATACTGGAGGAAATTGCCCAATACTTGCTAAGCGACACTCAATTTACATCAGCCTCTGATGAGCAATCCCTCATGACAAGGGTCAACTCACTTTGCTGCCTTCTGCAAAAGGATTCTACTTCTACAGCAGTCCAAAGCATGCAAACCAAGAGCAGTGAACCCAACTCCAGCACGGTGGCATTATCTGAAAGCAAGGTTGGAAGGGGTTTTTGTGCACCAGAGGGCGATTCCAATGACGGAGCTAGCTCCAAGCAGCCACCAGCTATGTCGAGGAAGGACTCAATTGCTGAACTGCTTCACAATCTTCCTAGGATAGCATCTTTTCCGCAGTTTTTGTTCAACATCTCTGAATATTCAAATGAAGAAAGATAGCGCGGCTGTCATCTTCTTTTCAACGGTACTCTCCATGACACGTGAATATAGCACCTGTAGGTCATTCGCCGATGTGGAAAAGTTTGGGGTTTCGGAAATGTACATCGATGAAGAATCCTGGCATCTCCATGATACGTGAATATAGCACCTGTAAGTTGTTCGCCGATGTTGTAAAAGTAGTTTGAGGTTTCGAAAATGTACATCGATGAAGAATCCTGAAATGTACGTAAGTGAACCTGGTGTTTGTACTGTGCTTCAGATTAGTTGTTATATCAACATAATAATTTTCTCAAGCTGTTCAGTTTTTGTGATCAGTAGATTTGTCTTCTTTAGGTCAGCATGGATATTTTGATGGCTGATTTGCTGTTTAATTCACTAGTGAAGTTGGAAGAAAAGCCTTGGGAATCATTTATACCTTAGTAATGGGGATCACAAGATTCCTGTTAGGTACACTCGGCGTACGTATCCAGTATAAGCTCTATACGTATTTAAAAAGCGTTCATGATTTAGTTAGATGAATGTACATATATCAGATAAAGACTCTTTCTCGACCCTGATGTGGTGTTGCATTATGATCGGTAAAACATTGTTTACAGAGAACCATCAACAAATAAACGATTCTTTAATAGATGAAAGCACATTATTTCCACATACTCCAGCCACAATTACAATCAATAATAAAGCATGACCAAGGTCTTATAGGCACCACATCAAGCGCTACAATGACAACTCAGCAATGAGTATAGCTATGATTTCATTTCAACTAGCTAGGGACATATATCTATGTATAATTGCTTTCTACACTGTCCAAACAAACCTAGAAAAAGAAACAAACAAATAGAAAGACATACCATATTCATGGTTCATCTGTGCCCTCATCTCCCATGGTTTCATTCTCCTGCAACATGTTCATCAGCATGTTTATTTGGTCTTGCAGCATTGCATTTTCTCTCTCAACCTCAGAACGCTTGCTCCGCTCCTGCAGAAGTTGGAGTTGTAGATGTTCTAGACACTGCGCATCCTCTTCCAGTTGTTCATTGAGGCCATTGATTTCACGGTCCTGCAAAATTACTCAATAAGCAACTTATTCTTTGAATGTGTTGCAAAAGAAATTCTTTATCTTTCAGCAAGTGATTTGTCTATGCGGGCATGCGGAAATATATATTTGTTGTGTCTGTTCTATGTTCTGGAGATGAGATGCCATGTTTGGAATATCACCTTTCTATTTATTTCTTGGACGGCAATCCTTCTCATGCTCTCAACAACATCTACATTTACTAACTTCCGCTTCTTTCCAATCAGCCAACCCTTGGGATAGTTCGCAGCATCAAAGTCTGGTGGGGGTAGCAGGGATTCAGCAAATCGTTTCCGGCCCTCAGAAGGCTCCAGTGGTTCAAAGAGAGCCTTTCGACGTTCAGAAAGGACAGGATCTGGAGTTGGCTGCTCCTCCATATCTTGATTTGGAGTTTCTTCCTGTTTGGTGGGGGTTCTGTCAGCAGTATCTTCTGATACGTCTAAATTGCTCCCTCTAGCTGTTAGAAAGAAGTTACCATTCTAATTCCAAACACTTTTAGACCGAAAACTAAGTCCAACATAACAGTATTTAAACATAATATGGTTAAAACTTTCCACCATACATATTTCAGCATGAAAAAATCATGGGAAAGATAAAATGAGTATCAAACTCATTCAAGCTTTACTTAACCAAGTAGGTCACATACTGATCAATGCTAGCATATGGGGGACACTCGAGCAGGTATGGAGTCCTGCAGACAAATTCCCATCCTCAAAGAGCTAGAGCTAAAAAGAGGAACTGGTGGCGGTGGGGTTTGTGGCAGGGAGTGGGTGGGTGTGATGGAGACATTCCTTGAAACAACAGAAGCAGGATTTTGATGTCCTAAAGAACTCAGCTTTTAAACAGGCTGTCCATGTCACCAAACAATTTCTGTTTAACTGGCTTTGAAGACTCAAATCCTCCAGAAGACACATTGACCCATCTGTGATATCGCATTTTTAGGTTTTGATGTCTCAAGACAATAAACTCATTGGAGGTTAAATTTTTTTAAAAAGTTAAATCTAAATCCAATTACTTCCCTTCTTGCTACTAGTAGATGAGATAAAGAATTAGAGTACCAGGAGAATTAAAAGAAGCATGGCAGTTGAAGAAATGAGTTGGGAGCAGGATGCATATTGACTTGATTTTGGGTCTTCAGGAACTTGAATATATCACAAAGCCCTTGGCAATATTTTGTCATCATACTCGACTTAAAATTCACACAATATGCTATCTCTTCACTCAGCCTGCTAGAACTAGCGAAGAAGAAGGACAAACACCCTTTGCATATGATTGAGTACATAGTGAGAATTACCTAAGTTTAGCTGTATGTTGAGTCAGTACCCCTCAAAATTAATCTCATCTTTTAAGCTCCTTGATTTTGCAACTTGAGGATGAGTATGATAATTCAGTTCGGTTAACCTCGATGGATATGTGTACTAACATTAGTTGGTAAAGAACATTATGTATACCAGGAAGAGCTTGCCTGCATACAAATATGCTGAGAATTCGACAGAAAAGGCCTAAATTGGCCACTCATACCAAGTGAAATTGGAACAAAGAAATAAGCAAATGAGATGAGGAGAAAGTTCATGTCCTAAGCAGGTTATAATGCTTCAGCAAGCTTCTCACTCATTGGCACAGGCTTTTGAAGGTTTTCCATGAAGATTTCAATATGGAGGTGTGTTCCTGGTAGTGAAGAGGATTGGCAACATCTCATGCAAGGTGGAACTTCTGTTCTTAATCAATATCATTCAGTGTTTCATGCAATTTTGTTCAGAAGTCATTATGTGAAAAGTTATAGAGGATTTGTGTAAAAGGAATCATAGAGACGTGCTATCACTACTTTAACAAGAAAACTGAATGCATTCTTTCATATCCATTGGTATGAAAAGCATGTATGTAAGCACACATCAAGTACTAGGTAAAATGGAAGACTTACCTAGACAGTAAGGTCAGCTGGGGCCTGGGACTATGTTACACAGTAAGTTGTTGAAATAGGCAGAGGAAGACCTAACACGCAAATAATCTTTATAGCCTACTTGCCTACTTGGTTTTGGAAACAATTAATAATTTTTTAGGAATAAGTATTCTATACATGTAAAAAATAATAGATATAAGAAAACTTGAAGACTTCCTTGGTGATCAAGTGAGAAAATACATACAGCATTCATCTTATTGATTCATTTTAACCAGCATTCCCCATATAAAAAGGTCGTCATTCTGTAACACCCACCTAGAAATCAAAAGATTGATAAGTGCTCTCTAATTATCATATTCACTGTCTCTATATATCTCTGCTTTGTGTTTGCAAACTATTGTCAATTTATTGGTTCTTATTAATACTTTCTTTGTCTATCTTTTTTTCTTTTTTTGTTGCAAGGTTCCCTTATAGTTGTAGCCAATAAATTCATGTTCTAAGGTTGCATATCATGCTTCCAATCTTTCCTCACTTCCTAGTGCGTGTGTATATTTGATGCAAATGTCATACAACTATATTTGGCTCACAACACGTATTTGGCATGATGAACATGTCAATATCAACACTTGGTCAAACTTGTAACATTATAACTAAATAATGCATATTGAAGTCTTCAAATCTCTCCTTTGGATCAAAATTCTTAGTTGATTGGTTTCTCTTGTAAGCCATATGGATTTGCAATCTTTACAATTTAGCTTCAATAAATTTGCTAAAATAACATTCAGTTTACTGTTTATCTGAAAGGATAGAGTAGTTGGTTAGATCTACTGTGGTGGAACAAACAGTAATCATTTCCCAATTGTCTGTTGTTGTGATTGAACTAAGAGATTGCAAATTTTGATCATTTTAGCCAATGCAGCTGTTCAAAGTCAAATCATACAAGGGCAATTAAGACAATGGACAAACAATCTGATGCCGTCCAGGAAATTGAAATGTGAAAACAAGGCACATGCAATTAAACATATAAAAATAGAAAACAGAATGGACACATTCACAATAGGGATAATAGACAAGAAAATTATATAGAAATTTACAAAAAAAATATAAAATAAAAAAGAAGAAAAGATAAAGTAAAATTAAAGAAAAAGATAAAATAATGAGGGAGTGACAGTGATTAGTTAGCCAACCAAACACAGAAAATTAGCGCAGGGGCAAAGCAACGGAAGTCGGAACACTGTTCTCTCTTTCCATTTTCTCTCCAGCACAAAATAAATAAAATTTACAGAAGTTTTCGGTTTCACATGCACACCAGAAACAGCTAAGATAATGAAGAAACAAAGAGGAAATTAGTGAAGAAATTTCCCGCTGGAGAAAATGGTAAAAATTACAGCACCAAAAAATTACAAGAACAGAGCTCGGAAATATTTTCTTGGGAGATAGATCTTTCATAAACAAGCAAAAAGCATTCAATTTCTAGACAATACTTGATCGTTCATTAAAGGGTATGAGCTGAATCACACAGATATTTACAAACTAAGCTCAAGTAAACTATTCCCTATTTTTCCCGAGAAACAAACAACAGGTTGACACACAATAAAAATAATTAAAAAAAACTGGTACTACCTGATCTCTTGCGAGACTTCCAAAAAATCCTGGTAGAAGAAACCGGAGAGAAACCAGCCAACGCTCCCCCGCCAACTTTCTGCTGCTGCTGCTGCTGCTTCACATCAATATTCTCTTTTTCCATTGAAACCCCTCAAAGAAACCACCAACCAGCTTCTTTTATTAACCAAGAAGAAGAAGAAGAAGATAAATTGAGTTGGGAGAGCTCTGTCGTGAAATGTGTTGGTCGTCGTCAGAAGAAAGAACCGTGGCGGAAGCGTCAATCAAAACCTTAATCCACGGTTACAAATTCTGCTTCTGATATTTGGTGGACGATTCCATGTCTACAGTTATATCTTTGCTTTCATTGTGGGCTCCACTGCCATTGTCATACTTATATTATTTTTTATTTAAAAAAACATTTATATATGGAAATAAATCTTACCCATAAAATTTAAGAATTTATTAAATATATTTTATTTATTAATAACACGTGATAAATTAAATTTGTATTTAATAAAATATAAAATTAAAAAAATTAGTGTTCACA
>CP135551.1:2804183-2849267 GCA_032402905.1 Khaya senegalensis | reverse complement strand
TGTCAGACAGAGAGTATAAGGAAGCAATCTTTCAAAAACAATGGAGAGAATATTACCGCCTGCAATAGATCTTCAGAAGATTCGAGAAATACCTGACAATAAGGGTTGAGAAACAGTAGCATACGAAGGAAAAAGTGAGAAAGAAGAAGCATTCTGGGCCGATTCTGAAGTAGATGGAGTTTTCTTGGCAAAGTGTGAAACACGACCAGCAGTCTGGGATTTGGGTGGGACAGGAGCAGTTCGCACGAGACCACACCGAACAGTAAACTCTGAATTCCAAGGAATACCAAAAATTACTGAGAGATGAAATTCGAACTTGGGAGTTACCGAGTCTTACATGATGCATTAAGAATCTGTTTCGATAAATTAATCCTACCATTTTCTATCTTATTTCTATCTTCTTTCTATCTTAGTCCCCATGAAGCATTCCATTTACCATCGGATGCAGAGATCAGGATGCCCTTTCTTCACATTAAATGACAGTATTATTGCTTTGACACACTCAATTACTAGACACTAAGAGGAGAAAAATCAGTTTTCATCATTAGTTATAAACAGAGCGAAAGTATAGAAGCAAAATTCAGATACACGCCTGAAACAGAAAACCATCATTTACCTTCATAATCTTCGATCTCTTCTAAGGGAGTAGAGATCGATGAATCATTTCGATTTGTGCTACCTCCGACATATTCATCATCTCCGTATTGATCTTCCATTCTGTTTCCAATCCTCAAGGAAAAACAGAAGAGGGAGGTATAGCGAGAAATCAGCAACTGTTAAATAAAAGGGAAGACAATAACCACAAACATTCCCAACATAGATGAAAAAGATGAAAGAACTAAGAAAGAATCTAAATCTTTTTCAGTTTTATTTTTCATGTTATCTTTCAAGAACACTGCAAAACCCATTCTCCATTAACAAAAGGAAATCAAAAGTGTTAGATTACCTGATTGCGAATGAAAAAGACTCTGATTCTTGATGAAAAACTGTCGAAAGAAAATCAAACTGATAATTTCCAGAATCAAGAGTGATGACAAAAAAACACCCGAAAAATCTAAAAAGAAGTAATTTTAAATCGATTGGTAAGTGAGAAAATAAGAAAAAATAAAAGGAAAATAAGAAATTTCGACAAATTAATAGAAAAATAGCGAATAAATTCGAAGGACTTCACTTACCAGTGAAAGGAGAGAAAATGACCACAGAGAACGAAATTTGGTTGTTTTGGCGCTTACGATCGTTGGATTAGAGCTTTATAAAAGGTTAGCCGCGGGGGCTCACGTGGGCTCCACTCCTGTCTACGTGGCCTGCTGGCGAGACGTGTTGAAGCTGATTCGGCAGTGACTAAGTGGCAATGGTCAAACGGTCGATACCACGGAAACGGTGCGTTTTGATGCGAGTGGCGTGCTTTAAACGTTGGGAGTGCATTCTCGCGAGTCTGGATGCATTTCCCGCCATTATTTTCGAATCCGTTAGAAATGGTTTAACCAGTCCGGTTAGAATCAATTCGGTTCACGTACAGTGGTTTATTGGTGGTTTTTTTTTTTTTAAATTTTATTTTAAGAATAATTTCCACTTTCATTTTCTTTTATTTATTTATTTTAAAACAATTACTCAATTATTTTTTTAAATTTTAATTATCTTCACTAACATTTTTAAAAAATAAATCATATAATTCAGTCATTAAACCGGATATTGTATTATTTTATCTTTTATTTAATTACTATATTGGTAAGTTAATTTTACAAATTGTTAAGGATAAGTTGGACCATATTAGATTAAATATATTTTAGTAAAACTTCAATATTTAAGTTGGTAAAAAATTTTAGTTATTACTATAGTTCTCTTGGCAAGTTAATATTTAAAAAAAAATCTGTTCAAATTTTGTAAGACTTATTATTATTATTATTGGTATTTTTATTAACATATTTTGGACCAGTCTCTTATTAGATTAAATATGTTATAATAAATTCTAAATATCTAAGAGTTGAGCACAAAAATCTAAATATGTGTTAAATTGTTTTTTCTAATGACAAATTCATATATTTTAGTCTTTCATTTGGATTTTAGTTAAATTAATACTACAATGATGTCCTTCCAAATTCAGCTATAAGCCCCTTTTTTCAGTAATCTATTAAAAAAATTATGATATTTTGCCCATATAATTTTAAGGTTTTTTTATTTTTTTATTTTTTTTTATCCTTGCTCCAATAGGTTAACTTCTATGCTCTCTTGTCTTTGAAATCTTTAAGACATTTTATGCTTTAACTTCTCATCAATTTCTTTGATCATACCTCTACCATTAGAAATAGAAAATTTGGAAGAAGTTGTATAAATAAATTTATTAAAGAATCTTTTTTGAGGTGATATCCCAACCACAATTGCAGGCATAAAAAACCTAAAATGTTTGTACTTGGGATATAATAGATGGATGGGCTCAAATCCTAATCATTTGGTGACTTGATAAGCTTTGAGTCCTTGGATTTGTCCAACAATAACTTTCTAAAGTTATTCCTAAACCCACAGAGAAACTCTTGCATCTTCAATATCTAAATTTATCTTTTAATATATTGAAAGAAGAAATTCCCAGAGGAGAGACTCTTGCAAACTTGTTTGCTAAATCATTTATACGTAATGATTTATTCTGCAGTTCATTCAATCTGCAAGTTTCACTGTGCACAAGCAACAAAACTAGCACTCGTCCAAATCAAAGAAAAATGTTCTTCTTATAGGAATTGCTTTAGCATAGGGTATGAAAATTTATGCCTAGATTTACACCTAAAAACATATGAGAGGGTGAAAGGTATGCGGAAAAATAAAAATTAAAACTAACAAATCGTAACATTTTAAGATTTATTATATCTTAAATGAATTAAAAATAATAAGTCTTTAACTAATTAACCTAAGTTTATCATAACTAAATCATAAGAACAAATTCAATCAATAATTAAAAAAATAATTAAAATAAGTTGAACACATGGATTTGTTAATGAAAGGAAACTTTATGAAAAAATTCTTTATAGGATAAAATCTTCTAGATTGATAATAAGAGTTACTAAAATATTTCACTAATAAAGAAAATTTACAAATGGTAATTTTTTATAAGATTTCTTGTAACCCAATCCTTAATGACTCACTTTGGGTAATTCTATTATTCAAAATTTTAAAATTTTCTTTCTTTAATGGAATTCTCAAACAACACGTTTACAAGGCTAGAACTTTTAGCCACCAATAGTAATCATAATTCTAAAAGTTTTATAGTTGCATTTGTAAAAAGAGAAATTTTAAAAATCTTTCAAGAGAAAATATCCAAGTAAATTTTACTCATAAGAATTTAATTTATATTTTCTCTCAAGAAAAATAATAAGTAAACCTCTCAATAGATTTGGAGAAAGAAATTCTTACTCAGAAAGTTTAGAAACCCTTAAAATAATTGTTACTCTCCTAAGTTAAATTTTTTGATTATATATATATATATATTTTGTTTTAAGCTACTATTTATGTATACTGTTTACACACAATGTTCACCAATACTATTCATCACTTGAGTGCCTGTCAAGCATTGGTCCATCTCTTAGATACTATTCACAATATGCACTGTTCATATATTACTGTTTATACATTGTTTATCACTATTCTCTTCGCTTGAGTAAATACCAAGTATAGGTTGAGTTATCTGTTATGTACTGTTTATATACTATTCTATTTAAATATTATTTATTTTATACTTTCATTAAATACTGTTTACGCATATTGTTTATATTCACTATCCATCAATTTAACTATTTTAACATGAAATGAGTTAATATAAAATATAAACATAAAGCTTCCATTTCATTATACAGTGACAAAATCTAATTTTACAAAACACTAATTCACAAAATTTTGATAATCACCAAAAATAAAACTTTGTTTATAAATTCAAACTCCAAAACTTAAATATTGTAAATTTTGAATATCGCCATAAAACTTGTTACTTAAAAAATATAATTTTCAAAATCAAGTGAAATGCATGGGAAAAAAATTATAAAAAGATAATAGAGAATAAAAATTAATATACATGAATCACAATAACTAAAAAAATTTTCGAATATAAATATTCATTATGAATATAAAAATATGAAAATATATTCATCATATATCTAACTATTTTCCTAAATTCTTATATCTTCCCCTAATTTCCTAACTCATGTAGAATTATCTCCCTTTTTTTTATCACTAAATGACAGAGATCAAGAAATATCATGCAAGTTAATTACAAAGTTACAATGTTCGCATCAATAATATATAAACTAGAAAAAGATAAAAGAAACCAAGTTAACCAACAAAAGAAACAAACGAAATAAAGACAAAAAAAACTCCTAAAAAAAATTGTCAATGGAATGAAATATAATCTTTTTCACACGGGAAGTGTATGAAAACATAATTTTGAAATTCAAATCTAGTAAACATCATAGTTTTAAGTAAATACTATACAAAAAAAATAAAGTTTTTGTAGCGATTTTCTTGCTTAATAAGTATGAAATAAAATAAGTTAAATATAAATGATTTGTATGTATAAAGTGAAAATCAATAATGATCATGTGGTTTAAAATAAAAAATTATGAGCAGGCTAAATTATATGAAATCACTAGTTAAAACATGTGTAATATGGCGAAGGAAAGTCAAATCTAATGCCACTAAGACCTAAAAAAAATTACAATTTCATTACTTTCTCACTCTAAAGTAGAGATCACTTGCATTAATTTTTTTTTATTTTTTTTGTATTTTTTTTAGTTTTTTTTAATTATCATTGGGTATATTTGATTTCATTTCAAATATTATAATGAGGTATAAGATATTTCATTAAAAAGTTACACTAGTTAAAGGTCAATTTAATCACTACAACACATTATTCCAACCTATGTTTTTTTTTAATTTAATTAAATTATTACTATATCGATGTCCTTCCAAATTCTTCTATAAGCCATTTTCTTTGTTTTTTTTTTATTTTGTAATTTTTAAATTTTTTTAATATTAATTGATGTGATATTTATCAAATGTGTGATAAAATAATATTATAAATAATTTTGAATGACACGTCAAATACAAACTACTTGAGATAAAATTTTAGAATACAATTTGGAATTTTTAATATTAACTCATATATATATATATATATATTAATCTTTAACTCTAAAATTTTGTTTTGAACTCCATCATTAACATGTATCTCCATTTAACCTTGTGATGCTACTATAGTGAAAAATAAAATTTTTCATAAATATTTAAAATAATAATAATAATAAAGTTCTTAAATTTTGACACAAAAAAATAAATAAAGATACATTTTGATCTTTGTAATAAATATGTTCTTGACATAATAGTGTTTAACCATTCAAAGTTATTATTTCGATACAAATAATTCGTGCATTATATTTTTTAAAATTTCAAAAATATAACAAAAAAAAAAAAATTAAGATGATTAACCATCTCATCACACATAAAAGCTACAATATCACTAGATAAAAATTAAAACTTGTAATATTATCCATTTAATAATTTTTATTGTTCTTCTCCTTTATTATATTGATTGGATTGGATAGTTAGACATCCAATTGTGTGTAGGTAGCAAATGCATTATATATATATATATATATATATAGAGATATATATCATGATTTCTTATGAAAAAAAATTGTTGACTCCTATTAGCACTGCCAAACATACACTTAATGCAAAAGGTGAAGGAAATAAGATAATTTTTTTGGTTGTATTTCACATTAAAAGGCTGTCACTGATGTTATTCCATTATAATTAAAATATATTTGATTTAAGTATTGCACTAGATGTTTCAAGTTTTCTGTTAAAATTTTTAATTTTAATATTTTGAATTTTGTGTTAGAGTTTTAAGTTAAGATTTCAAATTTTTGTATTAGAATTTTTAATTTTTTAATAAGATATTTAATTTTTTTTATTTCTTAATTAAATGTATTATTATATGCAATGTAAGGCTTATGGTCAAATCCTATATATGCACCTTCGATGTGGTGCAAATTAAGAGCCATTGACGGGCAAAAACAAGAAGAAAATCTCTATTACATTGAAAGCGACCTTGACTTAAGACTCGTTGTGTAAAGACATTGGCTTTAAGACATTGATTGTTCAAAGATTTTGACTTACAATTTTGGTTTTGAATACTTTCTTTTTAATACATCTTAAATTTTCTTATACACTTATTAATTCATGCATTATATATTTTTAAAAATTTTAAAATATAACAAAAAATAATTAAAATGCTTAATTAGCTCGTCACACATGAAACCTACATTATCATTTACATAAAAATTGAAATATAATTTTAAAAATATAATATTATCCATTTAATATTTTTTATTATTCCTTTTATAATAAGTTGATTGGGTAATTAGACATCTGATTTTGTTTAGGTTACAACTTTCACGAAAATTTGAATATATGACCACTACCACATCATATTAACATGGCCAATGAGGCACTTAATGCAAAAGATGAAGAAAATAAGAGAAAGATTTTTTTTTTTTTTTTCTGGTTATACTTCATATTAAGAAGAGATCACATATGGTGTTACCTCATATTTGATGTAAGGATTACATAAGTCCGAAATTTTAAGTTTTGCACTAAAATTTTAAGTTAAGATCATAAATTTTTGTATTAGAATTTTTAATTTTTAATGGGATGTTTTAATTTTTTTTTGTTGCTTAATTAAGTAAATGTGTTGTTATATGTAGTGTAATGTGCGTTGTCAAATCCTATACATACATCTTAGATTTGGTGCAAATTAAGAGCCATTGACGGGCAGAAAACAAAGAAGTTGAAGATATGTACAACATAATTTCTATACCGCAACCGTCAACAATTTATTATTCAGCGGGAGAGAACTTCTTGACAAATTTGATACGCGGGTCTCTTTGACTTTAGAGGCTTTCTTTGTGCTGAGAGTTTGAGACCTTAGAAAAAATTTTTAAAAAAAAAAGTAAAAAGAAAGTATTACCTTGACTTATGACTTGTTTTGCAATGACCTTGGCTTAAAAACTCGGTTGTGGAAAGTACTTGGCTTAAGACTTTGATTGTTCAACGATTTTGACTTCAAAATTTTGATTTTGTCAACACTTATTTTTCTTATATTTACTTCAGGGTTCAATGTCTATTTGTACTCGGCACTTGTGTTTTGAATCCTTGCATTATCAAACGAATAACACACAAACACACCCCTCCTTCAAAATCTCTGTTCTCATGGAGAGAAGTCTTGTTGCCTTTGCTATAATACTTTTCCTCGTCCATTGTTTGATTCCTCCCCTCATTCTCGCAGCCAGCAGTAGTATTAGCAAAGACCAAGATGCTCTTCTTTCCCTGAAAGCTCACATAACTGTTGATCCAACCAATTTCTTGGCCAAAAATTGGAACACAAGTATCTCTATCTGTGACTGGATCGGCGTTACTTGTGATGATATTCAACATAAAGTCACAGCCTTGAATATTTCTGGTTTGAATCTTAAGGGCACCATACCTTTTCAACTTGGAAATCTATCATCCCTGCAAACACTTGATCTTAGTTATAACCAGCTTTCCGGCACCGTTCCTTCCTCTATCTTCAGCATATATACACTGGAGTTTCTTGATCTCAGTGTTAACCAACTCTCCGGTTCTTTCGCTTCTTCCGATAACGTGTCTTCATTACTAACTCTTGATTTTACTGATAATAGACTATCTGGTGAACTCCCAGCAAATATTTGCAATTATCTTCCTTTTCTAGAATCCCTTTATTTGAGCGGAAACATGCTTCATGGAGAGATACCATCCACTTTATCAAAGTGCAAACACCTGCTGCATTTATCCTTGTCTTTCAATAATTTCTCAGGTGCCATACCAAAAGAAATTTGGAGCTTGACTAAGCTTACCAATTTATATCTTGGCTTCAACAAACTCCAAGGTATGTACTCCTAAAGTATATTATTTACATTTATCTTTCAAACAATGAATAGAACTGTTTTCATTTCGTTTAATTTCTCAGGATCCATACCGGAAGAAATCGGGAACATGACTACGCTCAAGGAGTTAGATCTTGGTGATAACACACTCCATGGTATGTTCATTCAATTTATGTGTGTAAATATTATTTCTTACTTCTAAAGTAAGAAGCTAAATCAATTGAACTTCCAATTTCCAACATTTGTACATTTTTATTTATTATCTGTTATCAACTTGCAAAAGTATCAAAGTAATAAGATTGCATGTTTATATTTGCAGGTGAAATACCACACCAAATTGGTAACCTTGGTAATCTAGAACTTTTGGCTCTTGATAGTAACAACCTAATTGGTGTTGTCCCAGTTACAATCTTTAACCTGTCAAAAATAAAATTTCTTTCCTTTTTCAACAATAGTCTTACTTCAAGTCTTCCATCAAGCATAGACCTTGAACTTTCAAATGTTGAAGAGCTTTACTTGTCGTATAATAATTTCAGCGGGCCAATTCCTAGTTTCATCTTCAATGCTTCTAAGCTCTCTCTCCTAGCGATGAACGAGAACTCCTTTTCAGGTTTTATTCCCAACACATTTGGCAACTTAAGAAACTTGGAGTGGCTTGACTTAAGTTTTAACTACTTGACATCTTCAACTCCAGAATTGAGCAGCTTTCTTTTCTCTTTGACAAATTGCAAGAATTTAAAAGAACTACAGTTATCAGGAAATCCACTACATGCTGTCATTCCAAGCTCCATAGGTAATCTTTCTAAGTCTTTTGAACGAATTTACATGTACAACTGCAACATTAGTGGCAGCATTCCTGAAGAAATTGGCAACCTAGTCAATTTGACAACCTTAAGTTTAGGAGCCAATGAACTGAACGGATCAATTCCAGTTTCACTGGGTAGGCTGCAGAAACTCCAAGGTTTGAGTCTTATATTCAATAAATTACAAGGATCAATCCCTGACGATCTTTGTCATTTGACAGCACTACATGTGTTAGAACTGGAAGATAATAAGCTTTCGGGATCAATTCCTACATGCTTTGGTAATCTCACAAGTCTAAGGCATCTCCTTTTAGGCTCCAATAGGTTCACTTCTATACCCTCAACTTTTTGGGATCTTAAAGATATCTTAAGCTTTAACTTCTCAGCAAATTCTTTGACTGGACCTCTACCTTTAGAAATTGGAAATTTGAGTGTTATTATAGAAATGGATTTATCAAAGAATCTTTTTTCAGGTGATATACCAACCACAATTGCAGGCATAAAAGATCTAAAACTTTTGTATTTGGGATATAATAGATTAACAGGCTCAATTCCTAAATCATTGGGTAACTTGATAAGCTTGGAGTCCTTGGATTTGTCCAACAATAATCTCTCTGGAATCATTCCTAAATCTATGGAGAAACTCTCACATCTTCTACATCTAAATCTATCTTTCAATAGATTGGAAGGAGAAATTCCCAATGGAGGGGCTTTTGCAAACTTCTCTGCTGAATCATTTATAGGAAATGATTTATTGTGCGGTTCGCCCGATTTTCAAGTCCCACCTTGCAAAAGTAGCAAAACTAGCACTCGTCCAAAATCAAAGAAAAACGTCCTTTTCCTAGGGATTGTTTTGCCATTGTGTGTGGGATTTATATTGGTTCTCGTATTTGTGTTGATATCTAGACATCGAAAAAGAGGTACAGAGTTGCCAAATGATGCTAATATGTCACCACAAGTAACGCAGAGAAGATTTTCATACCTACAACTGTTGCAAGCAACAGAAAGATTTAGTGAAAGCAGCCTACTCGGTATGGGCAGTTTTGGTTCTGTTTACAAGGCAAGATTCCAGGATGGATTGGAAGTTGCAGTAAAAGTGTTTGACTTGCAATTTGAAGGAGCATTTAAAAGTTTTGATGCCGAATGTGAAGTGATGAAAAGTGTTCGTCATCGAAACCTTGTCAAAATCATCAGCAGTTGTTCGAACCCTGATTTCAAAGCATTGGTGTTAGAATACATGCCTAATGGGAGCTTGGACAAGTGTTTGTATTCGGAAAACTGCATTTTGGATATTTTTCAGAGGTTGAACATAATGATAGATGTTGCATCAGCTTTGGAATATCTTCACTTCGGTTATTCAACTCCTATAGTTCATTGTGACTTAAAGCCCAAAAATGTATTGTTAGACGAAAATATGGTTGCTCATTTAAGTGATTTCGGCATTGCAAAGCTTTTGAGTGGAGAAAATCAGTCTATGACGCAAACTCAAACCCTTGCCACGATTGGTTATATGGCACCAGGTTTGTTCCATATTTAACATTTTTTATTTTCAAATTTAGTTATGGATTTGTCATGATGTTCTTGTTATAAAATATTATTGATGATGGTTTACAGAGTACGGAAGGGAAGGAAAAGTATCGACAAGAGGTGATGTTTACAGCTATGGGATTTTGTTAATGGAAACATTTACTAGAAAAAAACCCACAGATGAATTTTTTGCTGGTGAAATAAGCCTGAAGAGTTGGGTTAATGACTTGCTACGCAGCTCATTGATGGAACTTGCAGACACAAATTTGCTAAATAGAGAAGACAAATACTTTTCTGCAAAAGAGCAATGTGTGTCATCGATCTTTTATTTGGCTCTAGAGTGTACGGTTGAATCACCAAAAGAAAGGATCAACGCCAAACAAATTGCAACTAAACTTCTGAAAATTAGAGACACTTTGCTGAGGATTGTTCAAGGCAGAAGAAGGATAGTAATATCAAATGTAAATTAATTTTGTTTTTTCATCTCCTGTTAATAAATTTTATTGCATGTAATGAATAACTACGGTATTTTCCTTTTTAAATTTTGAAAAATTTAAGTAAAATTGATATCTTGTTTTCATGTGTTTTTTTACTTCGGCTTTTATCGGAAACTTGCATGATTTACAGACACTTATTCATTCAAATAAAAACTTAAACTCTGTTTGGTCGAAAGAGATTTTATCTCCTTTTCACCTTTAAGGGTTGTCCATCCATATTCTTTTGTGTCTTCCTCTTCTTACAAAAAGTGCCATTAGCTTTAACTTTCTGCAAATCACAAGCACTCTCGACATTGTTATCCAATCCCACTTCGGCAGCGGCAACCTTTTCGAGCTAAATTTGGAGAGATTCTGTATCACAGGCTCGTTAAATGATATCAAATTAATTTTGTGTCAGCACTCTGTTCATCAACAGAAATATTACAGGTTTCACTAATTGCATTCTCATCTTTCTTACCAATAATACTAGTTCCAATACCAAGATCAGCAATACCATTCTTCTTCTTCAACTTTTGTCCTTCTTAGCTTTCTTGCAATTCTTCAAAACTTTGGCAGATCCCTCAGAAACATCGTGAGCATAATCATTCATTTCCATCTCGGTAGTAATAGGAACCAAATTTGGCACCTCATCTTCTTCACCATCAACATTAACTTCAGGAATTGAAATATCAGTCCCCAAAGACCCCACATTTGGCATCTTATTTGTAAACAGCACCTTCAAAGAAGAATTGAAGTTGAGAAAATTGAAAGGAAAACAGAGAGAATTTCTCGAAGAAACAGAAAGCTTTATTATTATGATTTCAGCTGCAGAATGAAAATACAACCTTTGCTCTATACTACAGAATCCATGTCAACTAAGGAAGAAGAAATTGTCACACCAAGTAACTGGAGCAAAAGATGGAAGCAGCTGAAGTTCACCAACCAAGGACTGAAGCAAGCATCAACTGCCTATATTTTAAAAAATATTTCAATTATTTTAATAAAAAATTTCAATTTTTATGTAAGATATTTTAAATTTTGTCTTATTAATTGAATGGATGCATCGTCACACATGTTAAAATTAACGATTGTTCTCATGTCATTTCCTTGTTTAATAGTATTTTAAAGAAAAACAATGAACAGAAAGAAGAGACTGTAGAAACTAAACTGATGTTTATATTTTGGATTTTCCGAAGGAGAAATCTTATCTTCAGAAGCTCATATCACTTTGTAATGTTTGCAAAATCACCCCAGTATTGTATTTACGTTTGTATCAACTATTGGCTATGTATATCAATCAACGCCAACGGCGGCCACAAATGGGGCATGGACGAAGTAAGACGTGCGGCAACCCAGGCAAAGCAGTAGGCGAAAGGTTCAAGCATAGAGTGTGGAAACGGTGACCACATGGCATTCTACTAATAGATTGGTGGGGTGTTAGGTCCATTCTGCATACAGGACACTTCGATCCATCCCGTGGACGATTTATATTCAAATCTGCAAAGAAGACTTAGCTAATTTTAGCGTTTGCAACTCACATTATCGTTATTAGAATCGAACCTGAACCCATTCAATCTATTTATGCTATGCAGATAATAATACCAGCACAAAGAGAACTACTACAGAAGGCAGGCTTCGGGGAATGTATGTCACCAACAAAAATAGATTTTTAGAAGTAGCACCTTGTGATAAACAAGGAGTTTCCGGGGCCAACTGTGAACTAGGATGAGCAGTCTGGAATGAAGATGAGAGAAAATCAGCATTCTGGTCTTGGGGTGGAGCAAGAGCAGTCTGGGTCGGATATGCAAGAGGGGAAGAAGCAGCTTGAGCTGTTGCCGGAACAGATGGATCAATCCTACCCCGCACTGCATGCCCACAAGTTGGCGGGGTTGAGCTGCATGTCTGTTCTGAAATGATCGATAAGCTGAAGCATTGGAAGCCTGAGCAAGTCCACTTCCCTTTGAATTTGATAAAAGCTACTCTGTTAATTAAGAAAGTTCACAAGAAGTTGTGAAAAGTGTAAACTTGAAATAAAATAGAATGTGATCGAGGAGCCAACAGCTAAATCAAAGGCAACCCATCCAATAACTAGTTGATCAACATAGTATTAGATGCCTTATTTCAAATTGAAGTCATGATCTGCATCTAATCCAATCTAGCACTATTTACATACGATCGTTGCAAGGACCCGCATTGAATGAATATGGAACAACCACCACTTGAAAAAGCCGGATTATGATTAATAAAAATTTGATCGGGTCTATGTTTTCCGTAAGCGTACATGACTTTAAAATAAGAGGAACAAGTCACACAAAGTATAAGGAAGCAATCTTTTAAAAACAATGGGGAATATTACCGACAGAATAGATCTTCTGACGATTCAAGATACCTGTCGATAGGTTCTTATGAAAATCAACAGTTTGTGGTGAGGATGGGAGAGACGCAGCAGTCTGGGCTTGGCAAGGGACAGAAGCAGTTCGCACAGGACGATTCTGATAAGCGGGAAATTGTTGCCCTGCAGCTATATCAAAGGTTGTCAATTCATGCAAGGAGAAAGGAACAGCGAACACTGAACTGTAAAATTCAGATATATGACTAAAACAGAAAACTACCATCTACCTCCATCATCTTCATTCTGTTGTTCCGGGGAAGCAACGGTCGATGAATCCCTATAATCAGTCTCTTCATCTGCCATTCTGTTCCCAATTCTCAAGGAAAAATAGAAGAAAATCTTCAATCTTAAAAGAGTAGCCGGTAAAATAGCAAGAAATCAGCAATTGGTAAAGAAAAGAGAAGATAATAACCACAAATATTCCCATACAAATTCTCAAATAAAAAACAGTGAACAAACACTTGAAGCAATTCAAATATTTGGCAAGAACCCATCGCAGCCTCATTACACAAAATCTTTATCCAGAGAAATTCACAAATTTATTGTAATTTGCATACTGCTTCAACATCTATCATAAAGATGAAACAACTTGTAGCATATGACTAATAAAGAATCTAAAGCTTTTCATTTTGTTCTATATTTTATTTTGTCATTCAAGAACTCTACAAAACCCAATCTCCATTAACAAAAAGAAATCAAAGTCCCAGTTAGATTACCTGAAAGCGAACGAAAAAGACCATGAATATTGATGCGAATCAAACTTGTAACTTCCGGAATCAGGAGTGATATCAAAAACACTTGAAAATTCTAAAAAGAAGTAACTTTAAATCGATTAATAAGCGAGCACATAAGAAAAAAAATGAAAGGAAAATAAGAATTTTCAACAAATTAAAAGAAATATAGAGAAGAAATTCGAAGGACTTTAACTTACAACTGAAAGAAGAGAGAAAATGACAGAAGGGAACAAAATTCAGTTATTTTGGCGCTTATGATCGTTGGTCACGAGCATTTTAAAAGGTTTGGGGCCTCACGTGGGCTCCACTACTTTCCACGTGGCATTATGGCGAGTCGTTTTGAAGGTGGACAAAGATTTTTTCTTAATTTTTGTTATTATTATCTAATTTTTATTTGTTAAAAAATTTAAAAAAATAAAGAAATTTAGTTAAAGTAAAATCTCAATCCCTGGTAGACGCCTTACTATGAATGACTTAGTGGCAATGGTCAAACCGTCCATTCCAAGAAAACGGTGCGTTTCGCAGAGAGTGGCATTTTCATCCTTAGAAAATGATGATGAAGGTTCTACTTTCGTGTCACTACATGGCATGCTTAAAACGTTGAGAAATGAGAATGCATTTCCGTGTGTGTTGATACTTTTTTCGGCCTTTATTTTTGAATCCGTTAGAAATGGTCTAACCGGTCCGTTAGAATCAACTCTGGTTTGCATGCCTAAAATAAATAATTTTTATTTTTACTTTTTTTTTTTATAAATTTTTTCTAAAAAATAATATTTTTTAAAACTCTAATTATTTTCGTTAATATTTGTCTCATCTGAAAAAATAAATAATATCATTTTATTATTGAACCGAATATTATATTATCTCATCATTTATTTAATTGCCATATTAATGAGTTAATTTTTCAAAAAAATTACTAACATTTTGTGAAATTATTTTTACTACAAATTTTTTTATGGTTGAGGATTTATTGAATCATATTAAATTAAATTTATTATAGCAAAACTTAAAATTTCAATTCCGACAAAACATTGTACCTATTATTATAATTCTATTGGTAAGCTAAACATTTAGAGGAAAATCTGGTCAAATATTGTGTGACTTATTATTATAATTGTTATTTTTATTAACATATTTTTAAACCAAAATCCTATTGAATTAAATGTGTTACAATAGAGTCCAAATATCTAAGAGTAGAGCGCAAATATTTTTTATTTTAAACAATGAGTCATTCATTCAAGTATTTGATGAAGTGATTTCATAAATAACTTTGAATGATACATCAAGTATTAATTATTTTGGATGAAATTTTGGAATACAATTTGAAATTTCTAACATTAGCCCATATACTTTTAAATTTATGTTTTGAACTCCATGTATCTTCATTTAGTATTGGGATGCTAAAGTATTGTAAAAAATATTTTTCATAAATATTTAGAATAATAACATATAAAATTCTTAATTTTAGACACAAAAAAGATACATTTCGATCTTTGTAACAAATATATTCTTCATATAACAACCTTTAGCTAGTCAAAGTTATTAGTTCGTTACAAATAGGACCTAACCACTATTGTTTGGCTTGACAAAACTTCATTTGTTATAAATTATCACAATATAATTTTATTTATTAATTTGATAAAACTTAATTATTTATTCATTAATATTTCATAAATATTTGTACTACAAGACTATTACATATGGGGTGGCATGACACAATTTTTTTTAATAAATTTTAAAATATATTATACATTTGTTAATTTTTTGTTATATTTTTAAAAATTTTGAAAATATAATGCATGAAAAATTAAGGTTATTAATTATCACATCACACATGAAACCCACTTCATTCAATAGATAAAAATTATATGTAAAAGTGAATTATATGCAAAAGTGAGTGAAAGTGTAATAGAAATTCTCTTCTTCAAAATTCATACTTTTGTTTGTGTCCACCACCAAATTTCCAACATAAGTGAGGTCTATGGTTGAGAACATCCGCCACTTTGATTTCTCTCCTTATTGTGTTTGATTATAAAATCAAGTTGTTGAATATAATCAAACCACCAAGCATGTTTTGAACTCAACAGATTCTGAGAGTAAAGATGGTGCGATGAATCATGGTCTCTAAAAAAGATGAACTCATGATGCGTGTCATTAAAAAAATTTACAAACTCTCCTTAATTCGAGATTTAATTCGAATATTTTTTATACAATCTATTATATAATTTGAATTCATTTGGACTCATAAATTTTGATAGGTATTGATTAATTTGTCAAATGTAAGGTAAAATATTTGATTGTGTTATTCAATGATCGTCAAAATCAAGCCAATCACAAGTAAAATAGTGTACAAAACAAGCGAAAATCATGGTAATCTCCTCTCCTTTCTCAAATTCTAACAAACAAATCGGACGTTGATATGATCTCTCAGGCAAGAACCCATGTCGTAAACCACCGTATCTAAATCACAACAGATGATTACAACGCTGGCACGCAGTTTTGCAGCGATCTTCCCAGTCTCGAAGCCCAACCAATGTCTAAATCTTCGCTATACTGTTGCGTGTAAAAGACCCTAAGCCACATAACAACTGGTGTAACATCATGGCTGACATTACGAGGATCACTGTCCATTACCTTACCTTTAGTTGCAACAATTTTATGTTCCTGTTTAAATCAACTTCTGGCACCACTAGAAATTTCATCATTCTTGTCATATTATTAGATACGCAATCTTGAGTTTTTTCTTGAGTTTTTGAAAGTCTTAAAGTGAATTTTTAAAATATGACTTTCATCAACGAACTACAAGTAATTCTACCTGTTTTGTACTTCACTGTCTTAAGACCCCATCTGCACCTTAATATAATCTGGCAAATCACTGCGTTCGAGAAAACCTTGCCGCTTGAATGAAAGGACGTCCATATGCTAGTGTTGTGGAAGATATTCAACAACGAAATTGATGTGTAATTGAAAAACAAAACCTACTGGTACAATCTCTTGGCGGCAAAGCAGATTCTTGCAGCCACATATCAGATAAACAAATCGTCGGTTCTTATACTCTGATCTATGTTTTTTTTGTTGTTTACAATTATATAAACGATTTAATTTTCTAATTTTGAAATGCTTATTTATTTATTTGTTTGTTTATTTATTATTAAGGTGGATCCAACATATCAAAATAAAAAACCCCCCTCCTATTCCAAGTCAAACATCAGGAAAACTTTGCCATATCTATCTCTCAAAAGTTTTAACAGCTTTAAGAATTTTGATGACAAGTATATTCATTTTAATTTTAATGAACGCGAGGCTTGTACCATTTTCTTTTTCCTACGAGTAGTACTACACGTCGCAAGTCTTACTTCATCTCCCTATCCAATTAAAGAAAACCACCTCACTATTTAAGAAGAAATTTATTGATAATCTATACATACTTAATGACCAAAAGGATTGCATAATAGATATATCGTCTAGTGACATGGTAAAAACGATCCCACAAAAACTTTTTGAAGACCCAAAGTCGTAAAAAGAAGTTTTGGACGAACACCCTTCTCATGTTTGAGATATTCAAAAATTGATTATTGGAAGAAATGTGATGAGATTTTTCTTTAAATGATATTAAAAGATTTTAGGGAGATGTTTATAGTATGTGTGAATATGAATTTGTTTGATTTTATTTGTGACAATCGTAAATAGATAGGCCGTTATTAGTTTACAAGGATTAGCTTTGGTCTCTGCCACATAAATTTTGAATAAAAAAAATATTTTTAATTTGTATTTATATTTCTATTATTATAACTACTAAATAAAAATTTTTTTTATGTAAAATATTATAAATAGATTTGGATCTTCTCTGGATATTTTCTCATTGCCTTTTAATTAGATGATGATACATAATATACTTAATAATAAATTTATCAGATTGTATTTTAATAAAATTTATAAATTAATTTTACATTTTATGATATAAATTGAAAAGTTTAATATACGATTATAACTGTTTATTATTAAGTATGTCACATGTCATTATCTTGTTAAGTTAAAGAAAAAAAAATAAGAAATAATCCCAATCTATTATAAATATAATAATTCTAACAATTAAATTATTAATTATTTATAATAACTTTTTGTCAAAACAAGTTTAGAATTATGAATTAGGATCTTTTTTTGATTTTTTTTCTTTTTAACTTTTAATTAGATGATGACACGTAGTATACTTAACAATGAAATACTTAAATTATCTCTTAATAAAATTTATAAATTAATTTTATATTTTATAATATAAATTAAAAAATTCAAGACACAATTTAAACTATTTATTATTAGGTGTGTAATATATTATTATCTTGTTAAGTTAAAAAGAAAAAAATCAGAAAAAGATCCTAATTTCAGAAATTAATTATAATATTTTATTAAGATGAAAATAGTTTGGACTTTCTATCTTTTAAAATGTATCAAAAAGACTTTTCATAAAAATTCATTCTCTCGTATTGAGATAAAATAACTTGTTTCATCCATATTCTACATAATATACAGTGTCTTCTCGCACATATTCAATTGCATGTTAAATGACATTATTTTTTTTTTTAAATTATTTATCAGTGTTTCGATTTGCTCTGTCTTTTTACTTAATTCTTATTGACGATCTAATGGCCAACAACATTCCAAATACTTGCCAAGGACCTTTTACCCATGTCTATTAAGATGGATACAATATGTTAGTAAAAACCTTCTCAAGAATGGACACAATATATTAGCAAAAATCCTCTTGCAAAGTTAAAGGATCAAGATTTGAGTATATATTTCTTAACATCTCATAAATATTTTGAACAGAGGATTACTATACAAGATGATATGATACAATTTTTTTTTTAATACATCATAAGTTTTATTGCATATTTATTAATTCATGCATTATATTTTCAAAAATCTTAAAAATATAACAAAAGAAAACTGCCTCACTATTTGAGAAGAAATTCATTGAAAATCTATACATACTTAATGACAAATAGGATTGCATAATAGATTAATCGTCTATTTGTATTATTTAATAATGAACGATTTAAATTATTTTTTAATAAAATTTATAAATTAAATTGATATTTTACTATATAAATTAAAAAATTTAAAATACAATTTAAACCGTTTATTATTAAATATGTGACATGTTATCATTTTGTTAAGTTAAAGAAAAAAAAAAGAAGAGATCTTAATCTTAGAATTATAATATGATAGAAATTAATTATAATATTTTAATTAAGATGAAAATAGTTTGGACCTCTATCTTCTAAAATGTATCAAAAAGGCTTTTCATAAAAATTCATTCTTTCGTGCTGAGATAAAATAACTTGTTTCATCCATATTCTACATAATATACAGTGTCTTCACGCACATATTCAATTGCATCTTAAATGACCTTTTTTTTTTTTTTCAAAAAAATTATTTATCAATGTTTCGATTTGCTCTGTCTTTTTACTTAATTCTTATTGACGATCTAATGGCCAACAACATTCCAAATACTTGCCAAGGACCTTTTATCCATGTCTATTAAGATGGATACAATGTGTTAGTAAAAACCTTCTCAGGAATGGACACAATATATTAGCAAAAATCCTCTTGCAAAGTTAAAAGGTTCAAGATTTGAGTATATATTTCTTAACATCTCATAAATATTTTGAACAGAGGATTACTATACGGGATGATATGATACAATTTTTTTTTAATACATCGTAAGTTTTATTGCATATTTATTAATTCTTGTATTATATTTTAAAAAATCTTAAAAATATAATAAAAGAAAAAAAGCTAACTAATCAAATTATCTCGCTATTTAATATAAAATTGAAGCATACATTTAAAAAATTAATATTATTCTTTTAATTTTTTTTTTTTTTGGGTCATTCTCTTTGAATATCATGATTGGGTAGTTGACATCTAGATGTTAGTTGGTAGCAAATTTCTTAAAACAAAATTGATTAAATTGTTCATATATATTGAATTTTGATACTTACATTCTAAAGCAATAAAAGATTACATAAATAGAATAATTATATTTTTGCTTGGGGATTAACTAAGTTACATCAATCGTAAAGTTATTTTACACCTAAATTTTTAATTTTCTGTTAAAAATTTTTAATTTTGTGCTAAATTTTTTAATTTTAATGTTTTAACTACCTTGGTAGTGATTATCAAATGTTAACAAGAACAATGAACAGAAACAATAGTGTAGAAACTAAAACGGTGTTTTATTTTTGGTTTCCAAAGTAGAAATCTTACTATTTAATGTCTATAGTATTTAGCTTATTTGAGTACTCATTGTATATTAAAATGAAATTCTGCAAAGGATGCATGGAAGATTTCGCATGTGCAAAGTAGAAGCGAAACGCCGCAAGCAATGAATGTGATAACAGTGACCGCAAGGATATTGTATAACAGGATCGACTTGCAAGAGCAACGAGCAAAAGCAACACGTCGGTATATAAGGGTCAATCGGGACAAAATCAGCGATCTGGGCCCGGGGTGGAACAGAAGCAGTCTGATTCAGACGTGCAAGGGGAGGAGATGCAGCTTGAGCTGATGCTGCAGCAGATGGATCCATCATGGACCGCATTGCACGACCACAATTTGGCGTGGGTTGAGTTGCATGTGCCTTCTGAAATGATCCCGCTGGCGTGTTGGAACCCATAGCAAGTCCACTTCCCCCTGAAATAGACATAGGTTGATCTGCTAATTGAGAAAGTTAGCAACAAGTTGTGAAGAGAGTAAACTTGATATAAAATAGAATGTGATCGAGGAGTTAATAGCTACATCAAAGGCAATCCATCCAATAACTAGATGATTAGCATACTCCTTTAGATGCCTTAGTCCAAATTGAGTCATGCTCTGCACGTAATCAAATCTAGCCTATTTATATAAGCACGTTACGAGGTTCCAGCATCGAATGAATACAGCACAACAGCCACTTGAAAAAGCTGGATATGATTAATAAAAATCCGAACAGGTCTAAGTTTTCCATAAGTTTACATGAGATAAAACAAGAGGAAGATGTCATACATAGAGTATAAGGAAGCATGGTTTCAAAAACAATAGAGAATATTACCAACAGAAATAGATCTTCAGAAGCTTCAAGAAATACCTCTCGATAAGGGTTGAGCTACAGTAGCATTCAAAGGAAAAGGTGAGAGAGAATTATCAAGTAGCACCTTGTGATATACGAAGAGGAGTTTCTGTTGCCAAGCGTGAACCCCGATGAGCAGTCTCGGCTGGGGATGGGAGAAAATCAGTAGTCTGTACTTGGGGTGGAACAGAAGCAGTCTGCGTCGGATATGCAAGAAAGGGAGGAGCAGCTTGAGCTGATGCTGGAGCAGATGGATCAATCCTACCGCGCACTGCACGACAACATGTTGGCGGGGGTTGAGTTGCATGTCTCTTCTGATATAGTCTAAAAGCTGAAGCATTGGAAGCCTGACCAAGTCCACTTCCACTTGAACCTGATATAAGTTGATCAGTGAGTTAACAAAGTAGCAACAAGTTGTGAAGAGTGTAAACTTGAAATAAAACAGTATGTGATCGAGGAGCTAACAGCTATATCAAAGGCAAGCCATCCAATAACTAGATCATTAGCATAGCATTAGGTGCGTTAGTCCAAAATGAAGTCATGATCTGCACCTAATCCAATATAGCCTATTTATATACGATCGTTATGAGGATCCAGCATCCAATGAGTATAGAACAACCACTACTTGAAAGGCTGGATTTTGATTAATAAAAATTTGATCAGTTTTAAGTTTTCCATAAGGGTACATAACTTAAAAATAAGAGGAAAATGTCAGACAGAGAGTATAAGGAAGCAATCTTTCAAAAACAATGGAGAATATTACGGACAGAATAAGAATTTCAGAATATTCAAGAAATACCTGACGATAAGGGTTGAGAAACAGTAGCATTCGAAGGTAGAAGTGAGGGAGAAGAAAGTGGGTGTATAGGACCCAGAGAGAGTGCAGTTAGGGCCGCTTCTGAAGCAGATGGAATTTCCTTGGCCAAGTGTGCAAGTGAAACACGACCAGCAGTCTTGGCTGGAGATTCGAAAGGAACACGAGTAGGGGAAACGTTCTTTTTAAGATCAACAGTTTGAGATGAGGATGGAGGAGACGCCGCAGTCTGGGCTTGGGATGGGACGGGAGCATTTTGCACAGGACGATTATGATAAGCTGGGAATCTTTGCCCTGCTTCTACATCAAAGGATGGTAATTAATTCATGCAAGGAGAAAGGAACAGCAAACACTGAATCCCGAATATCAAAAATCACTGAGAGATGAAATTCGAAAAATTTGCACTTCAAAAGAGTATTTGAACATCATATTGACACTTGAATGTCACTTCAACTCAACTACGAATATTGCGGTTACATGTCATGCAACTTGTATGCATATTAATGAGACTATGATAATGCAAAAACTCAGATATACGCCTGAAACGGTAAACCGCCATCTACCTCTAGCATTTTCATTCTCTTGTAGCGAGGAAGTAGTGGTCGATGTATCATTGTAGTCAGTGTCTTCGTCCGCCATTCAGTTCCCAATCCTCAAGGACAAACAGAAGACAAGAGTCTCAACCATAAACATTAGCCGGTAAAATATTAAGAAATCAGCAACTGGTAAAGAAAAGGGAAGACAATAACCACAAATATTCCCATACAATTTCTCAAATAGGAACAGTGAACAAACAATTGAATCAATTCAAATATTTGGCAAGAACCCATCCCATCGTCAGTATACGAAATCTTTATCCAGAGCAATTCACAAATTTATTGTAATTTGAATACTACTTCAACATCTATGATAAAGATGAAAGAAGAAATCATTTTCATTTTGTTCTATTTTTCTTGTTATTATTCAAGAACACTACAAAACACAGTCTCCGTTAACACAAAGAAATCAAAGTCTCTGTTAGAGTACCTGAAAGCGAATGAAGAAGACACTGAATCTTGATCCAAAACTGTTGAAAGAATATCAAACTTATAATTTCCAGATTCTTGAAAGACTCGGAACATGAAATTAACGTCAAGAGTGATGACAAAAACACTTGAAAAATCTAAAAAGAAGTGAGCGAGTGAGAAAAAATAGAAGGAAAACAGGAAATTTCAACATATTAAAAGAAAAATAGAGAAGAAATTCGAAGGACTTTTTTTTACCAGTGAAAGAAGAGAGAAATGACGCAAGAGAACGAAATTTAGTTGTTTTGGCGCTTACGATCGTTGGTTAACAGCTTTTTAACAGCTCTGCTTTCTGTCGACGTGGTATTATGGCGAGTCGTCTCGTAGCTAACCTGGCAGTGACTTAGTGGCAAATGGCAATGGTCAAACCGTCGATTCCAGGGAAACGGTGCGTTTTACAGCGAGTGGCATTGTCACTCCTTTAGAAAACGATGGTGAAGGTTTTACTTACGTGTCACTACATGGCGTGCTTAAAACGTTGATGAAGCATTCACACGCGTGATGAGGCATTTTCCCGCCTTTATTTTCGAATCCGTTAGGAAAGCATTAATTAGTCCGGTTAGAATCAATTATGTTCATGCATTGTTCTTTAACTGGTGAGGTTTTCTGTTATAAGAAGTCTGTCAAGATTGGCCTGAATGTCTAAAATGAATAAATTCTACTTTTAATTTCTTTTAATATTATGATGAAAAAAATTATTTAATTATTTTTAAAATTTTAGATAAACATTTAATATTATTTTATTATTGAATCGTGTGCTGTATCATCTCATCACTTACTTTTACTAATTTTATCATTCTTGTTTATACTATGCCAAAGAAAACATTTAATATTATTCGTTATATCACGGCCTTTGAAAAAAAAAAATTTGCAACCTAGAATTTGCACCATCAATCATACACTTAATACAAAGAGTAAAGGCAAAAAGAGAGTTTTTTTTTTTTTATTTCACATTAGAAAGAGGTCGTCAATATTATTATATCATGTCTGATGTAAGTTTTTTTGCTGGATATTTCAAGTTTTGTATTAAAATTTTTAATTTTAATATTTGAATTTTGTATTAGAATTTTAAGTTAGAATCTCAAATTTTTGTATCAAAATTTTGATTTTTGAATAAGATATTTTATTATTATTATTATTATTTTTTGTTGCTTGCTTGAGTAAATGTATTGTTATATGTAATGTAACGTATATAGTCAAGTTCTATTACACTTTAGATGCTGTGCAAATTAAGAGCTATTGACTTGTTGTGCAAAGACCCTGACATAAAACTTTGGTTATGGAGAGATCTTGGCTTCAGGCTTGGATTGTTCAAAGATTTTGACTTGCAATTTTGATTTTTCAAGACTTATTTCTCATATATTTACTTACTCAGTACTTGTGTTCTTGAATCCTTGCATTATCAAGTGATTAACAAACACACACACACATACACACACATACACACACACACACACACACACAGAGAACAAAATCTCTATTCTCATGGATTGTTCCTCCCCTCATTCCTACATCCCGCAGTAGTATTACCAAAAATTAAGATGCTCTTCTTGCCTTAAAAGCTCACATAACTGTTGATGCAACCAATTTCTTGGTCGAAATTAGAACTCAAGTACCTCTATCTTTAATTGGATTAGTGTTAGATCTTAGTGATGACAACAATCCATAGTATGTTCATTCAACTTATGTGTATAAATGTTATATCTTACTTTTAAAGTAAGAAAATAAATTGAACTTCCATTATCCAACATTTTTACATTTTTATTTATTATCTATTATCAACTTGCAGAAGTTTGTAAGAAATTAATATTGCACATATATTTAGGTAATCTTACAAGTATAAGGATTGTCCTTTTTGGCTCCAATAGGTTAACTTTTATATCCTCGAACTTTCTGAAACCTTAAAGATACTTTTATTTTAACTTCTCATCAAATTTTTTGACCGGACCTCTACCATTAGAAATTGAAAATTTGAAAGTTGTTGTCGAAATGAACTTATCCAAAAATCTTTTTTGAAGTGACATCCGAACCATAGTTGCAGGCATATAAGATCTAAAACATTTGAACTTAGGATATAATTGATTGATGAGCTCAATTCATCAATCATTGAGGGACTTGATAAGCTTGGTGTCCTTAGATTTATCTAACAATAATCTTTACTAAGTTATTCATAAATCTATGGAGAAACTTTTGCATCTCTTATATCTAGATCTATCTTTCAGTAGATTAGAAAGAGAAATTCTTCGCTAAAGGTCTTTCACAAACTTGTCTTCTAAATTACTTAAAAAAAAAGATTTATTGTGTGGTTCACCCAATCTGCACCCACCATGCAGAAGCAGGACAACTAGCAGTATTCCAAAATCAAAAAATTAGGATTGTTTTGTCATTGATTCTCGGATATGTGTTAATATCAAAATATAAAAAAAGAGGTACAAAGTTGCCAAATGATGCTAATATGTCACAACAATAATGTAAAGAAGACATTCATACCTAAATCTATTGTGAGTAACCAAAAGATTTAGTGAAAGCAACATACTCGATATGGGAAGTTTTGATTCTATTTACAAGGCAAGATTTCAGGATGGATAGAAGATCTATGTAAAAGTGTTTCACTTATAATTTAAAGAGCATTTAATAGTTTTGATGTCAAATGTTAAGTGATGAAAAAATATTTGTCATCAAAACTTTGTCAAAATCATCAGTAATTGTTCGAACAATAAGTGTTTGTATTAGGAAAGCTACATTTTGGATATTTTTCAAAGATTAAACATAATGATAGATGTTGCATCTGCTCTAAAATATCTTCACTTTGGTCAATTCAACTCTTGCAGTTCATTGTGACTTGAAGCCCAATAATGTACTATTAGATGAAAGCATGGTTGCTCATGTAAGCGATTTTGGCGTTGCAAAGTTTATAAGTGGAGAAAATCACTTTATGGTGCAAACTTAAACCCTTTTCATGATTGGTTATATGGCACTGAGTTTATTTCGTATTTAGCATTCTTTTGTTTTCAACTAAATGGATTTGTAATGATGTTATTGTAATAAAATATTAATATTGATAGTTTATAGAATATCTATTTGCCTAAGTTTCCTATTCTTTTGAAGTGCCAAAGTTAGTATAATCTTAATGGTTATTGGTTTAACAGCATGATTGAAGGTTTCTGCAAAATCAACTTTTGGAATTTGTAAAAAACCTTTGCCTATTAACCTTGCCTTGCATATAAGAACTGTTCATCTTAATTTTGTTTAATTTTAAAGATCACTTGTAATCCACTATCTTAAGATCGGTTGAGAAAGGTACTAGGACCCATGTATGGTTTTCTATTAAGGCTTTGAACTCTTGAATTATGGCAGTTTTTCAGTTCGGGTCTGAAGGGCTTGTGTCTCATTCATAGGTATATCTCCTTTTTTAAGTGTCATGATATTTGATAGGCAAGTTTTGGGCTTGAAAATTCCTACTTTACTTTTTGTGATCATGGGATAGCCTCTGTGAGTTTTGCTTGATTGAATAGTTTAAGTCATAGGTAAAGGAAGATTTAGTACTTGTGCTGAATGAGATAGTGATGAGGAACGTTGACTTCCTAGTTGTTCCTAATCTGAAATAAAAGGACTGCATTATGATATGTTACAGTGAGTTTTATACTTATTACTAGATGTTCTAGATGTTTGTAATTAAACCAGTTTGACATGGTGAAATAAGATAGTGTAAAAAGTTGATTATCTTAAGTATTTTTTGGTATGTGAGATATGAAACTGGAGTCTGACTCAAAGAAAAATTTTTCTTCTTTAGACATCAAATTTCGTGCAATGTAAATCTTCATTAATGGATGTAGGCAAAGATATCCCTTATGATATAAATTGTACCCTATGAAAACACATTTGGAGGTGTGGAAGCTTAACTTATGTTTGTTGTATGGCCTAAGGAATGGGAAACACTTACACCCAAATACTTTTAATAGCTTCAAGTTTGTTTTAAGGCTAAAAATGCATTCATAATATGATTTATTTTCGAGTGTGAAGAAAGATAATTTGTTTATAAGGTAAGCAGAAGAATAGATAGCTTTTCACTAGAATTTCAAGGGCATATAAGATTGAGCCAATAGAGTAAGTGTAGTTTTTATAAGGTATCTATATTTTCTCTCTATTTTGCCATTTTGGTAATGAGTATAAGGGCAAGTGTATCTAAAAGTTATGTCATTTTGTAAAAGATAGTTTTCAAAGGGCTTGAATTTTCCTCCCATATCACTTTGTATTGATTTGATCTTTAATTCAAACATATTTTTCACTTGATTCTTAAATTGTTTGAATATGGTAAAGGCTTCTAATTTGTATGATAATAAAAAAACCCAAGGTGTAGGACTTCACCGGTTAATGTGAATAGGTTATAGTGCTTTTCTTGTTTTTACTTCTGTAGATTTAAAAGATAATTTATGTAATCTATGCATTTTTTTGTATTAGCAGGCTGTGTAGAAAGGAAGTGTTAGAAATAGAGTGTTTTTATTGAATAATTTAGAATCAGTACAAGAGGACATGATTTATTTGAACACTCTTTCATAGAGGTGTCATAATCTTTGATACTAGATTCCTAATCCCTTAAGTATTTTATGATATTTAAAAGGTTTGACAAAAAGAGTTTTTTTTTTGGTTTATACTTTGAGCTGTGTGTTTGGAAAATAAAAACAATTAATCTAGGTGTTTTTCCAAAATGCATTGAAGATTATAGTAACTTGTATAGGACTCCCTTTAGTAATTCCTTTAAGTAGTGTTTTCTTTTTCTTCAGATCTTTTACAACATAACAATTTTAATCAAAAATAATGACAACATGATTATCTTTAAGCAATTTAAAAACACTAATAAGATTCTTTGTCCTAGTAAGCACAAGTAAGACTTGGTTGAGTTCAATCTGATCAAAAGATTAATGTGTATGAAGTTTGGTATTGCCAATGTAAGTAATAGTAAGGTTTTGACAATTACCTAGAGCCAACTTATTTGAATGAGTTGACAGGTTCTGAATTACATTAATTACACGGTTTGTAGATCTGTTGTCCATATACCAATCAGGATCAAGAGTGCTTTTAGGTTTCACCAGTTAAGCAGCTTTGTTGTCTTGCATTGGTTGTTGAGAGATAAAATCTTTAATATATCTATGCTAGCATTTAGTAATAGTATGGCTGACTTTCATGCATATTTAGCAGGTTGGTTTTGTCCCAGAACAAGCATTCTTTTCTTTGCCTCTATTTCTACCTTAACTGGAAGCATTCCAGTTTTTCTTTTTGTTTTGAGTTGAATGAACAAGATTAGCAGTAACTTCCTACTAAAAGTTTGAGTTTAAGAGACCATTTCAGTTATCTAATCTGTTTTCTTAACTCAGCAGCATCGAATATACCTTTTTAAGTGATGACAAATTTGGTTTTAAAGACAAGTTAACAATTACTAATTTGAAGTCTCTTCTTAGTCTACTAAGGATGTACGGAATGAGATCCTTGTCTGATAAGTTGTCCATCTCTTAATGCATCAACAATTCCTTTCATCTTCTGATAAAAATTCGAGACTCTCATGCTTTCCTTTTTTATGGAAGAGATTAAGCTTCTGAGATTTACAATTTTTGCCATGGATTTAGTAGTAAACGTTTTCTTTAGTGAATCCCATACCTTGAATGAGGATGTGCATCCTATTGTTGTGGCCAGTATTGGCTCACTTAAGGTTAACAGTAGCCACCCCATAAGTTATTGATCTTGTTTTTTTCAAGCCTTATAGGCCGGATTTATGGTGGTGATATTATTGTCTTCTTCATCTATAGTAGTGATATAGTTGCTTTGAGGAGTTATTCTCGAATCCAAGTATTCTTTAAGATCATTTCCTCTAACCGATGATCACACTTGAGATTTTCAAAGTAGGAAATTTAAGTCGATGAGTTTGATAGTGTTTGGAAATAAGATACTTGCAAAGTTGGTGTTAGACACTACTGATGCACTTGCATTTAATTGTGTAGAGCATGAAGAGTTATGGCTAGTTACCATTATTGCTCTGATACCAAGTTGAGAATCCTATTATTTCTACAACAGGTGGTGGAGAATGAAAATTACAATTAATACCTACTTCTTATATATGAGTTTTCCAAATTGAGTTTTATAAGAGTTCTTAAGTATTATATACATACAGCTTCTTAAGAAAAAAAATAAATGTCATTAATAAAAAAGACTTTTGCTTTGGAGTGTGGATGAACACTTAGAAGTTGTGCCTAAACTTATCAATTTTAGTAGTGCACACAATAGGGAGAAGAGAACAATGCTAAAGGTAAGGCAAAGAGGTAAAAGACACCCTTAAACTCAGGAATGGTTAACAATGCTGGGTTTTGAGAGTTCAAGCCCAGAGGTCTTGGTCCATCAGCCTATTTGTGTTTTAACTCACAGTTCAATATATATTTGTACTCAACACTTATGTTTTGAATCCTTTTGTTATCAAATGAATAACACACAAACACACACAATACAAAATCTCTATTCTCATGGAGATAAATCATGCTCTCTTTACTTCAATACTTTTCCTCATCCATTGTTCGATTCCCTCATTATTGCAACTTGCAAGAATATTACCAAAGACCTAAATGCTCTTCTTGCCCTGAAAGCTCACATAACTGCTAATCTAACCAATTTCTTGGTCGAAAATGGAACACAAGTACTCTATCGGTAATTGAATCGGTGTTAAATCTTGGTGATAACACACTCCATGGTATGTTCATTCAATTTATGTGTATGAATGTTATATCTTACTTCTAAAGTAAAACTAAATGAATTGAACTTCCAATATCCAACATTTTACATTTTTATTTATTATCTATTATCAACTTGCAAAATTTTGTAAGTAATTAAAATTGCACATATATACTTGCAGGTGAGATACCACTTGAAATGTATAATCTTAGTAATCTAGAGTTTTTGGCACTTGATAGTAATAAGCTAATTGGTGTTGTCCCGGATGCAATCTTCAACATGTCAAGAATAAAAGTACTTTCCCTTATAGTCTTCCGGCAAGTCTTTTATCAAGCGTAGACCTTGAACTTCCAAATGCTGAAGAGCTTTACTTGTTGTATAATAACTTCAGTGAGTTGATTTCTAGTTTCATCTTCAATGCTTTTAAGCCATCTTTTCTAGCGACAAACATTAACTCTTTTTCAAGTTTTATTCCCCGCACATTTTGCAATTTAAGAAACCTGAAGTAGCTTGACTTAAGTTTTAACTACTTGACGTCTTTAACTCTTAGAATTGAGCAGCTTTCTTTTCTCTTTAATAAATTGCAAGAATTTAAAAGAACTATGGTTATTAGGACATTCATTACATACGATCCTTCAAAGCTCCATACGTAATCTTTCTAATTCTTTTGGAGGAATTAACATGTACAACTACAACATTAGTAGCAGCATTCCTGAAGAAATCAAATTGACAACCTTAAGTTTAGGGGCCAATGAATTGAAGGGATCAATTCCAGTTTTACTGGGTACGCTGTAGAAACTCAAAGGTTGGAGTCTTGTATTCAATAAATTATAAAGATCAATCCCAGGCGATCCTTTTTATTTGAGAGCAGTATATGTGTTGGAATTAGAAGGGTAATATGCTTTCGGAACAATTCCTACATGCTTGAGTAATCTCACAAGTCTAAGGAATCTCTTTTTGGGCTCCAATGCGTTAACTTCTACACCTTCAACTTTCTCAAACCTTAAAGACGTCTTATATTTTATCTTCTCATCAAATTCTTTGACCGCACCTCTACCATTAGAAATTGAAAATTTGAAGGTTATTGAAGAAATGGATTGTATCAAAGAATCTTTTTTCAGGTGACATTCGAACTAATGTTGCAGGCATAAAAGATATAAAACATTTGAACTTATGATGTAATAGATTAGCAGGCTCAATTCCTCAATCATTTGGTGACTTGATAAGCTTGGAGTCCTTGGATTTGTCCAACAACAATCTCTATGGAGTTATTCATAAATCCATGGAGAAACTCTTGCATCTCTAGTATCTAAATCTTTCTTTCAATAGATTAGAAGCAGAAATTCCTAGATGAGGGTTTTCGCAAACTTGTACGCTAAATCATTTATAGGAAATGATTTATTTTGCAATTCACCCAATCTGCAAGTTCCACCAGGCAAAAGCATCACAACTAGCACTCGTCCTAAATGAAAGAAAAATGTTATTCTCATAGGGATTGGTTTGCCATTGGTTCTCGGATTTGTGTTGAAATCTAGATATCAACAAAGAGGTACAAGGTTGCCAAATAATGCCAATATGTCACCACAAGCAACCCAAACAAGATTTTCATACCTAGAACTGTTGCTAGTAACCATAAGATTCAGTGATAGCAACCTACTCGGTATGGAAGTTTAAGTTCTATTTACAAGGCGAGATTCCAGGATGAATTGGAGATTGCTGCATTTGAAGGAGTAATTAAGAGTTTCGTTGCCGAATGTGAAGTGATGAAAAAGTATTCATCATCCAAACCTTGTCAAAGTAATCAACAGTTGTTCAAACAATGATTTTAAAGCATTGATTTTAGAGTACATGCCAAATGGGAGCTTGGACAAGTGTTTGTATTCGGAAAACTACATTTTTGGATATTTTTCGAAGATTGAACATAATGATGGATGTTGCATCAGCTTTGAAATATATTCACTTCGGTTATTCAACTCCTGTAGTTCATCGTCACTTAAAGCCCATCAATATATTGTTAGACGAAAACATGGTTGCTCATTTAAGTGATTTTGGCATTGCAAAGCTTCTGAGTGGAGAAAATCACTCTTTGACGCAAACTCAAACCCTTGCCATGATTGGTTTTATGGCACCGTGTTTGTTCCATATTTAGCATTTTTTTTTTTTATTTTCAAATTTAGTTATGGATTTGTCATGATATTAGTGATGATGGCTTATAGAGTATGGAAGGGAAGGACAAGTATCGATAAGAGGTAACATTTATAGTTATGGAATTGTGTTAATGGTAATTTTTCGGCAAAAGAGCAATGAGTGTCATCGATCTTTAACTTGACTCTAGAGTGTGCAGTCGAGTCATCAAAAGAGAGAATCAACGCCAAACAAATTGCAACTAGACTCCTAAAAATTCGAGACCCTTTGCTCAGAATTGTTCAAAGTAGAAGAAGGATAATATTATCAAATGTAAATTAATTTTTTTTTTCCATCTCATTTGTTATTGAATTTTTTTTGCATGTAATGAATAACTTCAGTTATTATTTATTTATTTTTGTTAAACTAGAACATAATTGAGTAAATTATCCTCATGATAGTGTTATTAATTGAGTGGGTGCATTGTCACACTTGATTTAAAATAACAAAATTAAAGAAATTATAAAATTCAGAAATTCAAGTATATCATGGCCTTAAAAGATATAAACTTTGAGAAGATCATATCACTTTGTAATGTACAATTTGTAATGTCTATATAATCACCTGAGTATTGTATATACTTTTGTATCATCTATTGAGTACCTATATCAATCAACGCCAACGGCGGCCACAGATAGGGCATGGAGGAAGTTAAGACGTGTGGTACCAGAGACGCAGCAGTAGGTGAAAGGCTCAAGCATTGAGTTGGAAAACGGTGACCGCATGGCATTGTACGAATAGATTGGTCAAGTGCTAGGTCCATTCTGCATATTGGACACTTCAATCCACCTTGAGGAGGAGTTATATTCGTATCTGCGCATAAGACTAGCTAATTTTAGTGTTTACGATTCACAGTATCATTATTAGAATCGAACATCCAACCTATTTATGAAATGCGGGTAATAATACCAGCACAAAGATGACTACTACAGAAGGCAGGCTTTGGGAATGTATGTCACCGACAAAAATAGATTTATAGACGTATCAAGTATGACCTTGTGATATACGAGGAGGAGTTGCTGTGGCCGGGCGTGAATCAGGACGAGCAGTGTGGGTTGGAGATGAGAAAAAATCAACACTCCGGGCTTGAGGTGGAACAGGAGCAGTCTGGGTCGGATATGCAACAGGGGGAGGAATTGATCCTGGAAGAGATGGATCAAACCTACAGCGTACTGCACGAGCACATGTTGGTGGGGGTTGAGTTGCATGCCTCTTCTGAAATGGTCTTAAAGTTGGAAGTATTGGAAGCCTGAGCAAGTCCACTTCCCCTTGAACCTGATATAAGTTGATTTGTTAATTGAGAAGGCACCAATTTTTGAAGAGTTTAAACTTGAAATAAAACGGTATGTGATCGAGGAGCTAACAGCTCTATCGAAGGTAACCAATAACAAGATGATTAGAGCATAGTATTGGATGCCTTGGTCCAAATTGAAGTCATGATTTGCACCTAATCCAATCTAAGCCTATTTACATATGATCGTTATAAGGATCCGGCATGGAATGAATATAGAACCACCACCACTTGAAAATGCTGAAATATGATTAATAATAATTTGATCAGGTCTAAGTATTCCATAATGGTACATGGTTTCAAATAAGTGGAAAATGTCAGAAAGAGAGTATAAGGAAGCAATCTTTCAAAAATAATGGAGACTATAACCGACAGAGATAGATTTTTATAAGATTCAAGAAATACCTCTCGATAATGGTTGAGCAACAGTAGCATTCAAAGGAGAAGGCGGGAGAGAAGCAGCAGGGCGAGGTAGGGGTGGGACAGGAGAAACTGGGAGTGTAGATCCCAGAGAGATTGCAGGTTGGGCCGATTCTGAAATAGATGGAGTTTCCTTAGCCGAGTGTGAAACTGGATATTGGAAAGGAGCACCAGTCGTTGAAAAGTTCTTTAGAAAATCAACAGTTTCAGATGAGGATGCCAGAGAAGCACCAGTCGTTGAAAAGTTCTTAAGAAGATCAAGAGTTCTAGATGAGGATGCGATAGAAGCAGCAGTCTGTGCTTTGGGTGAGATAGGAGCAGCCTGGACTGGAGATTGGAAAGGAGCACGAGTTGCGGATAAGTTCTTGAGAAAATCAACAGTTTGAGATGAGGATGGGAGAGAAACAGAAGTCTCTGTTCGGAGTGAAGATTGGAGAGGAGCACGATCTGCGGATAAGGTACCAAGAAAATCAACAGTTTGAGGCAAGGATGGGAGAGACGCAGCAGTCTGGGCTTGGGTTGGGACAGGAGCTGCTTGCACAGGAGGATTCTGATGAGGTGGAGATTGTTGCCCTGCAGCTAAATCGAAGAATGCTAATTCACGCAACGAGAAAGAAACAGCAAACACTGAATTGTAAAATTCAGATATAAGCCTGAAACACAAAACCACCATCTACCTCCAACATCTTCATTCTGTTGTACTGGGGAAGCAGCGGTCGATGAATCACTATGGTCAGTCTCTTCATCCGCCATTCTGTTCCCAATCCTCAAGGAAAAACAGAAGAGGGAGGGATATCTTAAAGATTAGCCGGTAAAATAGCAAGAAATCAGCAACTGGTAAAGAAAAGGAAAGACGATAACCATGTAAATTCTCAAATAGGAAACACTGAACAAACAATTGAAGCAATTCAAATATTGGGCAACAACCCATCGCAGACTCATTACACAAAATCTCTACACAGAACAATTCACAAATTTATTGTAATTTGCATACTTCTTCAACATCTATAATAAAGATGAATGAACTTGTAGCATGTAACTAAGAAAGAATCCAAGTCTTTTTGATTTCATTCTATTTTTCATGTTATCATTCAAGAACACTACAAAACGTAATCTCCATTAACGAAAAGAAATCAAAGGCCCAGTTAGATTATCTGAAACAGAATGAAAAAGACCTTTAATCTTGATGCAAAACTGTCGAAAGAAAATCAAACTTACAATTTCCAGAATCAAGAGCGATGACAAAAAACACTTGAAAAATCTAAAAAGAAGCAACTTTGAATCGATTAATAAAAGGAAAACTAGAAATTTCAACAAATTAAAAGAAAAAGAGAGAAGAAATTCGAAGGACTTCACTTACCAGTGAAAGCAGAGAAATGACGCAAGAGAACGAAATTTAGTTGTTTTGGCGCTTACGATCGTTGGTTTAAGAGCTTTTTAAAAGGTTCGGGGTTGGGGGCTCACGTGGGCTCTAATCTCTATCGACGTGGCATTATGGCGAGAGGTCTTGAAGCAAGCTTACGTGGCAGTGATTTAGTGGAAATGGTCAAACCGTTTATTCCAAGGGAAACGCTGCGTTTTGATGTGAGTGGCATTTTCATCTTTAGAAAATTTGTCTATTGAAGTGTTTCATTTTGACTGTAGTTAAATTTATATTACAATGATGTTCTTACAAATTTGGCTGAGCCTTCTCCTTTTGTTCATTAATTATAATAATAATAATAATAATAAAAATATTCTTTTAATTGTAATTTTTAAAATTTTCGTCTCAAATACAAATCAAATATATTATTTATTTAATAAATAATATAACACATGTTGCATCATTTAAAGTAAATTTTGTGATTTCATTAGTGCTAGAGACACAATTTATACATACAAACTCATTGGTACAAAATGATTTGGCGTAATCCAATTAGAGGAGTAAATATAAAATAATAATAATAATAATAATAACAATAATAAATTAAAATAGAAATGATACTCGTTTCCTCCTTACTTTACAACTATTTATTTTTTTATTTTTTCAAAAATCAATTTTACAATGCATGAATAATGCTAAAGAAAGGTACTAATTATATAAACACATTCATACAAATTAATGTAATATAATGTAACTAAATGAATAAATATAAAAAATAAAAATAAATATTATTGCTTTATTACTTATTTTCGTTAATTATTAATTGAATAATTAAATGTAAAAAAATGTAAATGCTATCACTATATTATTTATTATTTATTTTTTGTATGATTTTTTTTAATATTTACTCACTCAACTTTATTGCATTGCCTCAATCTATATAAATGAGTTTGCATAGTACTTTGCATCTCTAGTACTAATGTATTACTATTCATACTATGATAAATTTAACAAAGTCATCTGACATTGAAGAGCAAAGTTATCTTCAATGTTAGAAGTACTTAATGAAATTTTGTAAGCTCAATTAGATTCCCTTTAATATAACTTTTCAAGTAAAGCTTGTTGGAATAGATCTTTAAATAGAGCTTTTCATTAAAAATAAATAATCACTAATTATTTGGTTGTAAAAATTAATAGATCTTTAATTTTCTTGTAAAAAGTATGTAACTATCTTAATAGACAAGTTTTTTAAAGTTGTGTTATGAAAAAAAAAATGGAGTAAAACTTGTAAAAATGAAACAAGAGTAGTTCAAACAATTTCACCATATAAAAACACTTAAAGATCTCCACCCGAGAAGCCCAAAATTTCTGTTTTTGCACAGAAAAGCAGAATAACATTTTTAGTCCTCCGAAAGCTCTTCTTCAGTGAGAACCAAACAACACAAAAAAAAAAAAAAAAAAATGAAAAGAACTTTTGACATTAAATAGGCTCTTTTAACTGATAAAGAAGCATGTCAAAACAGGCACTTAGCATATCGCAAAATAATATTCGATTGGTTACAGAAATTTATGGAGAAAAATAATCCCTAGCTAACAAAGAATTGATAGTCAGGTACAACTATTTGCCCTTCAATGATCAAAATGGATAAAACAAATGCAACTCCATGTTTTAGTATCTTGAAAAATGCTATGTGAGCTAACAAGAGACAAATTGCTTGGCTTTGCTAGTCTGCTTTCGGATGCTGCTGCCTGCCACAAACAAGTATAACGACCAAAGATGCCATCATCGCAACAAGGTACCCAGCCATAGCTCCATAACTCACACATATTGGCCATTCCTGTGAATGGAAAATGAGACAATTCCAGCCTTCGTAGAAAAATAGCAACATAGACAATGTATTTGTCCAAGGAACTATAATCCAGTCTCAAAACTGGCCAAGTTGAGCAGATATCCACAGATAAACAACAGAACTTTAAAGGTTGTACATCATTTATGCAGCAGTAATGTATTCAACTTCTAAAATATTTATCCCTGCAGCAGAAAGCCACAGTAAAGGGAACTTGACCATATTGTCAGCTCTTTACAAATAAATAAAAAGAAGAATCTTCGTGAACGCTATGAAGTGGAAAATGCACTTCACTAATTCTAATAAACAAACTAGCAAAATGTCATATGCTATCAAGTTAACAATTAAGAATCTCTAGGCAGTCTGCATAAAGTACCCCGTGTGTGCGACATCAACTGTTCAACTAAAAAATAAACATCACATGAAAAGGGACCAAAATAAGAAGAGAAGAAAACCTAATGTCATGGCTTCAACTTCACCTTTTGTATTTTGAACAAACTATGCCGAGCAGTGAGGAAAACACCGTTCAGATTAAAAAATTCAGCAAGTAAAAGGATAGCATTGAGACATAATATGCCATAATTTTCGAAGCCAGCAGAAATGTTGATAAACCACTTATGAGATGCTTTCAGTTTACATAGAAGTTAGAAGTGGGAAAAAAATACCTGCCATGGCCTCTCCCAATCAAGTGGCATTGGCCAAGCACCAAACCAAGCTCCAATAACAGCTCCATGTGCTGGTAGACAGATCATATATTCTAGAAATCCATTTGGCCTAAGAGTAAAAATAGGTTTAAATATCAGATAAGCTTATAGTAATTGTAGCATGATTCAGTCAACATTTTGAATTCTATATATGTTTATTATGCAGCCCTAATCTTTAAAAATTATATGAAGGTGCCTCCTTGTTCATGTAAGGGATATCATACAGAACACAACAAATTCTAAAATTAAAAACAATGCTTACGCTAAAACACAGATTATGACACAACCCAATATGTTGAGGTCCACGTACAGGATCCATGGAGAAAATAGAAACTTCCCAACATTTTTGTTTGCCCCAAGATTTGATAAAACACATAAAAATCTCATATCCTACAAACTTGTATCTAATAATGTAATTATCTATCCTGATGAAAGTTAATCACAGAAACATATACTGCATGACCAATTGCTCGAAATCAACAAATAATGAGAGAAAGCTTACTTTGTATGGGCAAATATTCGTCGCCAATCTTCCCATGATGAACCAAATACTGAAGCAGCAGGCACAAACTGCCAGTACACCATGAAGTAGTTAAGAAAAATGTTAGTGGATAACTCGCATGAAAAACTGCATAACTCTAGTTGCAGCTAATTTGGATTGCCACTGTATGCAGTTTTTTAATTTCTATTCTTCTGGAGAGAAGAGGAAATAAAAAAAGGGGAAGAAAGCTGGGTTATCTGAAAACAAAAACTTTGTATGTAAAAATGGTGACAAGTATATATGAAATGCAATGCATAGCATTAAGTAAAAGACATCATGTTTAATTCTTAAATTAATTCCCAAATGAGTTTTCTGCAATAGTTATTGTACAACAGGAAAGACTGAAACAAGTTGGGTTCTTACTGTGAACAGTGACATTAGAAGAGACCAATAAATGGTCCTTGGAAAATACCTGTGTCCAGTAAGAAAGAGACAATAATCAATGGCCTCTGGTAAAATCAGTTAACTTTAATTAAAACCACTGATAAACACATCTACAAGTTATCACGGTGAAATATATTTCTTCATGATCATCTGGTTAATGTTGTATCTTCGTAATTCTGAACATGAAGTCACAGTTGAGAATGATCGGTCGTGACAATCTTTCCATTCTTTATTATACTGAGAAAATGAGCCAAATTTATTAAGCAAAAAGTGGAAAAGGAAAGTCACTTTTAGAAGAAGTAGAGGATTTATGTACCTGATGTTTAGAAAGGTGTTGTTTAAGGGAGATGTAACCCCATTTTAATTACAACTTCAACTGTGACTTCTGTTTTCAGAATTATGCTAAAAGAAATTAATTATGTCAACTACTATTCCACATACTGAATGCTAACAGGTGCACCCAAAGCAATAGCTCCCAAAGAGTTGACAAGAGCCCCTACACAGTAGAAGCACAAAGTATTTAAGTGTACGCTGAAAAGAACTATGAGAAAAGAAGCTCTGATAAAAACCTCAAAAAAATGCCAACCAATCATGTACAATTCAATTGTTTTACCAAATTTCATCACCAGAAGTACAATTAAAATTTAAGGCTGAAAGCATAACAATACTCGTTGCAGGAGGAAACGTTTTCTTTCAGCACCCCATTTGACTTAATGTTTTCTATATGCAAATTTCATGGAAGAAATTATATATACACAACAAAAAACCATCTTATAAACAGATTGAATTCCAATAATAAATTGCCTTACAAAATCATATCTGGAAAATGCTTTCAGTAAAATTAATGAAACCTACAAAGACTACAATTTATATCCAGGGTTCCAAGGTTAAAAATAGCCCATTATTTCATATATATAAAAGTTTAATCTTCCATCACCCCTTGAAGTAAAATTTTTCTCAAATCCACAAAAGGAATGTCCTTTATCTACCAACCAATGGGAAAAAAAGTTCATACACTGAAAAAGTGATCGTCTATAAGCCAATATAACTCGATCAATAAAATATGACAATCAGAAAGAACAGATAGAATTATCATACTAACCCACAGGGAGTGCCAATACACCTCGAATCACAGCTTTCAAATACTGTTAAAAAATATTTATTAAATAAATAACTAATAACGGGCAAATCCAACTTCATAAATTTAATATAAAACAAAAATCAATGTGCATTACCGAACATTTCTCCGGATTTTGTCGAAAACAACTGTAAAGAAGTATCACTAATGGGCTCTCAATAACCTGAACAAAAGTAAAATCATTGTCATAAATAAAATCAATAGACATTCAAAGTTAGAATTTGAAGAGATAAAAGTCAAAGAAAAGAACGATACCCAGAGAAGACAGAGAGTGTGAGCAGGATCAGAGACGAGATTAATAGAGAAGACATTGTTGGCCACCCAGAATCCGACGGCTATGCCAACCCCGCAAATCAGATGGGTTAAAAATGCTCGTATAGAAGACACCGATTGCCGAGGATTTTCAGCAGTCGAATCCTTTACCATTCTGTGTCTACTCCCATTATGAAGCTGAATTCTAATTTCTAAGGTTGATATAAATGTTATATTGGGCCGGGCCTAAATGAGTCTAGCTTAACGTAAATTTCAATGCATGAATCTAAATGCACCTCTTAATTTTCTAAATGGACCCAATTTGAATTCACAATAGGGGTGTAATTAGAATACTGGTGGGGTGTCAGTATAACTCAAAATTGAATGGGATCGTAGGTACATCATTTCTGTATAAATTGATACATGGGGAAGTCTTTAAATGAATCTTAATTTCAATGAGCCACTACACATCTGGAGCAAAAAGATATGTATTACACTAATAAAATGTGAATAATTCTATGAAACATAGGGTTTATACTTCCAAGAAAATATTATAAACAATACCACTTAAAAATAGATGTTCAAACACTTTTTTCTTAATCATATTACAAAAACTCCACGTGTAAGGGTTCGTTCGGGTATATTTATTGATTATTTTTTATGAAATATTATATTTTATATTGAATAAAATATGAGTTGATATTAAATAATTTAAAAATATTTAAAAATATATATATTATAAATTTTTTAATTCACTTACATCTTCTTGAATAAGCATAAATTGTGGGTTTGGTATTTGTATATGTAGAGAAAGAGAGATTGAATTCTTTTTATATTCCAATCATTAAGTAAGAAAGCATGTCTACCTGCTATTTTTTTTTTCTCTTAAAGCACTGAAACTATTGAGGAATCTTAAGTCCAATCTGCTTCTGTAAAACAGAAAGTTTTCTGTTGGGTTTTTTAATTAGAATTGCTGGAAATTATTATTATTATTGAATCCCATGCTTTTTTATGACAAGAAAAAGAGGCAATGTTCTTAGTCATTGCAATTGTATATATAGATATTGCATACTTTTTATTGTATACCAATTAATTGAGTAGCTAACTAGCTACTTCCATTTTACCTTATTGTTTTTTTGTTTTCTCTGAAGCACTGAAAAGATTGTGTATCGTTAGGTCTTATCTGCTTTTGAAAAAGGAGAAAATTTTTGTTTTGACATGAATTAGAATAGCTGTAAACTATTGTTGACACCAAGTGTTTGCCTACGTTTTCTATAACATAACCATGATGTCACAAGCAAACCCTATTTTATAAATTATCATAGACGATTAGCTGAAATAGACAACTGAAATTACTCTAGGAATAAGATGGTCGATGAACCTAAATAAACATACGTAGGAAGTGATTTAATTCCTCAACACTCGTGAAATCAAAATGCTGCGGTGGCGACGCCTTCCGACTTGGCGGAGGTGATCTTTTAGACCCATAATCTTGATCAGTCACCATTGATATGAAACTGCTGCATGGATTTGCAGTTCCGGAAACACAAGGAGAAACGATATTCCCTGACTGGGTTGGTGATTTCGACGCCGCTGGAGGTGGAGGAGCAGACAGACTAGGCCTGCCAATGAGCTGGATTGGTGATTTCGACGGTGCTGGAGGCGGCCGAGGTGAGAATCTTTCCCTTCCGTAATCGTTTTTTATTGCTATGAATGGCGGCATGCTGCTGCATACAACACAAGGAGAATCAATCTCTGACTCGGTTGGTGATTTCGACGATGCTGGAGGCGGCTGAGGTGAGAATCTTTCCCTTCCGTAATCGTTTTTTATTGCTACGAATGGCGGCATGCTGCTGCATACAACACCAGGAGAATCAATCTCTGACTCGGTTGGTGATTTCGACGATGCTGGAGGTGGAGGAGGAGAAAGTTTGGCCTTTCCGATGACACAAGGACAACCTGTTTTTGCTGTATGGATTGGTGGTTCTGCTGACGTTGGTGTCGGCGGAGGTGAGAGATTTTTCTTTCCGTAATCAGTTTTCATTGCTGCGAACAGCCTGCTACTGCTGTTGCTGCTTGGATATCTGGTAGGAGAATCAATCTCTGACTCGGTTGGTGATTTCGACGATGCTGGAGGCGGCGGAGTTGAGGGTTTCTTCGTTCCGTAATCAGTTTCCATTGCCAAGAAACTGCTGCATGGATTTCCACCAATATTCTCTAACTGGGTTGGTGATTTTGACGAGGCTGGAGGTGGAGGAGGTAAAATTTTGGCCTTGCCATAACCATTTTCAATTGTCAAGAAAGTCGTGCTGCATGGATTTCCCGCAACAGAGGGAGAAACAGTCTGTAGCTGACTTTCCGGCGGTGAAAGCTTTGGTGATGGCGGAGGTGTGCTTGTGGTGCGTTCATAATTTGTTGTCGTCAGCTCATGGACTGATGGTGATAACTGAGGAGATGACGGGCTTGAAGGCACCGGCCTTTTGTAGCCAATAATTATGTCGATTTTGTTTTGCCAGTTTTCTGTGGAATATCAAAAGAAGGAAGATTAGATACCACAGTGATTATAAATTCCATTACAAATTAAGATTCAGTGCTGAAGCTGATTTCAAAAGAAATGCAAAGAAAATGTAATGCAAATAATTAATCTTCCATGGCCGCTGGTACTGAAATTTCTATACGTTACACAAGTGCTGAGTTGAAGAAGATGATGTCGCATGCTTTTAGCCTTAATCTCACGTAAAGATTTGCGAGCAGTACTTAGTCAAAATCGATGTCAGCTCTAGCTAGTTGATCTAGTGAGCTTAAATACATTAACATTAACTTACAACTAATGATTACTGAATTAATACATGATTGAAGTTCTAATTAAGCATATGTATATGTTACGAAGAACAGACGTTGTTATTTACCTGAAGATAAGGTTCTAGCTTGGGCAGCACTGGTAAGAAATGCAAGAAATGTAAGAAATAGAGCAGCCATGACCGAAATTTTTGTGTTACAGCTCAATAATTGATGATGGAATATGATAGAAAAGAAGTGAAAGTCATAAGCTATTTATAGACGCAAAGTGCTTTGTATTAGGTAAATGTTAACATCAACAGCAAAGAGAAATATTAATAATACACATGACAAAAGGAATTAATACGTTTTGACATAGCAAGGTCCTACTTGCATTTTCATAAAGCAGAAATAGCGATTTATATATACACTAAGTCCTTGGTCCAAGCTTGCAAAAGCAGTACTGTTCCTTTCCCAGTCAAAAGTGCTTCTTCATGAGCTCTTGACTGAGTAGCTACTACGCCGACTTGAGCACTAATTTTGCTGCAGAGACTTGATATGTACGATGATCGTCTTGTCTTTGATTTTAAAATTGGGTTAGGGTTTGGGATTTCTTCAAAGTCGTCGCACGAAGAGAAGGAAAAAAAACCTACAACCACCTTGGATTTGGCCTTTTTCCCATGGTTTTCTGTCTGGTCAACTTAATTTTAAATTCATATTTCATGATGATTTCACTCTCTCAAGTTGAAATAATTTGATTCTCTTCACACTTGTTTGGATTACCATAAAATTAACTTTGTATCATCTGCTCTATATGCATCTACCTTTATCCCTTAATAATTTCTACAACCCATGTCATCTATTTTTCATTCATCCCCTGCTCCCTTTCTATTTATTTATTTCTTTTTCTTGACCTCTTCTTCTCTAATAATTTCAAATTTTGGTGAAGAGAACAGGTCCATCTATGTCCATACTCAACTCAACCAAGGATACTTCAATTTTGTTTAAAATCTTAGTACTTTTATTATATTTTAAAAAATACGTCACATAAATTATTTAATAAATATTTTTTAATAAAAATTACTCATTTTTTATTTTTATTTGAGATCGTATAATTTTATCTTATAATAAATATAATTTCAAAGTTACGGTATCTCATTATTTAATATTAAATAAAATGTTAATATATATTTAAAATTAAAAAATCAGTCATTATGTATTTGGTAAGTCATCCTATTTTTTTTCATTTATCTTTTTCTTTTGATCTGTCCTTCTGCTCGATTAATTTCAAATTTTGGTGAAATGGACATGCTTCATCCATGTCAATATCCAACTGCGTCAGTTAAATTATTTAGTATACATTAATTAATTTTTAATAAAAAATAAATTTACCTCATAACAAATGTAATTTTAAAATTACAATATTTTAGTATTAAATACAATTTTAATATATTTAAAATTTTTAAAAAATCATTTATTATCTCGATAGTAAGTCAACTTTGATTTCCTGCAATCAATGAAAGGTTGGATTCTCATAAGAAATTTGTGAGAACAAAATTTTCTCTCAAATAACATAAGAATAGATATAACAAATTTAATTTGATAGGATTTCAAAATCTATTTCAAAAAATAAAGCATAAATGATATGTTACTCATTGCATAGATAACAAAAAATTATTGAATATTACTCATTGTATAAATAAAGCATAAATGATATGTTACTCATTGTATAAATAATATTAAAAACTACTAATATTTATTATTCAAGTATTGAATATTACTTTACTTATCATGTTATTTGAAATGCACAAATTTTAGGGTATTAATGTTACTCTTAGAATAATAATTAATATATATATATATATATAAATTATTAATTTATGAGTTATGAGTTTAAATTATTAATGGTTAATTTTTAATATTTTTATTAATTTTTTATTTTTAATATTTTTATCTCACAATAATCGTAAATTACAAACTATAGCACCTTAATTTTACAACAAAGATCCTAATAATTTTATAACCCCTAATTATAATTCTATGTTATGGTCAACATTGCTTTATATTTTGTAAGAAGTAGGTTGCCATTATTGTAATTATTAAAGTGACATGGGATTTTAAAAAAGGCTCCTATTGTAATTATAAAAGTGACATGGGTTCTAAAATTGGTATTTTTGTTTTAAGGAATTGATTAATTATTAATTAATTTGTTTGCAAAGATTAATGATGTATGGCGTAATAATTAAAATATTGTTAATCATAAATTAAACTTAATTAATTAAAGAATTGTCATTTTAATTATTAAATAAGTGCAGATTTTAGTAAATAAAATAATAAGGTGGAAGAATCCAACCAATAACTTTTTGTTTTGGCACAATGTTTAAGGTTTCAGTGTAAATAATTAGTGGAATTGCTAGATTGTGGCCTTATCAAGCCCCCAATGATACAAATCTTGATTCATAACAAAAGAATAAAATTTTGTATTAATAATAAATTATAACTTTAGGTAGGTTTAACAGTTGAATCACATGGGTGATTATCAATTTTTAATTACCTAGTTTGCTTTAATTAACAAGGAAATCCACTCAACAAAGCAAA
>CP135551.1:2760075-2774485 GCA_032402905.1 Khaya senegalensis | reverse complement strand
TAGTTAAGTTTAGAGAATAAAATTAAAAATTAATCTTTTAATAAGAATAAAATTATAAAAAAATTTTATTTTTAGAATTTAAATTCCTCCCTAATATTAAAGAAATTTAAATTCCTTCAATTTAAAGAAAGAAAATTCCTATATCTCTTACTTTTCAGCTATTATGCAAAAATAAACAAGTAATCTTACTCCATTTTTCCTTTCTCTTTTTGTTTCTTAAAAACAAACACACTTGAAATGCCCATTGATTGAAAGATTATAGGTCTTGTTTTATGCTTTCTTTCTCCATTTTTTGTCCTCCGCAACATACGTCTATACATGTTTTATTTTTATTTTTTTTAATTTTTGTAGATTTTAAAAATTTATATCAATTACTAAGTGAACCATATATTCATGTTTTGATTTCTTACGGGGAATTTATTGAGTGCAAGCAGACCAAAAAACAAAAAACCAAAAGCAAAAATCGTGGGTGCCGCAAGAGCAATAGGTAGGTGGGGGTCTTTTTAGTCAAAGCAGGTAGAATGCAGTGGTTGTGTTGTGTTTGATGTGGGTGTGTTTCCGAAATCCCAATCATGGGGTGTATTCAGAATTAATCATAAGTGTCTTTAGTAAAAACTTTTATGCCGTTGGTGCGATCAGAATGTTCGAGAGTGATTTTAGCATCTGCAAAAGCTGTAATTTAGCATCACAATAGTCGATTGGTTGTGTTTAGACTATTATTGAGTGCATTTAGTATATTAAAAAGAGGGAATATTCACTAATAATAAATAAATCTTTTATTTTAAATAAAATAGAATTCCTTTTTTATTAGGTTATTTATCAAAAAAAAATATTTGTCAATAATTAATATAAATAAATAAATATATCTTTTAGTAAAATAAAAATAAAATCTTAATCTTATCAAAATAAAATTATTCCTTAACTAAAATAAAAATAAAAAATAAATCTTAATTTTATCACTTCTTATATTAAAAATAAAATAAAAACTCTTAGAATATAACATAATAGTCTTCTAACTTAATTAAAAGAATAAATATTCTAAGTATAATTTAGAATTGAGAATTTAAAAGTTGATATATCAACCCTGTTTTGCATGCACTTAGAAAATTTTTGGGTTATTTTAAAATAGTAAAGACAAAATGTTTAAAGACTATCAAATGTAATTGCCGTATGGTCAAAGGAATTTTTTTTTTTATCTTGACGGAATATTGAAGACTTAAGTGAACAAATTACTTTATATCTTTTATTTAAATTTTATAAATATTAAATTTAATTGTTTATTTTTGTCTATGATTATTTTAAACTCTTCATTTTAATTTTTAATAGACTTGTAAGTCGGACTAACGTTTTAAAAATTAGGCATGATAAGATGAACAAATGAAATTAAATTTTATGAATTTAATCAACACAACACAACATGTTTGTCATCTCTAATCTTAACTATGAAAAATAAGAAACTGCATTTTTAAAATATTTTTCATAATTTGTATAATAATACCACATCTCAAATTTTTTAATAATTTCAATGTAACGTAAAATAAATAAATAAATAAATACTATTTAAATTATTATCTATTTTCATTTTTTTTAAAAAAAAATTATACCAGATGAACTTTATTTTTATGAGCTTAAATCCTTTCTTAAAATATATCTATAATCAAATTAGTGCAGAAACAAAGCCATGGGCATAGACCTTGGCACTGTTAAAATTGACTTGCAGAATGCTGACATGGTGAATGACAAGGAAGATGAAAGTGACCTGTCACCTACTGCAGAGATCAGCACTTGTTGCCAATGCCTTGAATGAACGGGATGGTGATCTGGAAGTTACACATTTCAGCTACAGCTACTGCAGAGATCAAAAACAAAAGTGTAAGAATAAGGCGGTTAACAATCTGTTAAAGCTTAGGTTAGTTAAGGTAGTTATAGGGCTTGACAGCCGTTGAATGAGCTGGATAACAGAATGTGGTGACTGGGATTCTTGCTCAACTTGTCGGTATAAATACAATGCATTGTGTTCTTTGTGAAGAGATTCATGACTTTGTAAAAAGGCTACTCAAAGATTAGTTTTCGAAGCTGAGGAAGAATCAAAAAGGGTGAATCTCTGGTTCTCTGATATAGCATCTTATCTCTGTTATTCATGCTGTTCTTGGTGAATAAAATTCTCTCTTGTGCTGTTCTTGATCGTGGATGTAGGTCTTGAAGACTGAACCACGTAAAATCTTTGCAACCATGTAAAATCTTTGTTTTCTACTTGTTTGGTTAATTGTTTAGCTTATTTCTTGGTGATTGATTTACTTGTTTCCTTAGACACTGAGTTTGTGAGTTCGTCAAGCACATTGATGCATCAGTAATTCATTCTTGCTTCTGGAATTAAACAAATAGTTCGAATCATAGAGCATCTTTGATCAAACAAAAAGGATTATTTCTGCTATAACAAACCTGATCGAATGGCAGAAAAATGATCAAACTTAACAGCTGCATGCTTGAACAATTTTGTTTTTAGTTATTTTTGTTGCTGCTCAATTCCTGTTTAAGCAGATTGCATTTTTTGCAGAGAATATAACAATCAGAAAACATTCACCATTTCTGCTGATTTAAGCTTTTTAGTATATTCAATTAAGGTTCTTTAATAGTTGTGTGGGTGTATGGAAAAAGGAGTGTTGAGATTATAGCCAATGATCAAGGCAACGGAACAACTCCTCAGGTAGCCTTTACTGACACTGAACGTCTCATTGTTGATGCAGCCAAGAACCAGGTTGCTATGAATCCTCAGAACACTGTTTTCGACGCCAAACGTCTCATAGGCAGACGTTTCTCTGACCCTTCTGTTCAAAGAGACCCGAGGCACTGGCCGTTTAAGGTCGTTCTAGGTCCTGCTGACAAGCCAATGATTGTGGTTCAATATAAAGGAGAAGAGAAACAGTTTGCTCCTGAAGAGATTTCTTCTGTGTTGCTGATCAAAATGAAGGAGAATGCAGAGGCTTATCTTGGTCAAACTATCAAGAATGCTGTGATTACTGTTCCTGCTTATTTTAATGATTCTCAAAGACAGGCTATGAAGGATGCTGGTGCTATAGCTGGCTTAAATGTTGTGAGAATTATCAATGGGCCCACTGCTGCTGCTATTGCTTATGGCATGGACAACAAGGCGTCGAGGTCTGGTGAAAAGAACGTGCTTATTTTCGATCTTGGTGGAGGAACTTGTGATGTTTCGTTGTTGACGATTGAAGAGGGAATCTTTGACATGAAGGCTACTGCTAGCAATACACATCTAGGAGGTGAGGATTTTGATAACAGGCTTGTTAATCATTTTGTTGCAGAGTTTAGAAGGAAGCACAAGAAAGATATTAGTAGCAATGCAAGAGCATTGAGGCGGTTGAGAAATGCGTGTGAGAGGGCTAAGAGGACTTTATCTTCCACCATGCAGACGACAATTGAGATTGATTCGCTTTACGAAGGTATTGATATGTATGCTACTATTACTAGGGCAAAATTTGAAGAATTGAACATGGATTTGTTTAGAAAATGTATGGAACCTGTTGAGAAATGCCTTTGCGATTCCAAGATTGATAAGAGTCAGGTTCATGATGTTGTTCTTGTTGGAGGGTCGACAAGAATTCCAAAAGTTCAACAATTATTGCAAGATTTCTTCAATGGCAAGGAACTCTGCAAGAGCATTAACCCAGATGAGGCAGTTGCTTATGGAGCTGCTGTCCAAGCTGCCATTCTGAGTGATCAAGGGGACCAGAAGGTTCAAGATTTGCTTCTTCTTGATGTTATACCTCTCAGCCTTGGTACTGAGACTGCTGGTGGTGTAATGACAGTCTTGATTCCAAGAAACACTACGGTTCCCACCAAGAAAGAGCAAATCTTTTCAACTTGTGCTGATAATCAAACCAGTGTGTTAATTCAAGTGTATGAAGGTGAGAGGGCTAGAACTATGGACAACAATCTTCTTGGAACATTTGAGTTGAATGGTATCCCGCCAGCGCCGAGAGGTGTTCCTCAGATCAGTGTCTGCTTTGACATTGATGCAAATGGCACACTGAATGTGTCTGCAGAAGATAAGACTTCCGGAGTGAAGAACCAGATTGCTATCACCAATGGCAAGGAAAGATTAAGCAAGGACGATATTGAAAGAATGGTGCAAGAGGCAGAGAAGTACAGGGCTGAAGATGAGCAGGTGAGGAAGGTAAAGGTCAAGAACAGGCTGGCGAACTACGCTTATAATGCAAGGAATACAGTGAAGGATGACAAGATTGCAAGCAAATTGGATTCAGCTGACAAGCAAAGGATTGAGAAAGCAATTGATGAGACTCCTGAGTGGCTTGGCAAGAACCAATTGGCTGAAGTTGATGAATTGGAGGACAAGTTGAAGGATCTGAAGGGCTTGTGCAACCCAATAACTGAAAAGATGTATCAAGGTGCTGATGGAGATGTTTCGATGGATGGTGGTGCTGAGATGCCGAGTGGTGGCTACGGCAACCCTGGGTCTGGTGGTGCCGATGCCGGGCCTAAGATTGAGGGAGTTGATTGAAGTTAACTGGTATAACTTGGGAAGTTCTTCTGTTATTGAGCTTTACTCATTTTGCTCTGCTTCTTTTACGATTGCGTAATCAAATGATGCATAGGTTTAGGAATCTTGTGAGTTACAAAAACAATGTTACAGATGACCAAAATTTCATTGATCAAACCAAAATAAGCATAATCCTCTATCGATGAGATGCCTAATCTAAGCATTTTGTTATTGACTGAAGTTCATAATTTCTTCATCCAGCACCCTCAACCTCTGAGCACCTCCTTTCCCAAATTTGATGACTTTTCCACCATCGGTATTTGTTGCTTTGGCCTTGGAGTAATTGCTCTGCTAATAGGTAACGAAGTTTGTTAGATTTTGAGCAAAGCCAGCATGAGTTAATCAGTTATGCAAATGAAGAAACACATGAGATCAGCAATCACAAGGTGCTGTCATTAAGCATAACTTACCAATTTACAGAAAGAAACATTCTACCTTTGTAGATTATATAACTGACACAATGCTTCAGGGAGTTTTATTTATCTCTGATACTTCAGATTAAGATATCTCAAATGTATCAACTTTTCTACCTCCCTTGGAATCTCTTTAAATAGTCTACAGTTTCACCATGAATTATGAGAATACAATCCTTTTGACTCTATAAATAGAGACCAGAAAAGAAGCCTCTTCATACTCTTAATTCAGATGCTTCATCAAGATTATAAATATCAGCAATTTCTGACAATTTAAAGCATGGCATGAGTTCTTATGATAACTTCCATTCTGATCATTATGGCTAATCTGAAATAAATTGAAATATAATCAACTTCAAGTCTGATCAAAATAGCCCTTTGACAACAGCTTGCAGTGACAGAGGCTAGAAATTCTTCTGTTTAAATGTAATGGAAGTGTTGTTATATCATGTTTCGTGTGTAATTTAAAAGCACAGCAAATAAAGTATTTGATAAATATTAATCTCTTGCAAGAATCGCTCATATTTGTTTATTAGTTATTACCTTTAACTGATTTCATCTCATAACAATAACAACTTTACAGTCACATCATTTATTAAAGTATCAATTAAATACATACCCATTTAAAGAAAATTCAATAGAAAATATTAACATTGTACACCCAAGTTTAAATTTGACCATTAAAAATAATACAAACCCAGAAATTAACTCATACAACTATCCCAATATCAGCCCTAGGACAATAAAATACCATCTCTAGTATATAATACAAGCACATAAGTTACTGAAGTTTTACTTTGAATGTAAGGTACGTCCAATTTACCCTAGCTAGATCCCACGAATTCAAGATTCTAGGATTTGAATGAACAGTGGACACAATGTAGTTTACTCTGCATGACACGAGATGGTAGAGGGGTAAGATGGATGTTGCAAGAAGTGACACTTCAATTTATATGCAGCAGTGACAAGGTTTTCTTCGGAATAAGAGATGCCAAAACATTATATTTTCTTTTATTAACTCAACAGAAAGAAAGAATATCTCTGTTTTCATATCCTTTTGTAAGAACCAAAAGTCATAAGCGTTTCCTTGCAACTTTTTTCCTCTGAAAATCTCTGGCCACCTTTATTCTTGTTGTAGGATTCTTTCTCAACACTCCAAATTTCATGTGATTCAGATCTTTCCTTGCCCAGAAAATCAACAATCGGTCATGGCAATCTGCAACTTTCCATATAAACTCGAGCTTTTTAAGCTCTCTTCCATTTTCCCTCTTTAACTTTTCTGTGCAAGGCCAGAATCTAATTTGACAAGAAAGCACTTTTAAAAAGCTCATGGTCTAGGGCAAGCAGCTATACAGTTATTCTTCTCTGATCAGTTTTATTTTCACTCTTTCACCTTCCTGATTTTCTCATCAACATTTTCCATTATCCTGGAATTTTTGGTATTCCCAATTCTCAAATATTCCTCCACAAACTCTTTATACCTTGTTGTCACCATAAAAAATTTTCAGAATCACCACAGAATAATGTAAAATCTAATCATAAGATGCTCAAGAACATGGAAGTTGACAGATTCAAACAGGGTTAAAATTTGCAAAAACTTATGGACAGAAACTAAATTATCTTCCGGCCAGATGCTTATCAAAAATATTTAAAACTTCTCTGATTAAAGAGAAAAGTGAGCATCAAATTCTCTCCCAACTATCCATAGCAACCACAAAGTTGATCATCCAATGCACGATAGCTCTAATGCTTTATCCTTTATTCTTTCACCCCCTATAGTCTATAATTTATGAAGACAATGCAAAAGGGACTTTCCATTTTTAATATCCTTGAGCTATCATGTGATGAAAAAAATATAGCCAAATCCCAAATGGTAGTAGCTTAAAGAGGCCAACGATATCAAATTTCGGTTGCTTTGCTAGATTATTATTCATATGCCTCAGCATTGCACATGTCGCTGGAGCTAGCATATCATGAACTTCAAAGCGGGGCTTCAATCTTGTAAATTCCAATTCTATGGTGGCATGACCAAACCTCTACAAAAGTTCTTAGCTTGTTTCTTTACACTTTATCGATCATCTCATATATTCTTTCCCTCCACTTTTTGCATATTTTTCTTCGAATCCTCTTAACTTGTGCCCTTCGATTAAAGCTAAGGCAATTTGGTTGTATTTCAATACAGCAGGAAATATAAGATTTTTATCCTGTTGCACCACAAAATACCAGGAATTTGTAAGTCTTATTCACTGTTTGAAGAGGTAAATTCTTGTCTTTGTTTCTTGAAGAACATGAAAAGTATCACTTTTAGTTTACCGTTTTTTCCTAACTGCTTAAAAGTTGCAGAAGAGACCAGCTGGTCCCTTGCCATGGTCACATTTCTGGGCCAGACATTTCGATTCCTTGAGCAAAGCAGCATTTGCTTTGCTTGTATCTATTTTTCCTCTACAGAAACCTTCAAATTCTTCTATATATACCTCTTCCCTGGTAGAACAAGTCATCCCTACCCTACAAACCTCCTTCCCCATCAAAAATTCCAAACTGAAAGAGAGAGAAAGGTCCCAAAAAAATACCAAAAACCATAGAAAATGAGGGTAAGATTTCTTGCATGGTTCTTGTATGTCTTATGCAGTCAATCTGTAACAATCTTGGCTTTTCAAGAATTTTCCACTTCGAAATTTGAAGATTTCAAACTTTCAAAACCAAGATTTGGGAAGCAACTTCATGGTATGCATTCTTCGGACTTAATGTTAAATAATTTTCTTTCTATTTGGTGTTTATTGATGTTCATCAAACTTTCCTACAGTGAGACGTGCAGGCGTAAACGTCACAATGGAATTAAACGCAGAAAGTGATGGAAGAGAACTGAAGGAAAACCATGAAATTTTTAAATCAGTGAAGGTAAAAGGAAAGGGAGCTTATGGTGGTGGAAATTCTGCTCATCACCCACGTACAAACAAAGGTGTAGCTTCACTATCAGCAAGTCCTTGTTTCCTCTACTCAAAATCTATGTTGCATCTAAGCTTGGCTCTGATTGGACTTTTTCTGCCATATTTTCTTACAGGGTTTTAATTTATATATTTTATCGTTTTAACTTTCTTCTTTCAAGTTTCATCCCTTCGGCTTTGGTCTAATCGTGTAGTTTTTGGGATTTTGTCTGTTGAAACACCTCAATTGCAGTTAATGTCTGCTAGTTTTCCTGGTATGAAGTGTGTACTTTATCTACCATTTATTTTAACTAAAAAGTTCTGAAACCTTTCTTTAATCATCCCATTCTATCTCACACATGCTCGCACATTTGCACATGTAAATGCTCTAGTATTAGAGTACATCTAGGCTCTTTCAACTGTAGTTGTGTTGCATTAACTAACTAGGGAGGCAAATGGTGTGAAATTTAGCATGTACTTGCCTTCTAGAAATATGCAGCGTAGACCAAATAACACTACCACCACCAGCCATCCATACTATAAAAAGTTATCCATGGCTGCTCTTCCAAGTATTGGTATATAATACATAGCATAATGACAATGGATAGACGTATAAATGACGGTATACGCACTCATAACTATCCTTTCCGAGCAAAAGGATCACAATAGATTAGGGCAATAGCTTCCTTTTCCTCCCCATTAACAAGACTGTTACGACAAGTTATGTTTATTGAAATTACAGACAAATAGCCAGAGATTATGTTTCTTGAAACTTTGATTTTCCACAGTTAAAATGTAATCCCAATCTAAAGATGACGAAGTGACCTAAATTGACACCATAAAACAACATCAGCTTTATCAAACCAAATTAGTACTGCATATATTCCCAGAGTTCATTTATGAGAATAGACATAGAGAATACACCCGATCAAGTTCTAACATGTTGTTACAATTCAACCAAACAGTATGTACAGAACAAGAGATACAAGACCACTAACCGAAGAAAACGGTGCATCCAAAAGTGAGCATTTTGATTTGATTCGGAGGAGTTTCTACAATGGTTTTCTTAAATGTCAAATATAAACTTCTCAAACAGTTTCATGTGTACGGATTGCAGTGAGATGGCAACTGATAAGCTGCCATCATTGGTTGGGCTAGGCAATATGAATGACAAACCCTCGTATGCAATCCCACCAGGTCCCATAAATATGGGTCGGCCCCAACCAAAATCTGCATCATGTATCGGCAACCTAACCCAACTAGTAATCCCAAGATTTGGACACTTAAACGTATGAGCACCACGAACCAAGGCCGATAAATCAGGCTGAAGCTCCAAGTAATCAAGAGCTGACCTTAAATAGTTGTTGTCCATCTGAGCCAATGCATCATGAATCCGACTTGCAGCATACCATATTGGCTGTGATTGGAGATCACCCGCCACAGCCATTGGTGTGGCTGTAAAGATCACGTTCCCAAAGTAACCTGGTGGAAGTGGGGGCTGCAATCTTGAACGTCCATCCGTTGCTATGTACAATTTGGTCTCTTGATCATCAGTAAGCCCCCGAGCCTTGCATGTGGACCTCCACACATGACCTGCCAACATCGCATAGGAACTATAATTGACAGTGTTACCATCTTCTTTGGCCTTGGCTTTGAGGGTATTGAGTTGGTCCCTGGTCAATTTGAAAATGGAGACATCTGTAGTCTCAGAACATGATTTCAGAGGAGTTTTCAAGGCAGGAGGGGGCTGGTACTCAATGTGTTCGAATACAGGCTGAGGTGGGTCATGGGCCCGAAGCAAAGTACGGTCAATGAATGGTGGATAAGTAAGATCAAGTCCACGAGCAAAATCTGACCATGCGTTCACAAAGTGGAGACCAGAAAATCCATCTGCCACATGGTGTTGCATACCCACACCAAGTGAGACTCCACCACATTTGAAGTAAGTGACCTGTACAGAATCAAAACCAATGCCATAATTTGTGAGCTCAAGATTTGCAATGGTTCAAAACTCAGGTGATATTGACTTAACTAGATGCCTGATTTCTTCTAACCAGTACTTAAAATTTGGATAAAACTCTCTAGAGGGATTTCAGATAGCCTCAATGAAAAGTCATGTAGAACCCACGGAAAGAGTATAATTTTGAAATAAATTATTGCTTGTTCCAAAGAGAATTATCTTAATTTCAAGGCCAACATTATAGATCTTAATTACGCCTAGCTGCTCAAAATGACAAAACGAAAAAGAAACCAAAATCTATACCCATGCTTTCAACATTTCTTTAAGAGAAAACCCGTGCATACAATCCCTAGTTACCAAACCATAAATAATAACAGCAAACTTCCATTACAAAAGCATACTGAAGTTGCATGCGAGCTCTTATGTTTATGCATTCAGTTCTTGGTTAAAACATTGAATGCTTATAATCCATCACATATTGGTCTGTTTTTGGACATCAGGAGAGACGCATATGTAATAGCAAAATCTTAAAACTTGCCAAATTTAGAACATTGATAGTTCTCTTAAAATTTTAGAGAAAATAGATCCAACAAATTCTGATGAAACATAAATTCTAGGATACACGGATCTCAATCACTCAAATAATGCCTATAATCATCCTAATTTCTAAATGAAATAGGAAACCTAGAGATGCCCAAGGCAACAAGCAAGGTAACTGTCTAGGCCCCAGAAGTTTGACTTCTTGTCACCAAAGTATGACATTATAGATCTCATTTCACAACCCAAACCCCTATCCTCAAGCTGCATTTAAACAATGAATACATAATTAACTGATGTCTGTAGTTAAAAGTTGATTGCACTAAGCTACAAGCAATCAAACTTGGCCCTTTACCGATGGAACTTCACTTAGAATTTCCTCTACTAATTCCAAAAATTCACTCAAATTTTAGATTCTAAAGCTAGAAAATTCTTTATCAGGATGAGATTAGAAATATATATATATATATATGACAATGAACAGCTTAATAACAGGTTTTTTTGTCTTGGTGCATGATTAAAATAAGTTGTTAGATGTGTTTTCATGTCCCAACTAATACCAGTAAACAGATAGATATTTTTCTGACTGAAGCAACCATGGCCATAGTTGGTTGGATGCTAAAATTCTAAACATAATAGGTAATGGATAACTTTAATGAAGATTGTACCAATTTCATTTAATAAATATGTACTGGCTCCCACACAAATAATGTTGTAGGCGACACACAACCATCAAGATGAGTAAAAAGGTGCACATGCAATTTACATATCTCTATCACAGTATACAGCCAGCATTAATTCCAACTACAATTGCTTGAAACTTAAAAGAAGTAAGGTCTCATTAAGAACAGTCCTCGACCAAGAATGTGGTATAAATTAATTTTGATGATGCAAAACAACTACAAGAAGAAATTCTAATTTAAAACTTACCATTCTCCGTTTCCAAGTAATAGCACATTTTGAAGTTCACATTTAACCACTAGCCTTTGTAGCCAAATCTTATCCATCCTCCTTTAGAGAGATATACTGGGGTTCAAACCATGTGATTGTTCCACACAGAGTTTAAGAATTGTCTATTATTTTGGCCCATCAAAATTATATGAAACGCCATGGATTGTTATGCATGCCAAATTTTTGTAACATATTATACTCTTTCTGCTATTGTTTTTTACCTTTTTAAATTACTCATATATCCCTTCAGACCAGAGAACATAATTCATGTTACACTTATAGCTTGTCATGACCACTGCAATGTTTGCAGTCAGTGAGAAACCAAACAGATAAATATCGAAATCACGAAACAGCAACATAATTATGGCTCAGTTTCTTTAAGATATCGTATCCCAATTCTTTTTCTCTGCTCAAACCAACAATAGTGTCAAAGCTACCAACTTATAACGACAGGCTTTTAATAGAGAAATTAAATGGCATGAAACAATAACTAATGAAGTAAGCGCTATCATTTACCCCAGACAGCTATCAAGATTATGAAAGCTCATTACATTTAGTGTCTTTTCAAAGTAAAGTCTATAATCAAGCATGCTCAACTTAACAAGGAAAATGAAATTAACAAATCATTTTCAGTAAAGATATTCCTACAAATATTATCCCCATGTGTTCATACTGGATCCTAATGAATAGCGGATCATTTCCACGAACACGAGGGACCATGCCAGCCCCATATGTAGAGAACCATTTTTTTTATGTAAATTTAAGCTTTAAAATACTTCGTTTTATGCATTAAGGTCCCAAAATATTGTTCTTCAATCCATGGACCTAATATTAATTTCTAGAGTTTTTTTTACAAAAGTGGTCCAATTTTTGGGCCATTTTATATTTATAACCTAACTAAATAGTATTTTATATTTGAGGTTAAATATTTATAGTGACAATCATTTTGCTTTCATATTTTTTTATTTTTTTATGAAAAAATTTATTTTTTCAACAATTTTTATCGAGAAAAATATAATTTCAATAAAATTCATTGAAATCTTGATAAATATATAAAATTTTGATAAAAAATATTAAAAAAAATACGAGAATAAAATAGTTATTATGTGATTATTTGGCTTTAAACATAAGACACCGGTTGCTTGAATTATAAATATAAAATGATTTAAAAATTCGGTCATTTTCGTTAAAAAAAAAAAAAAACTAATTTCTAAGCAAACATTAAGTCAACAATCAATTGGATAACAAAGAGTATAATCAATTATTTAATTAATTAATTAAAATGAATCGGTAGGGAGGGAGAAAAAACCTGCAACACCAAGAGGGGATAGGTAGCTATTCCACCAGAGTAATCCACGGCGGGAATGAGCTGCTTAAGCTCCAAAGTGGGTGCAAAGTCTCCGAAATCGTCAACAGACGACGTCGTTTCGGCCTCAACGAACAAAACCCCTTCAGCATTGCAATCAATCTCAATGCGGCCATCGTCATCTCGCTTCAACCGCCCGGCCATGGGGTAGAACGGCACCAGTGCCTTGCTGAGGGCCTCTTTGAGAACCTTAGCGTCGAAGAAGTTAGCGGCGCCGGTCGGCCTGTAGAAGTAGACGCTAGGTGTGTGGAAGCGAGGCACCACGAGGTCGACGTTCGAGTTCCACAGTGCCACCTTTGGGGTCTCCCCCGCTGGCCGCACCATTGTTGACTCCTTCACGTTGATTATCATATCTCACTTTCTGGGCCGGGACCGGATTGATCTGGGCTGCTTGAAAAATTTTATAAAAATAATCCATAAAAACAGTCAACATCTCCTGCCAACAAGTCAAATTTCATGCAAGTGCAATTTCTTGTTCTTACATCAAATTACCAATGTAACTGAAGTCATTGTCAGTGGTCTTTTTGCAGAGACAAATTTACCTCGGAGAAATCGTCGAAGAATATCTTCTTCAATTTCTCGAATTACAGCACGGCAACAAAATTACAGTTCATCAAATTTTTTTCAAAGAATTTTTCTCAAAGACTATGACAATCTGGTAAAAACGGCAACGTTCCTGGCGGCTTTACTTTTTCTCAAAGAAAAACTCAACTCATTGAAGGAGAAGGAGGAGGAGGAAGAATACCTGAAGAATGCAGAAGAGAGAAAAGGGATTAAACGACGACGGAGTGAAGGAAATTGAAGTGTTTTGTCTTGGAATTTCTTGGGAAGGGGGAGCAAACTAAATAAGCAGAGGCGTACGCTGTCTTTCACCTACCACAGCCTACTAACGCTAACCATTAACTAACTGCCACCTCATATTATTACACTTTCCCTCTTTTAGCCTTCCACCTTTGCCAACCACTAACATTATTTTATTTACATAAAGTTCCTACATAAAGTAAGCAAGCAAATTGGTTGGTGGAGACTATATATATAACATGGACAAATACTAAATATATAAATGATTGTTGTACCTCTATACTATTTTAATTTTAAATTTTTTTAATTTCAAAATTAATTACAATTAAATATATATTTAAAATTTTTTATTTTTATCTAAATTTATTTATATAAATTAATATGACGATCACAAAAAAATTACGAGAGTAAATAATTATATTTATATATTTTTAAAAATTAATTTTAAATTAAAGTACAGTAAAGGGGTTGATTAAAAATTAAAAAAAAAAAGTAATTTTAAATGTTTGGGAAAAAGATAAAAGTGGTAAGAGAAGTTGCTGAGATATTGACATAAGACTGCAATGTACCCAAAGTCCGTCCAGTTTCAAACCGACCCGACTCTTTCAGCTCTTCTCCGATCCTTGTATTTGTTGGCGCGGAGTATTTTCAAGCATTTCTCACCAGATTTAGTAAATTATATATAAATATAATTTTTTATAAAATTAATAAAAAAATACTTTTTAATAATATTGTTATATTTTATTATTAATTAACTAACTTAAATAATAAAATAATTAAAATAATCTTGTATGTATAAACTTATATATTAATAATATTTTTTATATAACTCTCTTAAGATTTAAAAAATTGATAAAAAATATTTTTTATATTTTAATA
>CP135551.1:2664646-2755849 GCA_032402905.1 Khaya senegalensis | reverse complement strand
ATATTTTTATAAATTTTTCTTGATATTTGATAAAATCATAAATGAGTGATATTTTTTTGAAAATTAATAAAATTATTAAGTTTAATTATTAATTAACTAATAATAATTATTAAATAATTAAAATAATTTTATTTTTTCAAAAAATAAATAAATCAATCAATCCTTAGTTGCAAAACTTACTTTTGTAACTTTGATTGCAAGATGTTTTAGAAAATACTTGTGGGCGTTATGGCATTTATTAATAATAAAAGAGGCAGAGTGAAATTAAGCCTAGAATTTATGGTGACTGGTACGAAATGTTCCAAGTGTCACCTTAAAAAATTAATAAAATTAACAATACCATCAGTGATAGTTTTAGGAATTTTAAAAAAATTAATTAACGATATTTTTATTAATTTATAATTAAAATAAATAAAAATAAAAATAAAATATTTAAATTTAAATTTAAATAAATTATTTATTTTAATAATAACAAATAAAATTAAAATAAAAAAAATTATTTTAAATTACTAAAATATCTTTAATTAATTTTTATCATCATCATTATTATTGTTTAATTATAATAATTATAATTATTATTATTTAAAAAATTATTTTTAATAATAATAATAATAATACTTTTGTTAATAATAACTATAAAAATATAAATAAAAATAATATCAATTATTATATGTTTTATTTTTATAATTAATTTTTAATTTTTATATTTTTTACTTAAAATAAAAATAAAATATTAAATTATTAAGAATAAAAAATTTTAGATTTTGATTTTAAATTAGCACTCACACCATAAATTTTTTTAGTTTTTTTTAATTTTTAATAAATTAATTACAAAAATATGTGACTATCAAAGTCTGGCACGTGCAGCGCAGGTGAGCTCCGCTCCGCTCCGCTCTGCTTCTGGTTAAAATCAAAACTACTTTGCCAAAAGGACTCGCAGATTGATCATTCGAGTCCCCAAAACGAAGATAAAGCCGCAATATAGCACTTAACAAACAAACAGATCTCTCCACCGTGCTCCAAGTGTACGGACACTTCATACTCTCATGTTTGTTTATTTATTTATTTATTTATTTATTTAATCTCTCCGTTTATTTCGATCTCGTTTTCAAATTTCATATCTGTTCGTTTAACATTATTTGTTTTGTTTTGCGATCTGTTTGGTTTCTCAGAAAACGCGAGAAAATCTAACGAAAGAAATCGTCGTGCCGTTGTTCTGTAGTACTCGTTGATATTTTACTTCAGTGTTGTAGCACTTATAGGTTTACTTACATGATTTTGTTTAGTTTTCGTGCATTTAATTTGTGCTGATCAGATGATCTTATATGTTTAACCTGTAATTTAGTGGCTATTTTAAGTACGGTTGTGAAAACTAGTTTACAAATTAATTGTAACTTTTTGTCTTTTGTGAGATTATATAGAAATTATATACCAAAACTTAGAATTGTATTCTCATATTAAAAAGTAGTTTTCGTATGAATTAAACTTTTGGTTTATGTGTTGCTGATATAGATATTGTTATTTGTTTATGGATGGGATTGCATATGGATATAAAATGGAGAAGGTACCTACGTTTCTGTAAATGATCCAGAAGAATGACTGTGTTCTGTGATTTTCCTTGTTGCTGATGCAGTTTTGGAAAGAAATGGGGGTATATCTGAGCACCCCCAAGACTGAGAAGTTCTCGGAGGATGGTGAAAATGGGAGTCTTCGATTTGGATTGTCGTCTATGCAAGGTTGGCGCTCAACCATGGAAGATGCCGTGAGTACTGCTTGCACCTACTGATATTAATTTAAATGTTGGTGAAAATGGCTGTCCTGGCTTTGATTACACGTTGATAGTATAAAAATGGATACTGTTTCTACATTTAGATTTTCTTTATGAATGAGCAAAGTGTAATATGTAATGTGTAGTATCATGTTGGTATGTTTATTCAAAAGTGGAAATAAACTGAAAGTGCCAGAGATTCTCTTAAAGGTTTCAAAATGCATGGGCACTTTTAGAATTATATTAAAAGCTGTGTCACTATTAAAAGCATCGATAGATGAATGAAGAATATAAATAAATATCTGATGCTTTAAGATGTAATAGTAACATATAATAACGGTGCCATTTTACCATCATATCATCAAAAACATATTCTTAATGATTTAATGAAAAGTTTACTTGTCAGTACAGCAGATAGTGTATTACTGTCTAAATCTAGTAAAGTCATCAACATCAGATGGTGATGCAAGACTGCCTTCAATTCTGGCGTTTTAGAAAAGAAAATTTTTTGATGAATTGAGATTCTTGGGTTTACAGGTAATTAGAGGTATGATATTGTAACAATATAGTCTGGCCTATACTGTAATAGACCAGCCTGCAGCAGGTAAGCAGCGAACCAGGTTACTGAACAGTACTCATGAGTCTTGAACACTTAATAACCCAGCTTTTACATGAATCATACTCAATGGGCATGCATCCCATTCAGCAAAAGAGTATAGTAATATTACCCTTAGACTAGAACTCAATAAAACTATGCAAATAAAGAACTGATCACTTCAATAACTGCCAAGGACGATTAGTACTGACCAAAAAAGTGTCTTCTGATTGTGTGGGACACCATTTATGAATTGGCTCTAGCCAAACAAGATAATTATTTCATAACTTGCCAATTACACTAGATGAGAAGATATATGACTTCGAATTTGAACATATGGTTAGGTATCATTTTACATATGTTAAGTTACCGCTTGACTAGTTAAGCTTATAGGTTAGGGCCTAACAATCCAATTTTAGCTCTAAAATGTGTGCTCACATGCAAAGGCACATGGATCAAACACAACAAGAAGAAACGTAACAAAAAACATGAGCACAACTTATTATAATTTAATCAATACTACAAGGGGATTCGATCACAAGACAACTTGGTCAAACTACCTTTATTAACATTTTAAGTTTTCACTTGAGACACAAACTTAAGCTTATAGTTAATGGTAGAGCATACTCAATATATGAATTTGTTGAAACAAAAGCAGTTTTATTCTAGACATAGCCATTCGACAATTTTTGAGTTAATTTGAATTAGCTTGTATAATAACCTTTAATTTGGAGCCAGCCATTCTCTTTTGCTCTCAGTTGCATTACACTGAGGTGTTCATTTCGAGATAAATTTTTTTTTTCGGTTGAAACTCATCAAAACCCACTAGAAATATGCTGCTTAATTGTCTGAAGCACATGAGGACTCTTACATTGCTGATACGTTTAGAAATTCTGATTCTGTTATATATATAACTTAGACTGAAAGAAAGAAGTTGTGCCCCTTTTAGATTTGTTTTCTAAGTGTATTGGGAGATTGTTGTATCTTACATGGGGTTTGACAAGGATATGGCTCCTTAAAGTGCATTTCTGCTTCAAGATTAGAGATAGTGTTCTTGTCTTATCTTAGGAGGACCAATTAGTGTACTTATATATTCATAATTTGCTGTAAATGTAATTTTGCTTATGCACGCTAAGCTTGTACGAGTTATTTTACAGCATGCGGCTTACCCAGATTTGGACGGTACTACATCATTCTTTGGTGTTTATGATGGCCATGGAGGTGAGTCTACGAGTTCTGTAATTTCTGAATTCAGTTATTTAAGGTATTGTATGTAGCCATATTGTACACAATAATGGTGGCTTGATTTTTATTTTTTCCCATTTCCATGTGAAGTGTGCTTCAGTTTTTAATTTTGTAACTTTTATAGCCTGTTTGCAAGTCTTCTTATTACAACGAGACCTAGAATAGCCCATCAAGTGCAAATTTTGTAACTTTTATAGCCTATTTGCAAGTCTTCTTATTACAACGAGACCTAGAATAGCCGCATCAAGTGCACAATTAAAAAGGTTTTAGGTTATCATAATTATTAATATTAGCAGTTTTAGGTCTGCTGGTGTTACATTGTGCTTTGCTGTAAGTGTACTTGTAGAAACTGAGACAGCTTAATGTTACCAGTGTCTTCCAAATAACTTTCTCTGGACTGTTGTTCTTATTTTTGTTATTCCATCTCCCATTTTCCACCTTTTTTCTTTTGAGCTGACTCTGCATGTTGTCATTTTTTTTGTCCCTTTTTCCATAAACTTTTGTCTTGGTGTTGGGAGGACTTAGCTACAATCTATTCTTTTGGTTGTAGCTTGCTTTTTTAAAAACCTTCATAAGAATTTATTTGCTACTAAGCAAATGAAAGTTTGCTATTATCTCATATACTTATGTATTGTTGGATCATCCTTTTTCCCCTTTTCCACTGGCTAATATCACGTCATGTACTGACATATTGGTTTCACTTTCTGTACCTGTTAATGCATTTTTATCATCTTTTGTTAGATGGGTACATTATGGAGCATTCTCTGGTACTTTTAATGCTACCAATTGCCTATGGTCCTATCACTAAATTGCAAAAAAAATGTTTGTTCTTGTGTTTGACTTTATTTCTTACTTTATTCTTTTGGATGGTAGAAATGGAATGACAAGCTATAAAGTTGTACTTTTCTTTTGTTCTCATTGGTTGGTGATATATTGTTATGTTTCTTTTACTGAACAAATATTGTCATGTTTTATGACTATGTCCCTAACAAAGTCCAATGATCTGTAGGTAAAGCAGTGGCTAAATTTTGTGCCAAGTATCTTCACCAGCAGGTGCTCAAGCATGAAGCTTATTCATCTGGAGATTTAGGCACTTCTCTACAGAATTCTTTTCTCAGGTGACTTTGCTAATATGTTCTAGAAATTTCACACTCAGAATTTTGAGCAGATACCGGAGATAGTTGACTGTCCTTGACCTGTAAATCCTGTGTTCCATCTACCTTGGAAATCTGAACGTGGACGATGGATTCATAATTGGCGATTATTGTCAGTTTAACTGTGTTACTGCCAATCAAGATTTTTTTACAGGGCATTACCAGTGTTTTTCCTTATTAGCTTATGTGAAACCTTCAATGTAAAAACATTTGCCACTCTTTCAGAGCAGAAATTGATCTTTGATTTTTTTGGACTCCAATCTTCTCTTTATGTTTCATATAATATTCTGTTTTATTTCTTGACATTCCCCTTAAACCTTTGTGTTCAGCAAGCTTGAAAGGGGGAAACCTTTTCTGGATCTGATGGGCCTACGATAGAATTTAATTATGCATTCTGCATCATTTTTCTAGTGCATATATTCAATGGAATTGAATTTTACTGGTCAGCTTCATTTAGTATGCTGTTGTTTCCAGAAAAGTAATGAAGCTGATGTAATGGCTGGAAGCTGTTAGTAGTGTGAAATTTATAGATTTAATGGAATGGAATTGCCTTAGTGATTTGCAGTCAAAACTTTTTTTCCATTCTTCTCATGATTCCCATTTGTGTAATACTGTTGATGCAGAATGGATGACATGATGCGTGGACAAAGAGGGTGGAGAGAGTTAGCTATACTGGGAGATAAAATGGACAAGTTTTCTGGCATGATTGAAGGGTTAATATGGTCCCCTAGGGGTGGTGAAGTCAAAGACCATTTTGATGATTGGCCTTCTGAGGAGGTATCTTATCATGGTTGTTAACGTCAATAGACTTTTGATTGCATGTTGGAATGAACTGTATTTTTTTCCTTTTTATCTGTTCATTGCTATTGTTTCTTGTGCAATTTGAATTTTTTTTTATGCAGCACAAGCTTCCTGGCATTTTACGTTTTCTTAAGTTGCTTGTTGCAGTATTGTATGGTTGTTAACGTCAATACCCATGTCGTGGATTCTGGTTTGAATTTGGAGCTACCACTTTTGTTAATTTTTAAATTTGTTTGAAACCTATTCAATTTTATAAATGCTAGGTTTGGTATAACCTATTCGTATTGAGGGTGTGTTCTGGAAACCAAGATACTTGAATTTGGAGGAAGAAAAGAGTGAGAATGAATGCCATGGAAGTGGAAGAGGCGGGGAAGCGGCTTAAGTAGAGCTTTTTGAAATTACTTAATTCCCTGTTTCATAAGTTGGCTTTCAAAATTTTCATTTTCATTCTGATTCCTGTATTTTGAAATATAAGTAGCAAGTGTTGCTGTGTTCAAATGTATTTTCATGTTTATTTTACATTTTCTTAAGTTGATAGAAGAAAGAAAGCAGGGGCTCTACATAGAGATCCATGGCTTCACATATCTCAGTTATTCACGATACTGGGTCTTTATTTGAGCATCAGTTCTTAACAGGTGTAGTTTGTATTTGATTGTGATAATTTATGAAATTTGAATGCTCTAATGAATTCATGAAATGCAAAAAATCTAGGGTCCTCACTCAGATTTTCATGGACCAACTTGTGGAAGTACAGCTTGTGTTGCAGTTATTCGAAATAAGCAACTTGTTGTTGCAAATGCCGGTGATTCTCGTTGTGTGTTATCCAGGAAGGGTCAGGTACTTTTTTCTGGCTTTTACACTTTGCAACTTTATATATATATATATATATATCTTTTCCTTTACCAATTGTGTACATGGATTATTTTCCAAGGCTTCTCCCTTGCACTTTTGCCCTCAGTGAAATTAGATATTCCAGTCATTTCAATTTTGAAGCATTTTGTTTTTCTAATCGAAAAACATACTTTTAGATGGGTTAATAATAACTCTTTTTAGTGACCCATTGTTCCCATGATTTTATTCTTGAACTTATAGGCCAGATTTCTAAGGAAACTTTTTTGATATGTGAACTGGAGGACACTGTTATGAGTCCAGTATATGCATCATTCAAAGGACATTGGATAAATGATATGATGAATGTACCAAAACACTACAAGCCTATTACATTGTTCTATAATTTATTCCCATGCAGACTAAATATTTCCGTTAGGAATTCTGCCATGGTATGCTCTGTTCCATAAGCTTCTGATTGTGCCCTATGGCACTTGTCACTGGTTTTTAAAGAACATGTTGTGAAATGTTCAGTCATGGATATTCTTTGTCATGTCATCTGTACAATGTTCTACTACCATATTTAGTAAGGCCTGCATGTGCAGTGTTTAATCAAAATGGTTTTCTGCAGGCATATAACCTGTCTAAAGATCACAAACCTGAGCTTGAGGTTGAGAGACAGAGAATTCTGAAAGCTGGTGGTTTTATACAAGTTGGACGTGTTAATGGAAGTTTGAACTTGGCAAGGGCTATTGGTATTAAAATTTATTTTCATTTTAGTCCCACTTGAAGGGAAATCTATTGTTTCCATTTTTCTTAATTTAAATTGCTTCCTCTGCAACTCTCTGTTGGCGGCAGGAGATGTGGAGTTCAAGCAGAACAAAACTTTGCCTGCTGAAAAACAGATTGTGACTGCCTATCCAGATATAAATACTGTATGTTGCATCAGCACTTCCATATTATTTCAACTACAGTTGTGGAATTTTGCTTAGGCATTTGAGGACTTATTTTATTGTAATTGAAATTAAATTGAATCTATTATGTATTTTTAGCTATATATGATATGTATGTCACTTTTATCTGGAAGAATTTGATCAATTGCTGTAGCTTTAAGGTATTTATTGGTTAGTAACTTAGGCGTGTTTTGTTGGCATCATCTTAGGATTATGCTAATGTCCAATCGAGGTATTCTACTTACACTGCTAGGCCTGACTTTTCCCCATTCCTCTTGAATTAGGTTGAACTTTGCGATGACGATGAGTTTCTTGTTCTAGCTTGTGACGGAATTTGGTAAGTTACTATCTACATCAAATTATATATAAAAAGTTTTGTAGAAAAACTGTCTCCCTGTCATGCTTTCTCTGCCTATTTGAAATGCTCTCTAGATTCTTTATGGGTATTTAGTATTATTACTGAAGCTCTGAATAGCATTGACCTAATTGTGTGAAATTAACTACAGCAAATTTTATTTGTTGCTTTGTATTTTATTACTTGAGCATATGCTAGGTTGTGTTTTTTTTTTTTAGTGTGTATATTGCCACTGCTTCGCAGAGCTTGATTGTCTGTATTAACCACAAAAGCACATCTGTTAAATATCAATTTAAGATCTCTTGGAAGCGTCTTGCATTTTAAAAGGTGAAGAAATCTTCTTGATTGCAAGAAGGAGCAATTATTGTGAAGTTTTATTAAGTTGAAGTTGGTCGCTATCAGGATCCTGATTATTAACACAATAGGCCCTCACTTTAGAGCCTGCACCTTTTTGGAATCTCCTTTCATAATTTTTTATTTATTTCAGACAGTTATAGCTTATTCAAAATCTTCACCGCTAATGCGTGTGCATTAGATAGAGAGTAAAGAAAAGGAGCCGTAATTATGGATGACTGATTGGTTAAAATTTTACCATTGCACCCCATCTGTTTCTAATATGACAGAAGGATGATTTTGGTCTTTAATTATTTTGCCATCGGGCAATAGTTTGCAGTCATGACAGAAAAAGCATATTACGTGCATGGATGTGTGTACTTTCCACACCAGAAGACACAATATGGAGTGATTTGGAAATGTGTATCGTTTGTCTTTCAAAAATTCATCTAATTTACGGTATAGTTTATCTTCTGGCATGAAAAGTACACACATCCATGCACGGATATATCAAATGCGTATTTGGTTTAGTTGGGTTCTTTACCAAAAAGGGAAAAAAATAGTAAAGAGATTTGTTGTGTTGTGTGATTCCATACCTCACCTTTATTGATATGACATGCATTTATATGTTACTTGATGGACACTATGGAGAATCATCCTAAAGAAAATCTGCTCGGTGTGCTTATAAACTGTTTTCACGTGCTGTTTTGTTAGCAAACGTTTCAAACTTCGGTTAATTATATTCTGCTAATTTGATGAACCACTTTCTCGTGCCCCAGGGATTGCCTTTCAAGTCAACAACTCGTCGATTATGTGCGAGAACAACTAGCCAATGTAAGTTTCTAAGATGAACTGTGAAATATTGTGGATGGTTTTACACAGAGGTAACGGAGGTCGCTCTATCTCATGCAGGAAACAAAACTTTCTGTCATTTGCGAGAGAGTATTCGATCGGTGTCTAGCTCCAGTGGCTGGCGGCGAAGGATGTGACAACATGACCATGATCTTGGTTCAGTTTAAAAAACCTTCTAATTCTGGTTCTGCTTCTACCGCTGAGCAGCCACCGCCATGTGACCAACAATCCGAGTCAGAATGTTCAGCAGCGGAGACTGAATCAAAGTAGCTGTGACACCCTTTTCACCGAAATCCTAAAAAGGGGCTACCGATTTTCTACAATCTGTCGCGCTTCTACGGTAAGCTCAAAAATTGGGATCACATTTATGAAAAAGGATTCGTGTGATTTTGATTGTAAATATTCAAGCTTCTTTTTAATATGATTTAATCAGTTTGATGATGGATTTCTTATGTACATGCGTATCTTTTTGGTTCCGGGTCTTTCAGAATTGAAATTGCTTCATTCAATTCTTGGAAAGATGTTGTAAACTGAATTATCATACTTACATCGTAATTAATAAATTAATAAATAATAAACTGAGAATGGTGGTATTATCAGTATGCGAATAAACTATCCATTTATTATCCAACCATCCTATTAGTTGCAATTTTGCTTATTGACAAAAAAGAAAAAAAAAAACTTTTCTATGAAGAAATATTCTTAACTAGAATAGTAATATTAGGGTGTTTTTTTTACAAATTTAATTTATTTAATATTAATAATAGTCTATGTATATATTTTTTTATATTTCTAAAATAATACTTGTTAATTTATAGGCCAATATCTTTTTTATTTTTAAATTGCTAATAAATTTTAAAATACAGTTTTTAAATTCTTTTATAATAGTATTCAATTTCATTATTTTATCACCAACAACCTTACTATTATAGATTTAATGGGTTATTAGTTAAAAGGTAAAATTGGCTCATAATTTTGAAGGTATTTTTACATTAATTTTCTCTAATATTTTGATGTTATTAGTATATGATTCAGTTAAAAACAAATAAATTTGAGCCGCATATAGGATAAATGAAAATAGTTATGAACACAAATCATCTATAAAAGAAGGTTTTATTGAGTTCTTTAGTGCATGGCAAATGTGTTACAATTATAAAATAGTGATATTTGTGTAAATATTTTATAAATTTTATATTTAAAAAGATAAAATATCACTAATATTATTATTTTGTATTTACCAAAGATTTTTTTTTTAAAAATAATAATAATAACAATAATAAACCATTTTATTAATGATAAAATAAATATACAATCAAATGTATCAATCATATAAAATAATAACATAATGTTACGAGTTCTTTCTTTTTTTCTCTCTCTCTCTCTTCTTTTTACATATTATTATCATTAAGAAAAATTTCAAATGAATAAATCATTGAAGCAATATTTGTATTATACTTTAATTTATGATAGTAATTACCTAATTTTAATGCTATGTTCAACAATACATTTTATTCTATATCAAATGCTTGATAAAAATATTTTAAATGTCTAAATTTTATATCATTATAATTGACAAAATTGCAACTTAACCTAAAAAAGTAGTATTCAAAATAAATGATTTTTTTCTCAATAACAATAACATATTTTTGTAGTTTTTTTTTTTTTGTGAAATTAATTGCATTTTTTTTATTATTATTATTATAAGAAATTGTTTCACCGTTTAAAAAGATTGTACATCATTTTTCTACTTTAATTAAAATTTCATTTATTTCTTATCATTGAAATCATATATCAAGATATTATAAATAAAAATTAAACTATAATTTTAAACCCAACTCTTTTTTTTTTTTTTTTTTATAATTTTGGCCATCTATGTCACTTTTGAATGAAAATAATCCTGAAAAACTTCTTGCTGTCCACTCAAATATTATTGGCATTACTATTTTGTTGAAAATTCGACTAAGAATAGAACTATCCAAACTTGAATACTTAATAATGAAACCTGACCAAATTTACTCCATGACTACAAAAGTTGAATAAATTTTACATTAATTTTCTCCAATATTTTAAATTATTAGCATATAATTTAATTAAAAATAAATGAATTTTAGTCACATATAAAGTGTAACCTACTAGCATAAAAATAAAAAGCAGAATAAAGAGGAGAGGGAGAAATAGTTATGAATACAAGTCATCTATCTTAAAAAAGGTTCTGTGAGTTCTTTGGTGCATATTATCTATTACAACTGTACAAAGGTAATATTTGTGTGAATCCTCATGAACTTTGTATTTAGAAACACAAAATATATAACATATGATTGAACCATATATTTTCTTCCTAGCAATAATAATAATAATATAAAAATAACCCGTGTGACTTTAAATTAATTTTATATTAGAAATTTTTTTTTTAAATTTTTAATTACTAAAATATTTTTAAAAATTAATTAAAATAAAATTTAAATTTTTTATTATTTTTTATATTTATATATCATTTAATTTATAAAAATTAATAATATAAAAGATTAAAAAAAAATTCATCTATTTTCTTTGCCCTTTTCTTATTGGTCCACGTAAGCAACAAGTGACGTTGACCACACATTTAATCCACACCGTCAGATCCTGAAGAGCACAGAACACCACATAAAAGGAAAATTCAGATTTAAACCACCCGTGAATGCGTGCTCGCCACGTATCCAACACGCTAACCATCTTATCCACTGATTTCAGAAACGGACCGTTTCCTTGGGGAAACACCTGACGTTGTCCATTCTGTTATTTATTCGTTTTTAAAAATAATTAGTAATTAAAATTTTAAAAAACAGAAAACACATTTTTCCGTAAAAGTCGGACCCACCACGTAAAAGGAAACCACAGACTCCCAACACTTTTAGTCTCTCGTCGCATCACGTGCGTCCACGCGTTACCTTGTCACATCACCAATATTTTAATGCACCCCAATATTAAATTTTGTTTCAATGGTTTCCCAATAGTTTATTAATTTACATATTTTTCCAATTATTTTTGAGAAATTTCACATTCGTCCCATTGTTGACTACCTTTTTATGAGAGTAAAATTTTTTAGGAGTTAGGGGGCAAATTGACCTTTTTTTTAATGTTATTATTTCAATAATACAAGCAATATAACCATTTTATCAATAAATAATATCACGGGACCTTTTATTTTAATTATTTTTAATTATTAACATTATAATTAAATGTATACTTTTTTAATTAAATCAAATTATTATATAATTTAAATATTTATATATAATAAAAATGTATTTTCTTCAAATATGATTTTTTAAAATTAAATTTTTATTCTCAATTATAATAAATAAGAATTGTTTAATTATAGAATATTTTTTTTTATTATAAACTAAATAAATATAATTTAAAAAAATCAAAAAGTGAGGGTGACATGTTAATCATAGAGCAATATTATAATACAATTTAGATCTCAAATTAACTCTTCACGTGAACAAATAGATTCATTGTTCTCGTCTTAATTCACAAGCATGTACGCATCAAATAGTTATAAATTTTGTTAAAGTTATGCTATATAATTAACATAATATTTACTTACAATAAATTAATGTACTAACAAATAATAAATATTATTCAACGCATAATATTATTGATCATTTTAAATTAAAATATTTATTTTAACAAATTATAAATACACATAAAATAAAATAATCATCTATTATAAATAAAGACGTATTCTTTTACCCATCCTGTTGTTACATTAATAAATTAAAAAAATTATTTTTGACTTAGAGGAAGGTTTTAGGACATTTCCTTGAGATAGTTGTATCATCTATTAAATTAAGGATATCAAATAAGAACAACTCAAATTGCACATAGGACAACAATTATAAACATTCAAAAGAATAGGGAAAAATTATAAATAAAGGAAACCCAATAAAAAATGTACCAAAAGTAAGCCCCTCCCATTTTTCAATTAGCTAAATGATTGAAGTAAGGAACACAAAGGCCAAAATAGAAGCCTGCTATCTGACTCAGCCAAAGCAATCAATGAAAGAGAATCATTATATCCTACCATATATTACCCAACACGTCACCCCTCATCTTTCGATAAGGACCGTTCATCTCACCCCACTTTCATTTATTTATTTACAATTTTTGTTTTTTGGGATAATAACATATGGGTATGGGTCTAGTGTGTTTTAGATATTTTTATTTGAGGATATAGTATTTTATTTATATTGAAAAAGTTTTTAATCCTTTTAAAATGACTCATTTACCTTTAGAATATTAAATTTTTATATTACACTATTTAATACTCCTTTGTTAAAATTTATATAATAACCGTAAATAAATTCAATACTAAAATTTATTTTATTTGGTGTCGGTTTAATTGTAATTTAAAAATAATTTATGAAGAATTATAAAATTTATTTTAAAATTTTAAAAATAAAGCAGGCTAAACTTTTTAAAACTAATAATAATTATAATTTTATTTTATTACTCTCATATTATACTATTAAATAATACGTTTAATGATATAATAGTTAAAGTTTAATAGCCACCACAATTGGATAAATCTATTAGAATATATTATTCTTAAAATGCTATATCAAAAATGACCTTAACTTTCGTTGTGGGTGGTATTTCAAAGAAATAAGGGGCCAATAAATGTAAATAAAAATTATAAAAGATGAGGGATCTGAATGATATTAGCCCAAGTAAATAATGCTATAAATATAGAAATAGTTTCTGCGTTCGAACAGTATCCCTATCCATTATTATCCTATTTAATTATTGAATTGCAGATCTTCTCCTCCATCCAACCAACTCCCAAGATTATTTTTTCTTTCCAAAAACAATTGTGTGTTCTGTTCTTTATATGTAAAAGGAGTATAAAACTTGTGGATTCTGGGTTATTGTTGTTGATTTGATTTGATTTGATTGATTGATTGATTGAGAATGGCGATTGTTGCTGGAATGTTTGCTGCAAATGGGTCTTCTTGTTCATCTTCTTCCTGGATTCAACTGAAGAACACGAAGAAAAGAAAGATGATTAACAGAATGAAAGTTGTTTGTTCTGTTTCTTCTTCTCCTTCTGTAATGGATCCGTACAAAACTCTCAGGATTCAGCCCGGTGCCTCTGAATCTGAGATCAGAAAAGCTTTCAGGCAGCTTGCCCTTCAGGTTTTTTTTTTTTCCCATTTTTCTTTAGAATTTCTGCAATTCCTGGAAATTCATTTCATGGGCTTTGTAGAAAATCATCAATTGATTGAGTTTGAGATTTATTTTATTTAATTCTTCGCAGTATCATCCGGATGTATGCAGAGGAAACAACTCTGGAATCCAATTTCATCTCATTAATGAAGCTTACGATGTATGTAATTTATTTATTTTTTATGAAATAAATTAAAATTTAATGCTTGATATCCCTTCAAAATAATTTCTAATTTCATTTATTATTATTTTTGTTTGGTAAAATACTACCAAATGGGTGATATGTATGTCCCATCTCCTTCAATAATTGAAGAATATTAAAAAAAAAAAAACATGGCCCACCAAGGCCCATTAGGCCCAGAAAATGGACAAAAGTTCATTAATCCGGGCCCCCAATTGTTTTGTCTTTATAATTTATCTGATTATGGCTTCTACCATGGTGAGTTGCAGATTGTGATGAGCAATTTCAGGGGAGAATCAAAGGAGACTGAGATGATGATGTACGAGCCGTACGATGAAGGGGTCGATGAGCCGATGAGGGGAATGAACGATCCGGATTGGGATTTATGGGAAGAGTGGATGGGATGGGAAGGAGCTGGAATTAGAGACTACACATCTCACGTTAATCCTTATATTTAAGAAAGGAGATTAGTGATTAATTTGAGGATTAATCAAGATTGTTAATTAGATTAAATATGGCATAATTTCTCCACAATCTTTGCAACCAAAATGATGTGTTTTTGTCATTGTTGTAAATAGAAGATGTGGGGGAGATTTAAAAGAAGATGCCATTATTTTGTGTAAATATCAAGGCTAAATAATGGCTTTTTGTGTATGTAAATAAGAAAATTTATTGGGTTAATGTATATACAATTATATGCCCATTGTTATGTTCATTCCAATGTGACATCTTATAATTTAACTTTATCTATTTGCTTATGCTCTGGTATACGTATTGGTATATGTATGTTGTTTTTTTTAAAATAAATTTTTTATTTTTTATTTTATTTTAAATTTTTATAAAAAATATTTTAAATTAATAATAATAAAAATTTTAAAATGTAACATTTTATATATACATACATGTGCTATAGACAAATTTTTATTCGTAATTTTAGGATCATTTGCTTTCATTGACTAATATATACACTGTATGTATGTATTATTATTATTATTTAAAGTAAAATTTAAAATATTTTAAAAAATAATTTAAAATTCAATGAATAATTTGAAACAACTAGTATAAAAATAAAAAAAATTAAAACAATTAACAAAATAATTAAAAACTTTGAAATTAAGGTACATGGGATGTATTGTAAATAATGCTTAGTCTCTTTTACTTAAGTAAATTGGAACTTATATCTTTAATTATTAGCAATTGAATTTAAAGTTACTTCTTTTATTATAACATTTTGCACAACTTATATGAAAATGGAAACAAACAAATAAAAATATATAAAATATTGATAAAATTAAATAAAAATAATAATAATTTAACACATAAATTAGTAAACATTAATAAATTAACGCGTCAATAAATTATCTTTTTAATTCATATATAAACACTAATTTGTTAGCATGTCAATAAATTATAATTATAATTTTAATAAGAATAAAAAAATTAAAATTAAAAAATTAAATTATATAAAATATTTAAAGTTTTATATTTTTTATTAATTTTGTAGAAGATATAATTTGTTTAGTAGATAAAAAAAAATTAAATTTAGGAGTCCTTTTTTTAATTCTCTTTGTTAATCTTGTGTTAATTTGTTAAAAGAATAAAATTAAACTAATAATTATAATTGGTCATTTAATTTTATATTAACTAATTATTTTTTTATTTTAATAATTACTTATTTAATTGATAAGAATAAGAATTCAATTATATATATATATTTAAATATATATTTTTATTAAATATTTTTTGAATTTTAAAAATATTTGAAAATAAAAAAGGGAGAAGTAGAATAAATTCCAATTCCCATCAAAAAACAAAAATGAGGGTGAAATTAATTCTAATATTTGTCAAATTTTTAGTTCAAGATGAAATATACTAAATATTAAATATTAAAAAAATAAATAAATTTTATTAAAAATTAATGTTACTAATTTTTTTTTAAACACGATCGTAATTTCAGACAATATTTTAATGTAAATTATTAGCCACTAATTCACCTAATAAAATATTTACATTAAAGATCCCTAACCATTCAAAAAGCTTGTTGAATTTCATTTTTTTTAAAAAAAGTAAATTAAAATAATGTTATTCTTTCCTTTATCATTAATTCCATCAAATGGATTCATAATTAAATAAAAAAAAGAAATATAATTAAATAGAAAAAATAACAAATAATATAAAATTAAAAAAAAATAGTGGAGTTAAATTCGGGGTCTGACCCTGTCAATACAAGACTCGTATTTCCTGTAATTTTTGAACTTTTTGAATTATTCCAGATACACCCACAAAGGCAGAGACAAACTCAACATTTGTATTGTACTTTTTTAGTCGTATTTTGAATAATAATTTCTCTGAGTTACCAAAACCAGATTCTCTGTATGCCCTGAAGGACTGCCCTCCTCCTTTCTCTGTATGACGTGCTTTTTCTAGCTCTAAATCTAGGGTTTTTCTTTTCCTTTTCTGTTTAATGGACTTGGATTATCTTTGATTGGTTAATCGAAATAATTCATTTTTTCTACAGCTTTTTGCATAATTTGACAGACCCATCAAGGCTTTCTCACGTTGAGGTAATTTGTAATTTTTGTTTACAATTTTCTGCGTAATTGCCGCCGTATGTGGAGAGTTTATTCATAAGCTAGTTGAATGCCATGAATTTTTTGTGGTTAGTTGACAACTCTGGTCGGTGATGTATGATGATGCTTAGTTGGATATGGTTCTACAGTGTAAAGCTCTACGGACTAGCTTTTGGATTTTTGTTTCATAAAGCCAAATGTTTCAAATTGTTCAAGTAAACAATTTAGTTTATTAGATCAGTGTATGAATGTGCAATATTTTAGAGACGGCATACGGTTATTTTGTGAATCAATATACTGGCAAAAGTTTTGGTTTCTGCAGCCTTTCTTCTCTTGAAATTGTTCGTAGGAGAAGCTTCAAGAACCACTAAACGACTTTGTTTATTCTCTTTTCTTTTCGTTTATTTTAGCAATTTGAGCTTGTTATCAATGGCGGAACTAAAAGAACGTCTGCTCCCGCCAAAACCTGCATCTGCTATGAACCTTAGAGATGCTTCTTATCGGCCGTCTGCATCTGGACGCCAACCATTCCAAGGCATGGATGTTTTGGGGCTGAAGAAGAGAGGGCAGGGTGTTCGTTCTTGGATTCGTGTTGATGCATCTGGGAATTCCCAGATACTTGAGGTTGACAAGTTCACTATGATGCGTCGTTGTGATTTACCTGCCCGTGATCTACGTCTGTTGGATCCTTTGTTTGTGTACCCTTCGACTATCCTTGGTAGAGAGAAGGCCATCGTTGTAAATTTAGAGCAGATTCGGTGTATTATCACTGCTGATGAGGTTCTACTGTTGAATTCCCTTGATAGCTACGTGCTGCAGTATGTGGTGGAGCTACAACGGCGGTTAACAACAGTTGGAGTAAATGAAGTTTGGCAGCCAGAAAGTGCTGACTCCAACAGGAGACGAAGTCGGAATTTTGACAATGCATTTGGGAACACTTCCCCTGATTATTTGCCCTTTGAATTTAGGGCTCTTGAAGTTGCTTTAGAAGCTGCCTGTACATTTCTTGATTCTCAGGTGCGTAAAAGTGAAAGCAAAATCTTAATATAATTGGGATAAATGAGTGCTATTAGACTTGGTTGAGACTAGGAATTACAACTTTGAGTCTGGCTTGCTATCTTAAAATATTCACCTGAGTAATATGTGCTTCATAATGCTTAATTTTTGCATGTCAAATCTTTCAATATCGATGAGTCTAATCTAATGCTAGCTTATACAATATATTGTGACTTCCAAGCTTATGACTTCATAATGTAGTGCTTAGCTACAATGATTTGTCCTTAAAGACACACATCTTTCTTCTGCTTAATGAATATATGATTCTTTCAGTTGCCAAATAAATGCGTCTATTTGAGATTGTTTTTCATGTCCACAACAGTTAGCCTATTGGGAAGGATGACCTTTCTCTGTGGTAGACTGCTCTGATAAACAGTTCTATTGACATTTGAAAACCTTTTTAATGAGAATGTTAAGACCTTTTGATAATCTTACAATGAACAGTTAATGGGAAAAAAAAAGTGTTTGTATCTTGTGGCAGTGTTGGGAAAAGTGTATATAATTGCCTATCTATGTAACTTTTGGAACCCTTTTTCTTTTCTTCCTTTTCTGGATTACTTTCCAGCCGTAATTTGATTGATACAGGGAAGTGGAAGCATAGTGTATACTTTCAAGGAAGGCAGTAAATTTTATTGACTTCGTGTTCTTTCTTCTGGACATTTTTGTATCTTTATTGTTTCATGGGAAATATATATGTCAATTCTAGGAGTTTCATAATGCATATTCTATATCACGGAGTTGTTCACAAGGGAATTTAATATTTATTTATGCTTCTATGGAAGATTCTTGATGGACAGGTGACAATAAATTTATAAAACTCACTCTGCCATCTGAAATTGATAACTTTTTATTTATACATGAAAATGCAAGCCATATATTTTTCTTGTTGTACTGTTAATGGATTTTTGTATTATTATTATGTCATGGTTGGTTCTGCTGTGTTCTCTCTGGTTTGAGTTGTTGACTTGCTCATGTTAGTGACACATTTTTATTTGGAATTTTCTGAAGGCAGCAGAATTGGAAATTGAAGCATATCCATTGCTAGATGAACTAACGTCAAAGATTAGTACATTAAACTTGGAACGTGTGCGCCGATTGAAAAGCAGACTCGTGGCACTGACTAGAAGAGTACAGAAGGTTTGGCGCAATGCATTCTAGTATTTTGGTTTTTTTTTTTTTTCATATGCCTGAAAACAGTAATTAACATGTCTTCGCTTTTCCGTGCCCCTTTTTCAATTGCATATATTTAGGTTAGAGATGAGATAGAACAGCTCATGGATGATGATGGAGATATGGCAGAAATGTATCTCACTGAGAAGAAAACGCGGATGGAGGCTTCATTTTATGCTGATCAGTCACTTTTGGGATACAGATCAAATGATGGCTTGCAATCTATTTCAGCACCGGTATCTCCAGTTTCTTCACCCCCTGATTCCCGGAAGCTTGAGAAGAGCTTGAGCATTGCCAGGAGCAGACATGAGAGCATGAGGAGTTCAGATAGTACTACAGATAGTGTTGAAGAGCTGGAGATGTTGCTGGAAGCATATTTTGTTGTCATTGATAGCACCTTAAACAAGTTGACATCGGTATCTATTGCTCCTATTATATTTTAGTTCCACGTTATCAAGTCTGAAACAAAATTTAATTATCATCTTATTGACTTTGTTTCAGTTGAAGGAGTACATCGATGACACAGAGGATTTCATTAACATTCAACTGGTATGTATCTCCCCTGTTGATAATAAAGTCTGTTATATCTTTCTCTAAGACCTGTTCCAAATTTGAATTCTATCCGATCATTTACATTTTTCTGTGATGATTCAAGAAACAAATTAGAGATAATTCTGTTGCACATATTATAGTAAGTCCTAAACTAAGTAGCAGTCTATACTTTTAGTACGGGATTACAATTTTTCTGCTTCAGTTTCCAGTAATTTTGTTATACAAAAGGAAACATATTATTGATTACTTACTTTAAATTGTAGGATAACGTCCGAAACCAGCTGATTCAATTTGAGTTGCTACTCACAACCGCAACATTTGTTGTGGCGATTTTTGGGGTGGTAGCAGGGATCTTTGGCATGAACTTTGAAATACCATTATTTGATAACGCTGAAGCATTTAAATGGGTCCTAATAATTACTGGAGTTTGTGGAATCATCATTTTTTGTGCATTTGTATGGTTCTTCAAGTACAGAAGACTTATGCCGCTGTAGACATGTCAGGAAATTATTGTCCAAGAAAAAAAAAATCATAGTATGTTATTGATTTATTTGTACCCTGTAGGTGAAATGAAAAAGAGAAAATGAAAATATAGCTCATTTATCAAGCATTTCTGTTAAGTCAGTATGCTTTTTCTGTATATTTTGTGTATGAATTGCAAACATGAATTCCAGAGCAGCATTTATAAATATTAAGGAAACTGCAATTATGAAATGTTTAACTATGTAATTCATAATCAGAAATACCCTTTTGTTTATTTCAGTTCTCAAAACATCGCAGCAAATCAAAATTGAGCTTTGATTGCTCAAGCAAGTAAACTTGACAGGATTGGGATTGAAAAACAGTTTTATCATTTTCTAAAACATGATTTTAGAACAATTTTTCATATTATCAAAACAGGCTTCAATTTTCATACAATATTTTTCATTTTGAAAAAACACCATTTGAAAAATGATATTAGAGACACTTGAACATATTTCTCTCATTATTTCTTTCCTGCTTGTATTATGTACCTAATTCAAGTAGTGCAGTTATCAACACATGAAGTTCACATGCAGAAGGCTATTAGAAACATTGCCACTGTAATTTTATTTTTCCCTCCTTAATTCTAACTTGGGCAAGGTGAGGCAAGAATGTGGAAAACATACTGAAACATATCAATTTTCAAAACCACTCAAAGCTGAAAGGAGAAAACTGTTGGCCTTTCACATTGATTATTTATGAGCATAATTCTCAAAGACATGGGAAAACAAGTTGAACATCTGGAGGAAGCCAACCCTTCAGCCATCCGTCAGGACTAAATGGACAAAAGAGAGAACATAGAAGATCTCTTACTAAAGATGCCGCACCTTCGGAAACTATTGAGTCTACCAAGATATCATTTTAGTACCTCCAGCAAGCTACATGAAAATAAACAAAACTTACACTTAGCAGGGTTCTATGACTATTTTTTCACAACTCATGAGCAAGATGTCTTGTACACTAGGGCAATCATAAAGTGGTACAGGAGAGCACCTACCAACCATCAGCAAGGGCAGCTGAAGGAAATTCTCCTCTACAACATTAAATTCTCATATATTGTTATTTAACTGAAGATGAAACTGATGAGAGACGTGCACTCCGTGCCTTATCAGCCTTTTCCAAGTAATCTTGGTGAGACTGATGCTTTGATCCTACAAGGACACAGGAGTTCGAATTAGCCAAAAGTTCCACCTACACAATTCTGTATGCGAACAGAGACAACTGGTAACCAGGGATAGAAAACATAAGTAGAAGCACCTGTGCCAGTCAACAGTCAAATCGTCAAAGCCAAAGGTTTGCCAAAACCAATAGGCTCAACAAAGAAAAGGTTTCAATTTTGAGAAACTTACATACCACGATACAGCAGAACATTTGGTTCCTTTTCTTATAAAAAATCAATTAGCTTACCACGCAAAACCTGTTTAAGTTTTTTTTAATGATTATTTTTTTTCCTATTCACAACTTGCCAATTTTAATATTCGCCAAAATAAGAAAAAGCTAATGATTATCATAGCTCATAAAAAGTATTAACCATTACCATACCATAGCTGCATGTGTGCTACAACATGCTAGTGTAGTTATAGTGGTTCATGCTGGCACAAGAAATAGGTCTACAAACATGCTATGTAGCATATCCAGCACAACCTAAAATGCTGGTAGTCTTGCTTGGTTGTTGTGTATGTATGAATATCTGTATGCGCATTACAACATGCTAGCCTAGTTAGAAGTGGTTCATGTTGGCACAAGAAATGGATCTACAAACATTGTGTGTATCATGTCCAATACACCTAAATGGAGGTAGTCTTGCTTGGTTGTTAGGCATGTATGAATATTTGTGCGCACAAACGAAAATTACTGGATGATAATAAGAAGCAAAAAGAAAACTATGTTAAAGATCAATGGCTTGCTTGCCCCATTAAAACAAAGGCAAATCACTTAGACTGCTCATGAGCAAAAAGAAAGTAACAATGAATAAAAAGATATATCATATAAGATAGACAACTAATTAATTCAAATGTCATGACTTTGTTTCAGAATATCTAATGAATCACTCTATTTTTCCTTCTTTGAGCTGGAAATCAAATCTATGAACATTCAAAATGTATCCATTCGCAAGGTAAACCACAAACTAACTCATGTTTCCAGATGTCCGTCATGACCTCCATAACAGACCCATCTCAACAATTTACCCCATATTTTATTTCAGACTCAAAAATTCATAGATCAGACAATCTTCATACACTATATAACTAAATTCTAAATTGCAAATGCGCAATGTTGGATTCTAGTAGTCAACAACTAGAGGGAAAACTGCAACTTAATCACATATACAACTATAGCATTACTTTGACCAAAGCAGAAAACTTTCTGTCTAATTTCCAAAAGCTGAAATTTTTGGAATGAAAATTAAAACAAAATTGGATTGTTAAGAATACAGACCTCGGTTCATGAGAAACCAAGGCACGGCGAATACGGCAGAGATAATAACGATGCCAGCAAATACGTGCTTCTTTTCGCCACTGTAAAGATAATGATCCAGTCTTGCCCTAAACCCACCTCCAGCTCCAGCTCCAGCTCCTGCATTTGTACCGTGAACTTTCGCGTCATTTCCCATTTTGCCCCTTCACCACCGCCAAATGTACTCTTTGGTCCTCTTCCCGAGTTTTCTCTCAGGTCTGGTGGTTGTGTTCTGTGGACTCTCTTGACTCAGAAGCTTAAACCCTTCGGTGTGGCAGCGTTTGGTTGTGGGGTTAGTATTATTCCGGCTCCTTGCAGTTATTTCCGGAATGGGATAATAAAGAATTTGAATGATGTATATGTGATTGAATATTATTATCATTATTATTATTATTATTATTATTATTATATATTTTTTAAATACTATATAAATATAAATCAAGTAATCCTTTAATTTTATTATAACCGAAATTTAAATCTCAAATTTTTTTATTCTCCATCTTAAAGATTATATTAATTGAATTATATATTCTAATTAATTAATGAATTAATCACTGATCGAAATTTAAATCTCAAATTTTTTTATTTTTCATCTTAAAGACCATATTAATTTAATTACATATTTTATTAATTAATAAATTAACCCGTAAATTATTCAATGACATCAAATAATTAAAAAAAACTTTGCATAAGCAATTCAAAAAAAATTTAAAAAATTTTTTACTTTAAATATTTTTTAAATTTTTTTAACGAGTTATTGTACAATTTTTTTAGTATGAATCTCGTAAATTTGAAAACAAATTTTCTAGTTAAGTATTTTAATTTAGCATTACTCACCTAAAAAAAAAAACTAGTTACATTTAAGTTAAATATGAAGATTGTTTTATTTGTTTATTTTATGGTGAATCAAGGCAAAGCCTTTTTGAGAGTTTTGAAAAAAATTCTATCTCAAAATAATAATAGGCAAAGGGATTTAGATGAAGTCACATTGTATTTTCAATTTCTATTCATTCTTAGAAAACTCAAACATGAAATATGTTATAAATAACATATTTGGTAAATAGAAAGTTAACTTGCAGGGATAGCTCAGTTGGGAGAGCGTCAGACTGAAGATCTGAAGGTCGCGTGTTCGATCCACGCTCACCGCAAATTTTTTATTTTTTTAATTTATCATTCGAATTGGGCCGACAGATATATATGGGCTCACCCACGGCACTTTCTTGTTTTCTTCATTCCTTTGCATTTTAATGGGCCGACATAGATTGGCCCAATGTAATTGCCCCACCCGAGAGCTCACCGACCCATTTACTTTCATTCCACCCACAGCCCGCACCGGTGACCCTCAGGTGTCGGTTCTCCTCGAGTCGCTGAAACGGGTTGCCCATTTTGACTCGGAAACAGAAGCCATGGCGTCTCTTGATGAGGTTGGTGTAAAGGCAAGTGTAAAGTTGGTTTATTCGATGATTTGGGCATTGAAGGAAGAGTGGAGACTGGCCTTTTTGGTATTCAAGTGGGGTGAGAGATGGGGTTCTGTTGGTGAGAAAGTGTGTGAATTTATGGTTTGGGTTTTGGGTAATTGCAAAAACCTTAATATTGCTTGGTGTTTGATACGAGATATGTACAAGTCTTCGATCAACACGAGGCGTGCAATGCTGTTATGATTGATAGGTGACTTACAACTCTTCTTTTGCTTGCTTTAGAATTGATTTTTTTTTTTTTTGTTATTGCTTTCTTATGGCAAATTATTAGTCTTTTCAATGTGTTTACTGCGCATTTAGCTTGCAGATTATTCTTCTTTCTGTTTTTATATTTTTGGAGATTCAAATTGTTATCCAAAACTGTTACTTGGGGCATTGCCACTGATTGTTGTCACTATATTGTGGTTAACGATTTGCAGCACAATGTGGTCCATTGGACTGCACAATTTCTGATCCTATGTTGTTTACTGACTTTCTTTTTTCAGTTTCACTATTAAACTGACCATAGAGTTTAGTAATTATCTTTTATTATCATGTTTTGATCTTCACATAATTTCTTTGTTACCAATACGATTGTTGATGTCCTTGTTCTTTTGAACTTTCAACAATCAATCTAGGTGAACGATCCACATATTTTTCCAATTTATTCCTTTATTAATGTTCCCTGTGACTGTTAAACAACAAATAGAATGAAAACAAATTTTGAATTGCAATAACATTTTCATTCCACCCTGGAAAAAAATATGAAGTTTTGTCCATCAATTTGTGATACCTTGTCTCTTTCAGTTGCCATTATAACATTTTCCTTGTGATTGCAATAAAATTAGTATTTCTTTGTACTGTTGATTTGCACTATATAAAACAGGAAGAGAAAGTTTGTACAAGCTTGTCCGTTAGCAAGAATACAACACTTGTTAGGTTTTCATAATGTCTTCTTCTTCTTATTTTTTTCCTTAACCTTATTTTTTATTATATCTGTGCTATTAGATATGCAGCTGCATACGATCCCTGCAAGGCCATTTGGACATTCCATATCGTGGAGAAATTCGGAATAACGATGAAGAAACATTCCTTTTCCCTCTGTATGCGCTTTGTAGACATGCAATGTTGACGAAGCTGAAGAGTTCACGGTTGTAAATTAGAAGCTGTTTCCATTGGAGACCGAGAGCTTTAACATTATTCTCAATGGGTGGTGTAATATATTTGTTGATGTAAACGAAGCAAAGAGAGTTGGGAGAGAAATGTCGGAGTACTGTATCACACCAAATGCAACTTCTTATGCCTACATGATTTCCTGCTTCGCAAAAGTTGGAAATCTTTTTGAGCCATTGAGACTCTATGATGCGATGAAGAATATGGGTTCCGGATCTTGAAGTTTGCAATTCTTTAATTTATGTACTGATACGTGAGAATTGCTTTAAGGAAGCTTTCAAAATACTAGACAAAATGAAAACAATTTGTTAGCAGCCAGATTCTGCCACTTACAACTTGATGATCTTGCCCCTCTGTGAAGCAGGAAAGGTGGAGGATGCAAGAAATGTATTGGCTACTATGATTGGGGTGAATTGTAGTCCTACTGTTGATACTTATCATGCATTTCTCAGAAGTGCTGGTTTTGCAGGAACTTTGGAAGTTGTTGATTGAATGAGAGTAGCTGGTTTCGGTCCTTGTGGGGATACCTTTCTACTAATTCTTCGCAAATTCTTCAAACAAGAGCAACCTGAGAACACATTGAAGATCGGGGTTGAAATGAAGAAGTATAAAATGGATCCCAATTGCTCTCATTACAAGGTGTTGGTAGAATTACTAACATCTTGTGGATTGCCAATCAAAACCAGAGAATTCTATGCTGAGATGGTTTCAAATGGATTCTTAGATGATCCTAAGATCAAGAAACTCTTGAAGGAACCAGTTCGAGGCAATAAGGATAAACAACATCAGCAGGTGAGAAAGGTGAAGAGAAAGAAACCAGCGAGTCTTCATAAAGGCAGTGTAATGCAATGGAAAAAGGTCAAAAGCAATCGAGAAAGATGAAAATTGAGGATTCTCATTCAAAACTCTAAGCCGGGAGACTCACATGTGTGAATTAAAGAGAGAGAGCTTTGTTATGCCTGATGGGCTACTAATGACTGCGCTTGGCTTTGGAGTCCATGGATGAACTGCCGCTAACTCAGAAACCTTACAGCCTAGACAGCTCAGTGTCATTGAGCTACTCATGCGGCATAAAATTTTGTATCTTTGAAAGAGCAAGTTTAGTTTTTCCCAATGGCAAGTGTACCCTGAGGATTCTTTCCCAATCCACAAATATGACACGCCTCAATGCTTTATCAAATGTTGCCATGCATCCTGGCATGCACTTATTTGATCTGCTGACGGGGACCTTCTTTGTAAATACATTTCATAAAAAATTAATGGAGTCAGTAAATTTTGGCATTTGACTCTAAATAGTCATATTGTGGAACGAAGTGAAATATGTCGACTGTCCGATTCTCTTACTTTTCATGGTTTTGGTGTTAGGTAACCTTTGAAAAGTGGCTGACAGGTTATAGGTGGGTGACTTGCACATGAAACTTTAGGATTGAATATGATGTCTTGCGAAGTGATTGGCTTTGCCTCGATTTTCTTAGATTCTTGTAATTATCATGCTCGATTGTGTATTTCTTTCGTGATTTAACCTTAAAGTAATTGCAGTTTCTCTGCTGCTTGCATGACCTGTCTCTTCATTGACCCAGTGAAAGAAAATTTTTATTTTTTGTTTGATGCTTTTACAAAGAGTTTCTCTTCACGACCTATAGGGAGTAGACTGAGTGGCTCTGAGGCATGAGATCAAGTGTCTTCATGTCCTACACTGGCCTCATTAGTAGGCTATTATGGAAATTGTGTCAGAATGGGCAATCTGATCACATGCCCAGAACTTTTTCCAGGTGTTTCAACATCCTCATCATCTCGATAGCCAAAAGAATAGGAACGGAGAGGAGAAAAGATGTTTATTCTCAGTGACATTTCCTAGTGATGTGTATTTCTCATAGGTTAATGAGAGAGTTATGAAAATCATGTTTTGGTGCTTTGTTGCTGTCAGTTGGCATTATACTTGGATAGTAGCATGATGCAGCGGCGGTTTCTCGGGTTTTTGGGCACAAGTCAAGTTCTTCAAGCGCGACCCATATCAAATTTAATGTCAGGCTGAAAGATGGGAGCTGGCACCCTGTACAACAGAAATCCTTGCCCTGTTTTAACCCCTCTAACTCGCGAATCTCTTTATTCTTCTTGGTTCACAAGGTATAACAGAAAACTAGTAGCTTGATTTCACCGTTTAAAATCTCTATATATATTAGATAAGACACAATTTTTCCTCGCCGATTGCTTCTGTTGAAGGAAAATCTCGCATAATTTTAACAAGGCAACGGCAAAGACCTCATCTAAGCTTACTTTCTTGGTCGTCCTCTTGATCATTGCATCATGTTAGTCTCTGTATTAGCCTCTATAATTTTTCTTCTTTAATCTCGTATACATTTCCTGTTTCGTTTCCTATTAATGTCAGTATGTTCACAGGATTACCAATATTTTGTAAGAAGGATGAGGATTGTGTGAAGAATTGTCCATCAAAATCGGGATTTTGCATTAAACAAAGTACACTCCATCGAGTTAATTGACTTGTAGAGGGGATTTTGATCTTCATTGTGAGTGTCATAACTCATTAATTAATCAATTAATTAGGCAATTGATTTATTTATACTTTACTAGTATTATCTTCTTAGTTATACCAAGTCAGTTTGTCCACCAATGCAGGTAAGATTATTATGTATTTAATTAGTTGAAGTAAAATAATCCATGCATAAAAAGAATATGAATCAATTATAAAATTTGCCAAGCAAATCTTACTATTTCAACTGTATAATCAACGAATGAACATGTAGTGCGCAGTGTATTAAGAGAATTTGCTTACAAAATTCGGTACTCATGCATGCAATGTTTGGTACGTGGACAAGATGTTATTTACTTCGTCTCTTTGTTTCAGATTCGATCTGACTTAGGCTTCTTCAGTCTCTGTCCCTTCGTCTGCTTTGATCCATCAAAGATCTCCGACGTTCTCCTTCCTTTCAATAGTTATAATTTCTCGAACTCTCTTTCCTGATTATTTCATGGCGGCTGCAACCATCTTGCTGTTCCACATCATTCCTTACAGTTTCTAGGAAACCCCTTGAGAACTGTTCTTTACGTGTTTCTGAGGAGTATTTCCAAAGGCAGTGACTTGAGCTTCTTCTTTGAAGCTCTTGTTGAGTAATGTACTTTGATGGCGGTAACTTTTGCTCTGCAACTTGATGTTTTGAAGCTTCTGTTGAGTGCTTCAGTGGTATTGGCTCACGCTCTGCAGCAGGCTGGTTTGGAACTTCAATTGGGCACTTCACTGGCGGCGACTTGCGCACAACAGGCTCATCGACATTGAATAAGAAAGAGTAGTCTCTTGAGTACTTAAGACTTGCTGTTTTCTCCTTCAACGCTTCTGAGTTAATCTTCAGTTTCCTGACAGATTTCTTGCATTTACGTTGGCTTCTTGGTTTAGTTGGAGTAGTGTAATGAATACTGGCAGTGGCAGCTTTCTCTAGATTATCTTCCTTCTTGAAGGAAGGCATGATGATCTTGATCTTTACCATGATTATGGTTAGGGTTATGTAGGTTGAATAATTGCAGTTTGGCTCTTTTGAAACTGCAATTACACAATCCACATAAACTCTAACCCTGATCACAGTGAAGATCAAGATTGCCATGCCTTCTTTCAATGAGGAAGATAAGCTAGAGAAGGCTGCCACTGCCAGTGTTCCTTACGCTACTCCAACTAAACCAAGAAGCTAACCTAAATGCAAGAGATCTGTCTGGAAACTGAAGCTTAACCCAGAAGCGTCGAGGGAGAAACAAGTCTTAAGTACTCAAGTGACTACTCTTTCTTGTTCTCTGCGGATGAGCCTGTTGTGCGCAAGTCGCCGGCCATGAAGTACCCAATTAAAGTTCCAAACCAGACTGCTGCAGAGCTTAATCCAACACCATTGAAACACTCAACAGAAGCTTCAAACATCCTGCTGTAGACCCGAAGTTACAGTCACAGAAGTACACTCCACAAAAGCTTCGAAGAAGAAGCTCAAGTCACAGCCGTTCAAAATACTCAACAAAAGCTTCAAGGCAGGACTCAAAGAGCAGTTCTAAGTGGGTTTCCGAGAAACTGCAAGGAATGTAGTGAAACAGCACGATAGTGTTGCTGCCGCCATGAAGGAAGGGAGGAGAAGCTGAAGAAATTACTGGAAGGAAGGAGGACATGGAAGATCGAGAACTGATCAAAGAAGACGAAAGTAGAGAAAGATTGAAGAAGCGTGCATGCGGGTTACAATATTACATTATCACGTACTGAAATTAAATGTAAATCGAATTTGTCATCAAAGTTTTAATGGTTTTATAGATCAACAATCAAATATTGGAAAGATAGAGAAAGATTTTAGAATTAACTCTAACATGCTCTCACACGGACAATACTAAATATTGTTAATGATCAAATCTAATTAACTATTGGTAAAATAATTATATAAAAAATACATTTAAAATATTTAAAAATCTGAAATTAATATATAATGATATGTTATTAATGATTTAATTAAAAAAATAAATTGAAGTTATTAATTCTTAAATAAAGGGTTCACATTTTATTTTACTTAAAATTTTTTAATTTTTAATAAATAAAAATTAATTAAAAATAAAAAATATTACAAAAAATCTTTGTCCTTTCCAAAAATGATAAATTGAGTGTGGCTTTTGAGACCTATAAACTAACATTCCCCAACATTGGATTGGCTTGTTTTTTTGAATAGAATATAAAGGAACATAGAAACCTCAATTTGCTACTCATTTACTCTATACTTGGGTGTTCACAATATGATTGTAATTAAAATCTTAACTTTTAAGATTCGGTTAGTATTAGAGTGTGGTTAAATGCGATAAATTTTAATTTAAAGAAAATACTAAATATAAAATTATAATAAAAAATAAAAAACATACTAAAATTAATATTATTGAATATTTTTAAAATTTTAATTTTGAAATTAAATAAAATCGCTTCAATTTCAAACGAATTTTTAATATAAAATTAATTATTATTATTTAATCTAAATTAATATATCATTATAATTACTTTTTGAGTTTCTAATCAAATATCATCATTATAACTTTATTTGATATTAAATTATAATAATATTTAAACTACATTTACTATTTGATAAAAATGCTACATGTTACGTATTAATAAAATAAATAAATTTTGTTGAAATTAATTATTAATTATTTTTAAAATTTTATTATCAAAATATAACAAAATCATCACAATTTCTAAATCAAGTCAAAGTGTAAATGGCACCCAAAATCGAATTACTCTTTCCTTAATTACATGTTAACAATAATCATTATGCATGATAATTAGGTAAAAATGTTGAGAAAATTGAAGCCCTCCAAAGATCTTATCTTACTTTCAGACATGATCAGATTCAGGTCCCACAAATTTCTCTTTTGTGTTGATAAGGATGCCCTTCCAAAATTATCTTGGATTCCCTTTCCATTTTTGTCTGGGTCATGTCTCCTTCTTCCCTGTAATGGAATATTAACCAATAGATTCCTGCGGTTGACAAAATAATGAAGTCCTAATTCTAGGGACCTATCTGTTATAACTGGATATGTTATGTTATTAATTGTTATTTGTCTAAAGACAAGGTAGCTATACGCTACTCGTCTTTGCAACAACATCCTGTCCAACTAAGAAAGAGAAGAGAGGCAGAGCAGTAAGCAGCTGGACAACCACCAACACAGAGCGGCGAGTGAACTTAACTCTTCACAATGTCCAGTTCAGCTGCCGTTCACCACCTCATTTTCTGCTGCGTGTTTGTCCTCATTTTCTTCTTCATCACTCCCACCGTCACGGCTACTGACCATATTGTTGGTGCTAACAAAGGCTGGAATCCTGGCGTCAACTACACTCTATGGGCCAATAACCAGACTTTCTATGTTAATGACTTGATCTGTAATCTCTTTCTCTCTTGCTTTTGTTTCTATACGTTTCCGTTTGTTGGATATGTTTCAAGAAAATATCTCATGTTTCAGCTTGCTGCAAGTTAATTAATGATTCTCTTTGTTCTTTGATAGAGAAGAGGAAAATAGAGATGGGTTATGGACTTGTGGGTGTGTATGCATAAAAAACTAAACTTTATAATATGTTTGTGCTGGATCTGTTTTGAATTCACTGTTTCTGTGAGATATTGAATATCCATTTGACTCTTTGTTATTTATGTGATAAAAATGATTTAAATGACAAATCTTATGCAATGAAATGCCGAATGTTTCGCGGTTTTGTGAAGTAGGTTCAAGTTGCACACTTGCTCCCCTTATTACTTTGTTTACAAATTATTCCTAGTGTTCCAATTATAGATGATTTATGGTAAAAGGCCTTGTTTTTTCTTTCCCAAAAAAAAGTTCTTGAAAATTGGCCCATATTGGTCAGCGGTGAAATGCTTGACTTGCTAGTTCAACGTGAGCTCTGTACAGTGAAATTTGGACAAGCAACTTTCAGGTTGAGATATTGCTCCTCCATTTGATGTGTTTTCAACTTCAATACTCTGGTGTTTCAAACGTCCAAGTTTCAAGCATAGAAGAAATAGGGAATTATACTTTTATTTCTCTTTTTTAAGCTGAAAGAATCAAATTAACCCAGATTCATATACAGGGAATAAAATTGAGTAGCTAGTTCAATGATTTAATAGTCTTTTGAGATTTTGTTTTCTAATGGCAGCATTTCGGTACCAAAAGATGCAATACAATGTTTTTATGGTGAACCAAAGTGGGTATGACAACTGCACAACAGAAGGAGCACTAGGCAACTGGAGCAGTGGCAAAGATTTCATACTTCTAAACAAGACCCAGAGGTACTACTTCATTTGTGGCAATGGCCAGTGCTTCAATGGCATGAAAGTATCTGTTCTTGTTCATCCTCTACCTTCACCACCATCAGCTGCCGCTGCTGCTAATCATTCCTCTTCAGATTCCGGGGCAGCTCCAGTGATTTTGCACCAGGGTCTGTTGAGTTTAAGAGCTTTGGTTTTGGCTGTAGTTCCAATTTGTTTGGGAATGGGATGGATCTAGATTGGTTTAGTTTGGTTGTTTAACCCTGTGAACTGCATTCTTTCCAGCACAACTTTAATTTTTCTTTGCTTGTCTATTGTTTTTATTTGGCTAAGTGTGGCTTCATCCTACTTTTGACTAATTGATTGCATTCTTGAGTCATTTCTAAGTGTAATGCTTTCTTATTGAGGAACTGCTTATGGAGTCCTTTCTTATTCTTAGAGTGCCTATAATCAATCTCATGCAGACTGAATGTTGACTTAGACACTCAATTGAAACCGTTTGTGCATGCTGCCACAATAGGTTATTTGGCTCACCATTCTTGCACATTCTGGTGGTATTGTACTATTTTTGCATGAATATTACCACTAATCTATAGTATTCTGTCATAGGTCGCATAGCTGATGTATGTAATGCTGGTTTTCCAATATTATTTTCTATACGAATGAAGATTGAAATTGGTAATCAGCTCTTAACTGGCGTGGACATCTAGAAGAGAACAATAAAATAAGAAGCTATGTGTAAGACTTGACTTTTTATACTAATATTGAGCTTTTACTGAACTTGTGCTTGAACTTTTGATACTAATATCTATCCATTTGTTCTTATTATAATTACATTGCCCCTGAGAGAGTATACTAGACCTAACTTTTAGGTTGTGAAGCAGAATAATACCTTAAAAACTACGCAACCTTGTCACTTTGCTTGAATACTCTATCAATTATGTTAGTATCAACTTGGGAAATTTCTGCAGGAGGCAATGAATGCTTCTTTTCTGCTTATATTTTGTTTATTCAATAGCTGCTGTGCCTGTATGCAAGCAATGTAATTCCAAAGTTCATTCCAGTAAATTGAAAGTACTTCTAACTGATGATATTGGCCATATTCAATGGGCTTTTGGGCCCAAGTAAGTAGATTTAATATAACTATATTGTGGGTCATAAAGCCTTCCATTACCAAATTTACCATGCAATTAAGAAAAAGAGTGAAAGAATAAGTAAAGGGAATGAAATTTGAATATTGTAAGCTCCAAGGTCTGCTGCCATGGAGTTTACAACAATCTGCTTGCTGAATTTGGTTAATCGCCATTCTCAATTTCTGAATCTTCACTGGTGTTTGTTTACTGAGAATGTGAGAGAAAAGCAAGAAACAGCATAAGTTTCTAATTCTCAATCTCTAGGTAGACTCTCTCTTTAAACCCCAACTGACAAAAAAGGCCAGCCTTGCCTCTGGTAGTCAACAACTACACAATCCCATTTTCCATCTTTTATGGTTAGACAATGAATTCTCAAGCTGAAGTTTTATGAAGTTGCTTTGAAAGTAAAGAAACTTCTGTTAGTGTGTCTCCCATTTACACAGTTTGTACTGAAGCAATTGACAATCTGCCAAACATTTGTTTTTTCGGCTTGAAACTTTACTTTTCTCCTTTTTTTAATTATTATTTTTTAAAAAATAATATATACATTAATTAAATAAACAAAATCACATAAAAATAATAATACAAGTCTTAGTATTTCTAATTCTAATATATTTTTTTTTTTATAAAATTTGCATTGTAATTAAGGGTGAGTAAGTTCGATTTGGACAAATTTTAAATCAAACTAAAACTATTAGTTTTGAATTGACTCAAAATACATTACTTTATATTAAAATAAAAATAATTTTTATATTAATTAAATTTAAATAATTATTATTTATTAATTAAAATAATAAAATAAATATAAAATATAAATTTTAAAATAATTGATTCGGTTTAATTTTTTTTAATTTGAACTAAATTTAAATTAAAATTAAATTAATAATTATTGATCTAATTTTTTTAAAAACTGAATTAAATTATACTTTAATATAATTTAATTCGATTTAATTTTATCTGTCCCTAATTGTAATGGGGTTAGCAATCCACAAATACAATACTTGAATTAGTGATTGAATGATTAACAGTAAGTTACTTCGTGACAAAATGGTGGAATAATTTAATGGCAGTGAAAGTGATTGCCTTAATCTTTTATGTTATTAGTGGGAAAGTGACTTTATCGGTGGCTGAATTTAGTCAACAATAACCACCCGAAAATGGAGGAGCAAGCATCTGCTTTTTCAAAGTGAGTTGAAACATGCTGTGAACTTGAACTACCTTAATAACTACTTGTCTTTGTGGTGGACCAAACATCCTTAACTCCCCTGTCAAACACATCCCATTCAATGTTATGCAATCCAATGCCACTCCAATATTCAAACCAATGTTAACTAATGTTCCCATTTAACAAAATCTTTCTTCCTTGACTATCTGCCAAGAAATTTTAATTTCAAACTTGAAGAAGAAACAGCAAAGGAAGTTTAGAAACTTGGGAAAAATTTCATTAGCCTCATCTAGCAGCGTGGACATTTTTGAGTTTTCTTAAATTTTTAGGTGATTTAGACGAGTTTTTGAAGTGTGAAATTATAAAATCTAATATTAAACCAATGTTAGACTAATTTTGATTTAAATTTTGAGGGTCTTAACTGATTGCCTTTGTCACTTGTTTCTGGGCCATCTCTGCTAATAATAATGTCTTCTGCAACAGTTGCTGGCTTTATTGAGTAGTGTCTGTTAATCGAGTGTCATGTTATTTATTGCATGTTCTTTGTATGTGTAGCATTACTCTTGAAACATGCCACCGCATTCGTGCACTAACTAGAAGCATTCATACCAATTTTGAAAACTGAGAGAATTCTCCTGTAAGTTTTCAGCATACAAAAAGAAGTAATTTAACAGGAACTGTTAAGACTAGTATTCTGTCAGTCAGGACATGAACTGCAAAGCCAGCACAAATTCAGTAACAAAAATGCAGAGCATGAACGTCAGCTATCAATATTTGCATCTAGTTTTGGGCCAAAGAAAGGCAGAAACCATTTCTTCAATGTACATTAATGCGCAAAACTGCAGCATAAACCTCACACAACGATGTATACACATACTTTGGATCACAAAATGTGTTTTCAGGTTACATTTTCTGACCATTTAACTCTAAATTACACTCAACAAAACTCTCAATGATACAAAGAAGTAAAAATGAAGAACATGTACCTAAGCCTAGTCTGCAGTTGCCTTCTGTTTTCTCCTCAATTTGCCGTATAGTTTTGGAGGAGGAGAAAACTCAAATGGAAGTGGTGGCAGATCCATTTCCCCTTTCAAAATCCTTACAGTCTCCCCAATATCTGGCCGCAACTCCGGTGTTTTCCGTAAGCAAGTTAGGGCCAAATTGATACACAAACTTGCTTGTTCCTTGTTATACCCATCTTTCAATCTCTCATCTACAAGTTCTAAGATATTTCCAGCTTGAGCCAAGTGCCTACACCAGCTTATCAAGTTTGCTTTCTCAAGCTTCATTGGTGAGGCAAGAACATGTAATGGCCTTCTACCAGACACAATTACAAGGATCAAAACTCCTAAACTGTAAATATCAGCCTTCTCCATTAAATAACCACAGCCACCATACTCTGGAGCAACATAGCACAAAGTTCCTCTCATGCTTGTGGTGCTGCTCAGTTCTCTACTGAAAAGATCTCCACTCCACATATCACTTCCCATTGAATTCTTGTTCTTTCTTCTCCATCCCCTTCTAAAACTGAACTCTCCATTTGCATCATAATCATCTTGGTTCTGCTCCCCAAATTTCTTTCTTCTATGAAAATAAAACCGCCTACCCAGATCAAAATGCGGAATCTTAAAGCCCTTCTTCCACTTAGTTTCAAGCTTCCTCAGTTTACTACTCTTTTTGCTAATCTCGGCTAAGTGTTCTTCTTTCCACCATTCTTGCATCTTCCTGTGCTTTTTCTTTCTATTTTTCCTGCCTTTTAATTCCTTTTTCTCAAACACCTTGTCTAATTTTTCAAAACCAAGTTCCTGTAGTTGTAACTGTGATTCGTGAACATCTTCAAAGTTATCCAATGGAGTTGAATTATCCAGCTCAATTTTGTCATTAGTGCTCTTTTTCTCTTCATCCCAATCAGGATTTGTGGAGGGACAAATTTGGCTCCCTATCCACTCTGTAACATAATCCTTACTACACAATTCACCACTTCCATCCTGCCTCCACCACCAATCCTTTCCCCATTGCTTTGTATTGGTCGCATCATCACTAGCAGAATTGGCATTAAAATTCAACTCCTTGCTGTGATCAATACTAGAAAGCTCTTCTTCGTAAGGCACAAACTTACTAGTCCAATCAACCCCACCAATATCGATAGTTGAAACCTCTTTCCCCTTTCCATTCCCACTCTTAACTTCACTCTCGCTCGCCATGTTAGCATTATAATTCAAAGAATTCAAGTTCAAAGCTCTAACATTGTAACATCTACTATTGTTTGATGAGGAAGAAGCTTGTAAAGCAAGCGCAAAATCTACCTCATGAGCACTGTCAACAGGAGTACTTATTGCTGGAGTCTCCGTAGCCAAATTCCCTGAAAGCTCTTGACTTTTCCATAGCTCTTGACTCTTCCCCAAATCTTGGCTAAACAAATCCATCCCAAATTCACCTTCCACCTTAATCCTTGACAAGCCAAAATCAGAAACTTTTGCTCTAAAATCTGAGTCCAGCAAGACATTACTAGGCTTAATATCACCATGAATCACAGGTGGATCACAACCAAAGTGCAAAAACTCCAATGCCTTGGCAACATCCATTATGATATCAAACCTCTGACTCCATTTCAGCACTAAATTACTTTCATTAAATAGCATTTCCTGCAAGCTCTTATTTGGCATATACTCATAAACCAAGAAGCGCTTGTTCCTTTCCATACAGTATCCCACAAGAGCGACCAAAAAGGGTGATCTCAAACCACCGAGAATCTGCAACTCATTCTGAAACTCTCTCTCAGTTTGCAAAGAAAGAGTATCAAGCCTCTTGATAGCAAATAACTTCCCATCTCTTGCAATGCCAAGAAATACAGTACCAGAACCACCCTTTCCAATAACATTAGTCTCATCAAAATCATTGGTAGCACTCTTCAGCTCTTTGTAAGTAAACCTTTGCAGTTTCAAAGGAGCATTAGAATCAAAAGGAATAGTTTTTGAACGATTAACAAGAGAATACCAAAGATGGTAAAGAACGTAAAGAAATGTCAAGACTATAACCACAGAAGAAGATATAGTCAGAATCAAGAACAACACTCTTGTTTTGTAAACAAAGCTTGGTTTAGAAAGACTGTAGCTGGGAGAAAGAGGTCTTGAAGGCATGGTTTGGCTATTTCTGCTTCTGGGTATCCCAGGATTTGATGGTTAGGTCACAAGAATAGATGAAGAAGAAAAAGTTGTCACTGTTTCTACACTCCCCTGAGGTCACAAGAATGGATGAAGAAGAAAAAGTTGTCACTGTTTCTACACACTCTCACTTTTTTTTCTTGTTGCTTCCTATTTTCTGCATTTTTTTGTTTCTAGCCCTGCGTATCCAATGTAAGATTGCTTTCCAGTTGGATAATCAAAGAGGGTTTCATAATGTTGTTTAGTATTATAATCGATTGTGATTGAATTGTTTACTGTTTATTTTGATCACAGTGAGAGTATTTATTTAGTGATTAGGAGATGAAGATTATATAAGAAAAGAAAAATGGAGGGTCCCAATGCGCTTTTGACTAAAGATCAAGTTTTTGCAGAGAAAGTCCAATGGAAATGGAGAAAGATAAAGATTAAAAAAAAGGAAAAAGGATAAATGGAGGGAACTATACATGGATTACTTTGTCTGTTTCTCGTGCTCATCACCGCTCCTGCTGACTGGAAGTATTTAGCATAATTTCAATAGAGGCCCTAGCATTTGTAAGGCTAACATTTTAATCCACTAATCATAGATACTTACTGCTTTTAGAAGTCCACATAAGAAAAAGTTTCTGTTTATTTTTCAAATCTCATGAAATAACGAAATCTACAAGGACTTTAAATTTGTATTATTGCCAGGAGACAGGTTTTTTTTAATATCCTTCAAGAATACTTAAATTACACATATGTAGGCTCTTTTAAAATTTTTATACAAATATGCCCCTTAAAGTGAGAAATGTCCTAAACACCCTCTGTTAATAAAGAAAACAAGTTTATTTTCATGTTTTCACCTTTATCAATCACTTTAGACATTTGAAACCATATTATCTATAACAAATTTAAGAAACTTTTTTACTTAATGCTTTTGAAAGTAAAAGACATGCGAAATATTAATGAAATATAATTTAAAAACTTATAAAAAAATTATTAAATTATAAAATACATAATTTTATAATAAAAAATCGTGTATTGTAAGAATTTATATTATAAATTTATAAATATGATATTATATGATTGTCTTGTAATAATATAAATGATATTATCTAATTAATGAAATTACATCATCATTAATATTACTCGATTATCTTGAAGTATATTAGTTGTGTATATTTTAAATAGAAGAATTTTATAATAAATTCATAAGGTATTTAAAATGGTCATGTGAACTAGAATCAAATAATTTAAATGCAACATACCTATTTTCAAGACATATTGGAATGGCACCAAGAGATTCCATGATTATGTAGAATAACAATGGTAGAACTAGATTAGCTGCCTGGATTCAGGAACTTAAACTTTGCACTAAGTTAAAGCCAATACCAGTCAAGGAAATGTTAGCCAGCTGCTGTCAAAATACTTCCCCAGTGTTTTCCATATAAAAATAGATTGACTGAAGTACAGAAAGGACAAATTTATTATGATCTTTTCATCAATTTAGTGACTGTGAAATTATTTTTGTATTTAATTTGAAAAGTTTCAAACAATTAATTTGTGTATAATTAATTTGGTGATTGAGTGTCACCATGTTCTGTGTTGCAGCTTTGGGGAACCTGGGGCCATGGCCACCTTACTTACAAACAATCCTTTTTCTCTGTGTAATTTGCTTTTGATTTTGTTTTTTTGTTTTTTTTTTCAATATTAAATTTGTTTGGTGTTTATGATAAGAGTTTGTTAGAAAATATTTTAATATAAATTACTTGTATTATTATTTTTGTTTGACTTCCTATCATCAAATCTATTTTTTGAAGACATACGAATCTAATAAATGTGTGTATAATGCGAAATAGGATAAGGTATATTTTTTAATATAAAATTTAAGTTATAAAATAAAAAAATTTAAAATTATTAACATAAAATTTAAAATATAAAATATTAAAAATAAAATAATTAATATAAAAATTAAAATATATAATATAAAAATTATAAATAATTAAATATATGTTATATTTTATATATTGTAATTAAACTCGTATGATTATTATATTTCTACTCAACTTTAAAATTATGTTAAAATATTTAATAAATATTTATTTTTTTAGTTAATTAATTAATATTTATCATTAATCACTTATTAATAATTTTAATTCATAATATCTTAATTTTAAAGATATAACTAATCTAATTACTGTTAATCACAACATAATCAATTCTAATTAACACTTTGCTCATAATATAGAGTAGAGGGCAAAGTAACAGTGATATTCCTTTTGACAAAAATCCAAATTCCACTTGACAGAAAGGACAAGGAATAAATATAGATAATATCATATTAATTTTATGCAATATTCAAAAGAACAAAGATCACGGTGGTTAACCCTCATACATATAAATACATGCACGCGTGCATATATATATATATAATATAAAATTTTTATATAATTTTTTAAAATAAAATTACATAAATGACTTGATAAATTATGTTAATTCATATTAATTATTTTTCTTAAAATTATATGAATGTATCATATTATATTATTTTTTATTTAAATGACATTCACAATTAAAGAATTGGGATATTTTTGAATATTTTTAAAATTAATTAAAAATTAATGTGTGTATATATAATACATATGATGGATGGTGGAATGTAGCTATGGGCTACAAAAAGTATTGTGGGGATAATGTCTTTGCTTTGGAGGTGGTGAAACACCTTAACATGGTGGGACTCAGCCAATCTTTGGATGCTTTCCCTTCTTCCTTTTTCTTTGTAATTCTTGCCTTAATTTGTCTTTCTTTTGCTTTGTAGGTTGTGTGTTTGCTTTCCTATTTTGTATTGTATTGAACTTGAAATGTATTTGCTATGCTCATGTAATTTTGTTACACTTTTAAGATTCTTCTAGTTGCTCCGCTAACAATTTAATCTTGATACCATATTCGATTTCATAATATATTTTTTGAATAATAACTTATGTAAGTTGATAAAAAATGTGTAAATATAAAAGGGTTTTGGCAATAATAGATGTTAAATATAAGATGTATTTAATTTTATTTAACTTTTATATTAATCGTTTTAAGTTTTTTGTTTATATTTTAAATTTTTTATATTATATATATCAAGTTTTATATTAATTATTTTAATTTTTTTATTTCAAATTTTTTATATTATTTATTTTAAATTATACATTAATTATTTTAAATTTTTTATTTTTTATTTAATTTTATTATTAAAGAATATAAAATATATGAAATATATGTTTATCAAATTCACGTATAAGAGAAATTACTAATATACACTTTACATACTTTGCATCTCTTAACGTAAAATTTAAAATATAAAACGAAAAATTTAAAATAATTAATATAAAATTTAAATAATTAGTATAAAAAATTTAAAATATCAAATATAAAATTAAAATAATGAATGCAAAATTTAAAATATAAAAAAATTTTAAAATACAAACAAAAAATTTAAAATAATTAATATAAAAATTAAAAAATTTAAATATAAAATAAGTATAAAATAAGTGACATGTATTATAGATTATTTGATGTAAAAGATATTTAAATTGAATGGATCCAATATCCCATGACTTCTTGTCTTCTATCTTCACCAAATAGGTATTTCATGTGTTAATGTTGATCTCCAAAAGCTGCAAAGCACTTCTATGAATACATACACACAAATAGCTGCCTGCCAAAGTTCTACTCCCTTCTAAAGTTGATACAATCATTCATTGGGTAGGATAAAGTTCTCTTTTATTTTGGTAAAGTTGTAAATTAAAGTAATGACAATCAATTCAGTTCAATAAAAGTGATTGATGACACATGAGACTTGATTGTCTATTTAAAGTTACTAATTGCAATTATGACAACTTGTAGCGAGGGGCCTCATCTTCATTATTTATTGGAAAGTGATCAAAGATTATTATAAAATTTAATCATAAAATTTATCTTTATTTATATTCTTCATTATTAATATTAACTTAATCCTTAATATTTTAAAATAATTTATCATATTTTAATATATTTATTTTAAAATATTTTAAAAAATAAAATTATTTTTAACTATTTAATTCAAATAAAATTATTAACTCTAACATACAAAATAATAAAAAAAAATATATTTGTCTCTTATTTTACTTGTAAGAATTTATGACATATTTTTTTAATATCAAAAATTTAAATATTAAAAATTTTATAATTTTATTATAATAAGAATTCTCAATATCAAATTAATATTTTACGAATTTATTATATATTTTTAATAAGTATTATAGGCATCATATTTTATTCATAAATATTATGTAATTAATTTAAATGTTAGGTGCGAAAATTTTATTATGTTTTTATATTTCATCCATTATAATAATATAATAGTACTATAAAAATAAAGTATTTGTACAAATTAATGCGACGTAATATATCTAAACAAATAAATATAAAAAAATTTTAAGATAATAAATAAATAATTAATATATAATAATATTTACTTTTTATATTTACTCGTTTAATTATATTGCAACACCTATAATTCATGGATTAGGATGGATTTTAATGTTTTTACTTTTGACTAAAATGATACATAACAACTATACCTTGATGTGTTTCATGTTTTTGATTAGATGTGCCCAATCCATTTTAAGTGAACCTATCAATGTCCACTTCAACTTTAATTTTCTCTCTTAAATGTTCTTAATTTCTATATATTATAAAAAAAAATTGATGTATCAAGATTTTAGCACAAAGATTTAAATTAGAACAACATATATACTATGTTAGTAAGGACATAGTCAAAATTTATACTTTAAAATGTCATAATAAAATTAGAAATTATAGATTTTAAAATTAATTTATAAATTAAGGAATAAATGTTTATCTTTAAAATTAGGGTCATAATAACAAAATAGTAAAATTAAAAAAAATAAAAATTTTAAAATATTTTAAAAATTTTTGAATAAAAGATATTTGTGATAATCACATAATTTATATTTTTTTTATTGTCAAAAGCTTAACTTATAAAATGTCACTTTAAAAAATTTTTATTTAAAAAGTTGTACTAAATGGACCTTTAAAATTTCTTTTTTGATATTACTTTTAAAATAAAAATAAAATTTTAAAATTGATTTTAAAAGTATTTTGAATAATAACCTTCATCTTTCATTTTTTAATAACAAAAATAAATTAAATAAAAAAACTCATATCATCACATCCAGTAATCGATATTTTTTAATAATTATTCTTTATTTTACATAAATAGAAAAAATATAAATAATGAATTAATTCAAAACTCTAATTAAAAATCAAGATTTGGGAAATTAAAAAAAAAAAATTAAACTCTCTAATTTTTTTTTATAAAAAAATTCATTATTTCAAGTTTACACATTTTTATTATTTTTTTAAATGTTATTGAAATGCATTATAAGAAGCAAATTCAGATTTAAATAAATGAACAAATAAATAAATAAATATTTTATTTCAATACAATAATTTTAAAAAATATATTTGTTCCATTGTCTACGTATTAGGATGCAAACGACTTTCATATAACAGAAATAACGGTCTGAAATAAAAAAGACACCTCTTCCGGTGTATCTTGTCTCTCCTTCCTTTTCTCTCTATCTTTGTCCTCTTCAAACCCCACAATCTGTCCATTATTTTCAATCAAATTCATCGTAAGTTCATTCATTAATCTCTTCCCTATTTAAGCAATTCAATTCTATTTCCATTCGATGCTGCATATCTTTTTTCATCGTTATTGTTGATCACATTATGTTCCCTTTTCAATTCATGCATGCAGAACGTTGAATTGCATGCATTTCTTTTTCTGGGTATTGTAGATTGTTTCATTTGGTTGTTGATATGAGCAACATTGTGATCTTAAGAACTGGATTGTGGGAAAGAAATGGGAAGAACAAGGAGGATGTATGAAGAATTTGAGAAAATATATATGCTTGTTTAAAACAATGAGTATATGGGTGTCAATATATTTTGTTTGAAGTAAATTTTTCGTGAGATGGAAATTGAGAGGTATGAAATCTAATTACCATTTTTGAATCTGCACAAAATATTGTTGAAATGCATATGATTTACCCACGAAAGAAGTTTTAATGAGATTAGGGTTAATGAATTCAATTGCGGGTACCAGCTAATTTGGCTGCTTAGGATTCCTATAGTTGCGTGCGAGGTCTTGGGATCAAATCATTGCGGTTCGATATCTTGGGGTAGGAGATAAGAAAAAGAAACGACAACAATGAATTTAATTTAATCTTGTGAAAACATATGCAACATGGTTCAATTATAATCCCTTTTGGCATGAAATTTGATGAAATTAGATAAAAAATTTTTGTTTCCTATGGTTGATTCTGAGGAACAATTTTGGTTCAAAACCGGATAAAATCTTATAGTTGAACATATTTTTTGTTTATTGGCTGCAAATATTGGTTTAAAGGGGAGAAGAACCTAATTTGAGATAAGGAAAATCACTTCTCTGCTCGGAAGGATGATTTACATGGTTCTTGTGGTGTCAGAATCTTTGGACATATTTGAAGAAATACACTTTCTCGATAGCTGTTTTTGAAAATCAGAGACCTCCTTGGTCTGGTTGCATTTTGCATCAATGCTGAAGGTTTAAGTAGTTTAAATCATTTTTGACATGCTTCTTACCATTTTCTTTAGATGATCTTGGTGCATCAACTTGCCAAACAATGTATTATTTAAAAGGCAGCCTCTCACCTTTTTTTTTTTTTCCTTATTTTTAAGATTACATGAATTTTATTAACTTCTGGTGTTTTTTTTTTTCAGACAGGGATTGATTTATTCTTCCCTGTGAGTCCTAACGTTTAAGACTGCGATCCTGCAAAATGTTCGATCACAATTACAAGTCACAGTATATTGGTGGCCAGAAGGAGAAGTTTGTCAGGTATGGAATCTTAATATATTATTCTAGTAAATATAACTAGATTGATATAACATTTTTTTTTCATCTTTTATTCGTTAATGGTGGTGATTGTCATTGATAGATACATAGGTCCTTTCTTTTTTAATTACTTGGTTGTGGGATGCTTTCCTCTCAAGAGCTTCTGCAAATTCTGCAGAATTTTGCTGAGAGGTTCCGAAATGGATACATTGTCTTTTTTCCAATTCTTTCTTGCCCTTTTCATCTGTTCTTTTTTATCTATATTTGTGCGCGTGTGCATGTGCAAGGGATGAATTCAGTATCTGATTTCACCTTATGTTGGTAACATGCAGATTGGATGATTTGGACTCAACATTATCAATGTCTTCAGATATGGGTGGAATGAAGAAATGCGGATTTAATTTAGAAGGAGTGCCATTTACTGGACGTGGAAAGAAGAACAGATTGAGATCAATTACATATGGAATTAACATGGGATCACAAGGTCTAACAACTTTGGGTGAATCAATAAGATCTTCTCTAGCCAGGGCAATATTCCCACAAGACCTGAAAGTTTCCGAAAAACAAATATTTGACCCTCAAGACAGGTCACTCCTTTTTTGGAATAGGCTTTTTATCATATCATGCATTATTGCAGTATCTATTGATCCTTTGTTCTTTTATCTTCCTGTCTTCAATCATAATCCTCACTGCCTCGGCATGGATCTCAATCTAGCAGTCACAATTACAACTGTTCGGACAGCAATTGATTGTTTCTATTACATTCGCATGGCTTTTCAATTCCGCACAGCTTATATTGCACCATCATCACGGGTTTTTGGACGAGGTGAACTTGTGGTAGATCCTGCATTGATTGCTAAACGATATTTGCGCCATTATTTCATTGTCGATTTTCTTTCTGTGCTGCCGTTACCACAGGTTTGGAAAACCATTAATTTGACTTCTTTCTTATCTTAATACTCTTGTTAGTATACACCGGATTTTATATTGTTCTACAAATTTGATCACTGTTATAGACTGCTACAGGTATTGAACCAGAAAAAATGTGATTCCATAATTCTCTTCTGATTAATTTGACCATCTGCAGATTGTGGTTTGGATATTTCTTCGGAAAGAAGGTGCAGAGGTTTTATTAACAAAAGAGGCACTGCAAAATATTGTAGTTTTCCAATATGTTCCTCGGTTTGTTCGTTTTCTGCCTTTAATTTCAGAATTGAAGAAGACTGCTGGTGCTTTCGCTGAAAGTGCTCTGGCTGGTGCTGCATACTATCTGCTTTGGTACATGCTTTGCAGTCATGTAAGTTTCTATGACAGGATTGAAAAATACGACTTAATTATGTGCAAAATAGAGGAGGGAAAGTATTGATGAAATATAATTAACCGAAAATCAAGTGTCAACTTACCATTGCTGGATGGAACTTTACAGATAGTAGGGGCTCTCTGGTACTTGTTAGCTGTAGAGCGTAATGGCACTTGCTGGCAGGAAGCTTGTAAGGACAGTAAGATATGCCAAACAAATTTCTTGTACTGTGGCAATAGCGATATGGAAGGCTATGATAATTGGAAAATTGTGAGTGAGGAGCTCCTTGCCAAGTGTACTTCTGATGAAGAACAAAGCGAGTTCAATTATGGGATCTACTGGCAAGCTATTTCGTCTGGAATTCATACATCCAGAGACTTTTTCTCTAAATTCTTATACTGTTTGTGGTTTGGCCTGCAAAATTTGAGGTATATTATTCTTTTTGCCACTTTCTCTACATGTACAATTACTTATGTTTTTCCTTTAAAGAGTGCATAAACTTTCCTTTGCTTAAGCTCATTCCTAGTTCACTTTCTTCAGCACACTTGGTCAGGGGCTGAAAACCAGCACATATCCTATGGAGATTGTCTTTTCAATACTAGTAGGCATCTCTGGCCTTATCCTTCTCGCGCTTCTGATTGGAAACATGCAGGTAAGTAAAAACTTCATTCTTGTAGGTACTTCTTAGTTGTTTCTTTGTTTCGAGTGAGTGCTAAATTCTTTGTGATGAAAACCGAGGACGAAAGCCAAGTGATATGTTCATTTTGGTGTGAAGGCCTAATAATCTGATCTGTTATCATGCCACTCCATGATCTCCATCTATCTTCTTCACTGAGAACTCTTACACAATTTTACAAGTTTGCTTTGAATTTCCATTTTCAATTTGCCGAATTTGACCATGTCGAACAATGAGCAATTTTGGGATGGATATTATGTGTTAATGTTGATAGGTAGGAAAAAAGAAGCAAAAATGTTGTATTTTTCACATCAATAATACGAGGTCTCAGTATCTTGTGATTGTTTCAGACCTACCTTGAGTCTCTTACTATTCGCCTTGAGGAGATGAGGATCAAAAGACGTGACTCTGAGCAGTGGATGCATCATCGTTGGCTTCCACAAGATCTCAGGGAACGAGTTAGGCGTTACGACCATTTCAAGTGGTTGGAAACGCGAGGAGTAGATGAAGAGAGCTTGGTCCAAAGTCTTCCCAAAGATCTCAGGAGGGATATCAAGAGACATCTCTGTTTAGATTTGGTGAGAAGGGTAAGTACATCAGCACTCAGTTAGCTGTGTGTCTCTGGTTCTGTCAACAATATTATTTCAATACACCTAAAGTGCAAGTTGACAGTTTAAGAATGTTTATACTAAACATCTCTGACTCTGTATGCATGCAGGTTCCTCTTTTTGCCAATATGGATGAGCGATTGCTTGATGCCATATGTGAGAGACTGAAGCCAAGTTTATGCACAGAGGGCACATGTGTAGTCCGGGAAGGTGATCCAGTTGATGAAATGCTGTTGATCATTCGTGGCAGCTTAGAGAGTATAACTACAGATGGTGGAAGGACTGGTTTCTTCAATCGAGGTTTGCTGAAAGAAGGTGATTTCTGCGGAGAGGAGCTTCTTACATGGGCACTGGATCCGAAATCTTTGTCTAACTTGCCATCATCTACTAGAACAGTGAGGGCCTTAAGTGAAGTGGAAGCTTTTGCCTTAAAAGCTGAAGAGCTAAAGTTTGTTGCCAGTCAGTTTAGGCGTCTGCATAGTAGGCAAGTGCAGCACACTTTCCGTTTCTATTCACAGCAATGGAGGACATGGGCTGCATGTTTTATTCAAGCTACCTGGCGCCGCAGAAAGTCAAGGAAGCTAGCTGCCGAGCAACGTCTTAAAGAAGAAGAGAGATTCGATTACAACAACGAAGTTGATTATGGGACAAACTTTGATCAGCCAAGTTCAGACAATGTTGATGTTCCATCCAGGCTACGTGCTACAGTCTTGGCGTCTCGCTTTGCAGCGAACGCTTTGCGAGGGCATAGGCGCCGGGTTTCAGCTGCTACTAGTCCCCCCAGGAGGTTGATTAATCTGCAGAAGCCATCTGAGCCTGATTTCAATGAAGATTAAATCGTGTGTTTCAGATGAAGAAAGCAGTGTCAATATGTGTAATATTACTTGGTTCTGTACAATTTTAAAACTTTTAGCAGCATTGTTTAATCTATCAAATATAAAGCTTTGTGTATCCACCTTATGATGAGCAACAAGATAACAATATATACTGCAAATAAAATGAAGTTCAGTATCTTTGCTGTCTTAGTGCTCTATGGACGAGAATATCTCGATGGTGAACAGATAAATAGTGATTAACTCATGGGTTTTTTTTGCTGTAATACACTGAAATATGTGCGAACTTCATCTTTCAATCGGAGATTCCTATATTCTCTGTGCAATCCAACATAGCATGAAGGGAGAAGACTAGATTTCCTTTGCCCCCACCAAAATGAACACTTTAGGTTACACTTCAGAAGAATAAAATTGAGCAAAATAAAATAAAATTGTTGAACCTCCGCTGAGGTAAAAGCATTTTTCGGATTCAATATGCTTAAATTAGTATCTATTACACAAATAAGAAAACTAGAGAATTGTGTTGCACAAAACACAGTACTCATAGATAGAAGTAAAAACTGCACTTTTATCAAGTAACCAATAGCTTAATAAATACAACAAGGAATAAAAATAAAACATGGCAATAGACTTTCTAAAACAAAGTAACGTGCAAGTGCATGTTCAGTACATGCCCAGAAAAATTGAAACTAACTTAAATAAATTGAAAAATAGGACAAACATATGACTTATTGAACAATCTCTCCCTTAAACTAAAAGTTTACAAACATTCTGTTTAATAGCAATCATCTGAAGTGTAAACACTAAGTAACTTTCTTAACTTCTGAATTGTAGGCAACTTGAAGGATTTTGTCAGAATATCAGCAACTTGATCTTCACTTTTACAGTAAATTAGATCAATGACCCCATCATTTGTGAGATCCCTTAAGAAATGATACTTCACATTTATATGTTTGTTTTGACCATGTAGTATAGGGTTTTTTGACAATTTTATCGCTGAAATGTTGTCACAATAAATCAAAGTAAGCCCATCTTCTTTGAAATGCAGCTTTTTAAAAATTTTCTTTAACCAAATAGCTTGACAAGCATAAGTTGTAGCAACAAACTCTACTTCAGTAGTTGATAGTGTGATAATTGGTTGCTTCTTTGATGACCAAGACATTGCTCTTGCTCCCAGCTTGAAAACATGCCCAAATATGCTTTTTCGATCATTTAAATCTGTTGCATAATCAATATTTGTGAAGCCAATTATATCTAATTTTTCTCATTTCTTGTAAAATAACACAAACTCTTTAGTACCTTGCAAGTACCAAAATATTTTTTTTTGCAGCCAAGAGATGAATCTTTGTAGGACACTCCATGTACCTACTAATAACACTTACGGCATGCATTATATCAGGTCTTGTTGCAGTTAAATACATTAAACTTCCAACTATATGCTTGTAAAGAGTGTTATCAACATTTTTTCTTTTATTATCTTTGTTTAACTTCAAACTAAACTCAGATGGTGTATTCACAGGATTATAATCTTTTATCTAAACCCTATCTAAGATTTCTCCCACATACTTGTTTTGTGAAATAAAAATTCCAGTAGAGAACTGCACCACTTCAATGCCAAGAAACTAATGCATCATGCCAAGATTAGACATCTCAAATTCAGTTATCATGAATCTCTTAAAACTTTCAAACATGACTATATTACTTACAGTGTAAATTAAATCATCTACGTATAAGCAAACAATGAGCACTTTTTCTCCATTTTTAATTTTTATGAAAAGTATATGTTCATATGAACATTTTTGAAATCCCTCTTTCAAAAAATAAGTTTCTATATAATTATAGCAAGCCTGTGGAGCTTATTTTAATTTGTATAAAGCTTTCTTTAACTTATACACTTTATACTCATTGCCAAGCTTCATATAACTAGAAGGTTGGTCAATAAATACCTCTTTTTTTAAATCTCCACGAAAGAATGTTGATTTTATGTTTGATTAAAAAATAGATCATAAGTTTTGAGTTGCTAATGCAATCACTAATTTGATCATGTTGTACTTTGCAATTAGAGCAAAGACTTTTTTATAATCAACACCAAACTCTTGCTTGTAACGCTTGGTCACCAAGCGTGCTTTGTATTTGTCAACTTTACTATTCTCCTTCAGTTTTGTCTTATAAGCCTATTTTATACCAATTTTTTTGTGCTATTTTGAAAGATTACACAGCTCCTAAGTAGCATTCTTTTTTATGGCTATAATTTCAACATCCATTGCATTTTGCCATTTTGATTCTTTAATAGCACTTTTGTAAACTATAGGATCATAATTCGAAAAATAAAGCAAAATAAGTGAGTGGATCTTCAAATTGATCAATTCTAGTTACCTCATAATTTGACATCCATGTTGGCCTCTTTCGAACACGTTGAGAATGTAAACCAACTGCTGCTTCAACTTGCTCGTCAAATTCTAGAATTGTTAGTGCAATTTCAAAGGCTTTAAAAGTTTCATTTTAAGAACTCTTAAGAGTTGCGGTAGTTGGAATAGGTTGTTGTTGCAGTTACGTTGCTTTTTCATTATTAAAATTAGTTGGAATTCGCTATTTAATTGCACCTTTGCTCTATGGCCAAATTTGATTTTCATTAAAAACAACTTTTGATTGATAAGTATTTTGTTTGTGTTAGGATTGTAAAGCTTATAAGTTTTTGATTGATCATTAACACAAAAAAAAAATACACTTTTCTTCCTTGTCATTTAACTTTTTTCTCTTTTGGTCTAGAATATGAATATATGCAACACACCTAAAAATTTTGAAATGATTTACTACTGGTTTTCATCCACTTTATGCTTCTTTTGGTGTCATGTTTTGAATAGCAAATGTGAGACTTTTGTTCAAAATATGAATACTCCAATTAACTACTTCAGGCTAAAAATTCTTTGAAATTTCACTTCTTGTCAAAAGACTTTACACCATATTTATAATAGTGTAATTTTTTTTCTCACAAACTCTATTTTATTGGGGTATATAAGCTACTGTAAGTTGCCTCTTGATTTCATAACTCTCATAAAAATTTATAAATTTATGTGAGTTATATTTTCTACCATAATTTGTACGAATAACCTTTATGGGGTTGTTAACTTCTTTCTCAATAAGTGCTTTATACCTTTTAAAAACTAGAAAGTCTTTTAATTTTTCTTGTGAAAAATAAACCTAAATTTTTTGATTATAATCATCAATGAAAGTAATTAGATATATTTTATCTCCATTAAAACATAGGGTTATTGGCCTGCAAATGTTGGAATGAATAAGCTTTAATGCCTTTTTTGCTCTCCATGACTTTTTTTGTGGAAATTGATTACGGTGTTATTTGCCAACAACACATCTTTCACAAATTTGAGAAAGAGCTGTAATTTAAGAAAAATATGTCATCATTTTCTTTTGTTGTAAAGTCTTTAATCCATTAAAGTTAAGATATTCGTAGCAAAAATGCTATGACCATTTCTTCTCCCTCAATTTTATAGAGAAGCATGAGTGAATATTATTGTAGATATACAATGGAAACATTCAATTGGCTGTCATTTTAATTTGAGCCACTAAACTTAATTTTTCATTTTTAATTCCACAAACTCCATCTTTGATAGAGATTTCGTATCTTTTTTCTTGAAACTGACCAATGCTGAGTAACTTTGTTCTCAAATTTGGAAGAAAGAGTACATTAAAAATAGTTTGACTAGAATTTTTGTTAGTTTAAATTACTATATTTTCTTTTCATATAATAGAGACTTTATAATCATCACCAAACTTTATAAAATTGTGAAAGGATTCATCCAAATTAGAGAATGCATATTTTTCTTCATGCATATGGTTGTTGCAGCCTGTTTCTAAGTACTATAAATTCTTGTGAGTTTCTTCTTTTACATGACAATATATTAATAAAGACACTTATTCTTCTTTCTCTATAAAATGTGATTGTTTTCCACCATTTTTTTAAAATTAATTCGACACTTTAACTTGTAATGGCCAAACTTGTGACACTTGTAGCATTCAATTCTTGATTTGTTTACTGACTTTGACTTGAAAGACTTTGAATGATTGTTGTCATGATTCTTTCCTTTTCTTTAAGAATTAGAAAATTAATTATCTTTAAATTTGTGACTTAAGTATTTGCCATCATTATTTGTTTTGCCCTTTCCTCATCTTAGACTTCCTCCTTTTAAACCTGAAGGATGATTATTAGATGAAGCTTATAGCATTTGCTTCTCTTTCTCTTACTGATGCATTTTTTGCTCACGAACTAGTAAGAAATTTTGTAATTCATTAGTGAAAAGTTTGTCAGTGTTTTTAGATTCCTCAATCGAACAAACAACATAATTGAAGTTTGCTGTCATCGAACAAAGAATCTTCTCAATGATAGTGACATCTTCCGCTTTGTCACCATGAATTCGCATCTTATTTGTGATTGCCATTGTCCTTGAAAAGTAATCTAAAATTGATTTTTCTATCATTATGTGTAAAGTTTATAAATTAGTTTAAAGTGCTTGAAGTTGTGCCCATTTTACCTTTGCTGTCCCCTGATACTTTTTCTTAATAGAATCCCAAATTCACTCAGAATATTCTTTACAAAAAATGGTTTCCAAGATTAAGTGATTAATAGCTTGGAATAGATAATTTTTTACTTTAAGGTTCAATCTCAATCCTTTAAGCTTCATTTTTTTGTGCATCTATTAGCATGACACTTATTGCTAGTTTTACTACTTTAGAAGTAACAACTATCCATTATTCTTTAAATCTCAAGAAATTCTCCATGAGCATGCTCCAATGGTCATAGTGACCATCAAAGCGTGGAATCGTAGGTTACACAAAATTTTCAGAAGTCATCACTTATTGTTGCTGCACTATCTCACAAAGTGCTATTACACTTTCTCATAACTTAGCTCTGATACTATTATTGCGTAAATAAAAGAAACAGATAGTTGTGTTACACAAAATAAAGTACTCATAAAGAGAAATAAAACATTACAATTTTATTGAGTAACCAATAACCTATTAAATATACCAAGAAATTAAAATAAAACATAGTAATAAATTTTCTAAAATAAAGTAACGTTCAAGTGCATGTTCAGTACATGTCTAAAACATGCCTAGAAAAATTGAAACCAAGTTAAATAAACTGAATAATAGGACAAGCATATGATTTATTCAACAGTATCTGTATCATATAGTAAGATTTAATCAACATTCCCTCAGTTGCTTAATTATCCTATGCAGAAGATAATTCCAATTCCACATCTTCTTCCCACCAAGTGAAAATCTGCATGTATATAACATGGTTAATATAAACAATTTTACAACACTTAGAATGTGGTTCAATCTGAGACATTCATTTTAAGTACATGAAGGCCTTAAGAAATTTATACATATTTAACACTATTGATAAAACTGTAAAGAGAGAGACAGAAATGAGAAAGGAGAAAATTGTTAAATTGCACCACTAACAACAGTTAGTATAATATATGAATTGAAACAAATTATTCAAGGAGATTAAGTCTTATAGCCTTTCTGAAGAAACTCTAAAGAAGTTCCTTTTTTTTTTGGTAGAACCTTTAGCATTTCTTCTTTAGTTTAAAGAAGAGAACATAATTACCTTTAAAGCATATGAAATTATTCGTACTGTGTTAAAGCAAATTAAGTTTGGCAAGTAAGATACATGCTTCAACCAGCGTAAAACATGTAACACTCTCTACTATGCAAGCATAAGAACCATTTAATTATTTAAGCATGACCTGCCAAGGCCTTACACAAATTTTAGTTGAGTAAGGAAGCTTGAAGTCATGTAGTAATAATGCAGAGTTCAAGTATCATGCAAATACATATTTTGAAGTAAAACGATGATATAAATTTAACAAGGTGAGTTCTAAAATAAGATGTAGGCTTTTTTTTTTTTTTTTGTGTAAGTTGGCAATATAATGAAACTTGTAGATCTGGAAGGTAATTAAACATAAATTGATAATGTAAGTTGTAAATACACAAAAAAAGTAAAATCTTATGTAAATAGCCTCAAAAAGTAAGGAAAATTCAAATTAGAATTTCAAGTAGAAGAAAGTTATGAAAGAAATATTTTTGATGTTCATGACAAATATTTATTATTTTATCATATTCCATGCATGCAGAAGATTAGGGAAAAAAAACATCATTGAAGGAACCTTAATGAATACCATTGCAATTGTGTCCCTTTGAAGAATAGATAAACTCTTAGAATAGAGTATGTAATTGATGACAAGAAAGATCTAAAGATATGATTTGAAAACTTGAATGAAAACAGTAACGCGACCCAATCATTGGCTTGACAAAATTATGGGGAAGACTTTCTACATAACTTTACAGTTTTAGATGTTAATTGCTATGAAATTTCAAATCAAATCCTTGGTGGAATCAGAAATCAAAATTTAGTGATTATTGATTCCTTGACCTTGGCCATTGATAATGTTTATCTCTTAAAATGTAGCAATAAAAAAGAAATATATGTAATTGCTTCAAATGATTTATTCCATATCAAGGTTATGGTGAAATAGTATTATGTTGTAATTTACGACAAAAGGTGCTGCCACTAGTAGAGTCTTACATTATAAATCATAAATGATTATTCAGAAGTTAGAGTTGAGAAACAACAACAACAATAACAACAACGACAACAACAATAATAATGATGATAAAAATAATAAAGGTTACCAAAAAAAAAAATACTTTTGACTACTCTCTAATTTGAATAAAAAACGTTGGAGTAAAATGAGAAAGAAAGAAGTAATGTAAATCTTTAGTTGGAAAACCCAAAATGCCCAAGTCAGCACTATAAAGACATACACTTTTATCTTTTCATCATTTTAGCATTGAAAAGTTAATGTAATGATAAGGGATTATATATTGGTTAATTATTAAGTATCGTAAGATGCAAACCATAACTTATCCAATTCAAGATTGAAGAGAAGTGATGGGATTGACATACCATATTTTTGCTGTAAATCTAATGAATAGCATTATAGTAGAAAATATATTATCCGAGACTTGTGAATGTGTTGTAAGTAAAATAATGAAGGAGTGGCAAAATTGATAAAAAATGGATTTGGCACTCTTGTAATCAAATTAATGCCCGAACATAAAAAATGTGGCCTACATATTATATGGCAATGAAGCACATTAATTAAGTCTATAAAATACATTGAATATTTATTATGTCAATTTTTGATAAAAATTTTTAATCTACTACTGGATTTAATTTTGAAAAGCATTATAATTGAGACTTTTTCTAAGAGCAAGTAATGACCGGAGAAATTTTGTTGAAAATACAATCGTTATGATTGACACTTTAAACTATTTATCTTACCAATTTACTTTCTAAATTGTCAAACAAATTTTATACTTTGTGGACTTACTTAAATATCATCGACTTATTACTTAATTCTTTCTTGCGCTATGTAAAAATAAAAGTAATACCAGAATACTATGATTCTTAGGAAAGAAAAACTAAAAAAGAGAATTCAACAATATCAATATTTTAAAGGGTGGACCATAGTATGTGAACTAAGAGTTTAATATTAAGATCAAATTTGAATATCAATGCCATAAAAAAGTGAGTTAAACTTCTTAAAAAGAGAAGACACCATACTACATATTTTTCTATGGCAAAAAAATTCAAGTGTGCTGTAATTAATAAACACATAAATTGATGGTGGTTCATCGAGCTACTAACGATTTGAACTTGTAAGAAAAATCAAAGGATTTTGAGCTTAAGGAATAAGGTAAATTATATAGATCTCACATAAAGTTGTTGTAAACCTTCATTGTGTTTCTAAAATAACACAAAATTTTTAACTGATTTTTCACTTGATTAATACACTTAAGGTTGTTGATTTTGTGTCTAAATCTAATGTAAACTTGTTAAAAAGCAAGTATCAAATATAATCTAATTAAAAATTGAATCCATCATGTAAGAAATTACAAAAACATAAACTTGACAAACAAGATTTACGTGGGTTCGGCTAAACCTACATTCAAGGGAAAGAAAGGCACTCAAGCGATCTTATTTTATAGAGTAATGGTTACATTCCTATAGAGTAGAATCACAGTTTTCTAATGAGATCAAGAACTTACAAAACGATAAACAAATAAGCATGAACAACAAATTTAAATATAACAAAAAAATCCGCCTTTATAGTTTGTTTCTAAGCAAAATAAACTTAACTTCCTCAATTACTTATAATTGTCTTCAATAACTTAACATGCCATCTTATTAAAATTCCTAAATATACTCATTTAAAATTCTGAATACACTAACATTAACAAATCTCCACTTTGCATTTAGAATATGAACTTCGAGTGCCTAGTTTCCTTTTTTCTTTTTTCATTTTCCAAAACCAATTCCAACTAAATTTAAGTAAAAATTGAACTTAGTTGTTAGCACTACCTTGGTAAGTGTATCTGCTAGATTGTCATTGGTATGGACCTTCTCCAACCTTATTTTTCTTTCATTGATTTAATCCCTAAAGAAGTAATGCCTTACGTTTACATGTTTGGTCATATCATGATACATCTGGTTTCTGGCTAAATATATTGTACTTTTATTGTCACAAAATATTATTATAACTTCTTGGCAAGTTCCTAATTAACCATCAATGCCCTTCAACCATAATACTTCTTTCACAATTTCTATTATAGCAGTACTACAATAGTTTGTAACACAGCCTTCCAATTTATTAAACATCTCACATATATAAACATATTTTGTTTACATCACTTATAAAGTTAAAATCCGCAAAGCTAACTACTTTAATTTCATCTTGTTTTTTAAGTTAGTACTCATTCCATAATTTGTGGTACCTTTAAGATACCTTAAAACCCATTTAATTGTCATCTAGTACTCTTTACAAGGATTGCTCATAAACTTGCTTACAAAACTCACAACAAAGGTTATATTAGGTCTTATATAGACCATAGCATACATAAAATTTCTCACTACCTATGCATATAGAATTTTTTCTATGAGTGACCTTTCTTTTTGTGTTTGAGTTGATTGTGAGTTGTTTAATTTGAAATGGGCAACTAATAGAGTTTGCATAGGTTTGCAATCAAGCATTCCAAAATTCTGTAGCATCTTCTTCACAAAGTTCTTTTATGAAAGAAACAACTTACCATTTCTTTTATTCCTTATAGTCTCTATAATAAGAATTTTTTTAGCTTCTCTCAAGTCAGTCATCTCAAATTTTCCATTGAGAATTCCTTTTAACTTGTCAACTTCTTGCCTATGCTTACTTGCAATTAATATGTCATCTACATATAAAAGTAGATAAATTGCCCCACCTTAATTCAGCATATGGTAGTATACATAACAATCAAATTTGCTTATTTTATAGTTATGTTTGGTTATCAAATCTTCAAACCTTCTATACCATTGCCTAGAAAACTACTTTAGGCCATATAATGATTTCTTAAGCAAACATACATGTCTTTCTTGTCCTCTTACCTTGAATCTTTTAGGGCTTATCACTATCTGTTCATCAAGTTTTCTATGTAAGAAAATAGTTTTAACATCCATTTGGTTAAGTTCTAGATCTTGAATAGCAACAAAAGCTAGCAAAAGTCTTATTGAAGTGTGTTTCACCACTAATGAGTATATTTTTTTATAATATACTCATTTCCTTCGTGTAAAACCTCTGGCTACTAGTTTAGTTTTGTATCTTAGTGAATTACCCTTAGTTTTTCCTTTCTTTTCCTTGTAAAACCATTTATAACTTATTAATTTTCCATCTTTAAGTTTTGGAATTAAATTCCTTGTTTGATTTTTTTACAAAGAACTCATTTATTCCTGTATAACCTTCAACCATATATTACATTCATTGTTTTTCATTACCGCTTGATAGGATTTAGACTCATCATTTATCACATACTTAACATATGTTAGAGCAAATGAAATTAAATAGCATATGCATATTTACTTGATGATTTGATTGTCCTTCTTGTTCTATCTTTGGCTAGATTATAATTCTGTAAATCTTATTGTTGTTGAGGTTGTTTTGTTTGTTGAGTATTTTTTTTTAGTATCAAAACTAGGTGAATCAAACTCTACCTCAACATGAACTATTTGTTTAAATTTCTCCCTACTTGATAAATCTTGATTAAATTATTTTGTTTCTTAAAAAAGACCTGGCTTATGAAACACCATATCTCTACTAATTATATACTTTGATGGCTTTTCATCTAGGCACTATATCTTATAACCTTTGATGCCTTTAAGATATCTAATAAAGAATTATTTGACAACCCTTGGTTTAAACTTTTCCTATTTAATATAAGCATATGCAAAGCACTAAAATATCTTCAGATTGTTATAAACTAGTGACCTTTTACACTAAACTTCTTTTCATATTTTGAAATTCAAAGCTAATGAGAGACTCTTGTTGATTAAGTAGCATGTAGTTAATACAGCCTTTGCCCAAAGTGTCTTTCATAACCTTGAGTTCACTAGCATGCATTTAGTCTTTTCTAGTAAGGTTTTATTCCTTCTTTTAGATAAACCATTTTACTAAAAGTTCTCACAACTGTTTTGTGCCTAGCTATCCCATTTACCTTGCAAAAATCTTCAAAAGTTTGGTTATAAAACTCTAATCTATTTTTTGTTCTTAACCTTTTAACCTTTCTTTTTGACTGATTCTCAATTGAAAATTTTCATTCTTTAAACCTTTTAATAGCCTAATCCTTAGTCTTAAGTATGTATAACTATACTTTCCTTAAAAAATCATCAATTATAGACATAAAATACCTTTCAATGTTTAGGGATGAAACTTGTGATCGTCTTTACAAATTTGCATGTACATAATCAAGTGTACCTTTAGTCCTATGTACTGCCTTTGCAAACTTAACTTTACATGCTTTCCTAAATATGTTGATTTCACAGAAATCCAAGTGTTCTATTTTAGTTCCAGTAAGTACCCTTTATTTTTTCAAATTTTTGAGTTCTTTCTCACTTAAGTATGTTTACCTAAAATGCCACAACTTAGTTTTATCTAGTTTTTTCTTAATGGTTATGGTTGCATCCCTATCGATAGATGAACTAATAAGTACATATAGGCCATTGTTGCTTTTCCCTTTTATTACCGTCATAGATCCTTTAAAAATCTTTAAAACACCATTCTCGGCTTTAATATTAAATTCGAACTTGTCTAACATATTAAAATAAATCAAATTTTTCTTTAATTTAAGTACATACCTGATATTTTTCAAAGTTCTAATGTATCCATCAAACATTTTAATCTTGATAGTTCTAATTCCAACAATATTGCATGTATTGTTATTCCCTATCAAGACTTTATCCTCATTAGTGACTTTGTAATTGTTAAACAACTTTTTATTTAGACGTGTGAAAAAAATAACCTGAATATAAAATTCACTAATTTGTTATCTAATTATCTGATGCAATGAATAATTTAATACTTTGTAGCCTTCTCTAGAGTATCTGATAAACTTAAATTAATATCTATGAAATCTTCCTGCATAACTGAAGTTACTGAGACATTTTCTTACCATTTTTGATTTTTTTTTTGCACCATTCTCCCTTTCTAAATAGTCATTCTTAAAATGTCCATTTTTTATTACAATGAAAGCATCTCTACTTCTTGTTCATGGACTTGGATTTGGTTTCTTTTTTTCTTTCTTGTCTGGCTTTCCTCTTACTGTTAACCCTTCACCAGATGAATTATTTTCATTGATTTATTCTTCTATAGTTCTTTAGCATTCAAGGTAGTTTTAACATTTTTTATTGAAATTGATTCTCTTTTATATAATAAAGTATTTATGAAATGTTCATATAAATCAGTCAATGATCTAAGTAACATTAAAGTTTAATCTTTATCATTTATCTTAATGTCAATTCTTTCAAGATCTGATATAATGTTGTTATAATTGTCAATGTGATCTTGCATTGATGTGCCTAATTACATTATAAAGCTATAAAACTTTCTTTTCCTATATATCCTATTCGTTAGAGACTTTGTCATAAATAGGCTCTCAAGTTTAAGCTATAAGTCAGCTACTATGGTCTGTTTTACAACTTCCCTCAACACTCTATCTTCTAAACACAACACTATAATACTATGTGCCATTCTAAGTACATTCTCATTTTTTTTTTCACTTATTATTGTAGAGAGTTTTGCCTCTCCTTCTAGAACATCATTTAATCTTTAATGAACGAAAAGTGCTCTTATTTTCAGTCTTTAAATACTAAAATTAGTTTTTAAAGTGACATTCTCTATATCATATTTTAATGTTGTCATAGAATCTTGTTATGATACCAATTTATTGATTTTGTGTCTTAAATATGATGTAAACTTGTTAAACAATAATTATCAAATATAATCTAATCAGTAATTGAATCAGTCAAGTAAGAAATTGCAAAAACAAAAACTTGACAAATAAGATTTATGTGGTTCGGTTAAGCTTACATCCACAAAAAAGAAAGGCACTCAAGTGATCTTATTTTGCAAAAAAATTGTTACAATTCTATAGAGTACAATCACAGCTTTCTAATGAGGTCAAGAACTCACAAAATGATGAACAAACAAGCATGAATAACTAACTCGAATATAGCCCTAAAACTAGCATTTATAGTTTATTTCTAAGTAAAACAAACTTAACTTTCTTAGTGGCTTCCAGCTATCTTCTACAACTTAGCATGCCAACTCATTAAGATTGCTAAATACACACTTTAAAATTTTAAACGCATCCATATTAATAAAGGTTTATGGTGATAATTAGAAATGTACTAAATCAAAGTTGAAATTGTTATTTTCATATTCAAATGGAAGAAAATAAATGACATTGAAGAATTTTGTAAGCATTCAAACAAAAAGAATGATTGTTGTCAAATTTATAATTAAGTCTCTCTTATTCCTTACAATTTAAAAGTTTACAATAGTGACAAATATTATCACAGTCATTGAAGCATTATAATAATAAATAACACATTTATTCACACAACATTTGTAGAATCGACCTTCATTCTCATCTTCAAAATCGAAATCTATAGTGTTCTTTACAGAGCTAAAGAAACTTTTGACATCACCACTGGATATGTCAATTAAGGAACCTATGGTTATTCCATCAATCTAAAAAAAAAAAAAATCACAGATTTCCAATCTAATTAAGAATTTAAGAACTGATTTATTTATTCCACTAAAAGCTGTTTTATTGTTCTTTTCAATATTGGCTCACCTAATTCCATCCCAACAAACCCACAATCTACCTATGAGTTGAAGAAAGATATATGAAATGTTTCTTAGGTGGAAAAACACAAAATTCCATAGAGAATAAGAAGAAAAATCAAAGAATCTTAACTAAATGCTAGAGTGCATGAAAACAAACTAGAATGTAAGTTGTATAGTTTTCAAGTCAAAGTGCTATTTTGAAAATATGAAAGGTCTTCTGCTTTTCTAACTTATCAAGAGAGACCTAAGATAAGATAAGTTGCATCAAATTCATATTTTCAAATGAAAGATCAAATGTTCATGAGAAACAAGTGTTCTTTTTATAATGCAACCTTTGGTTTCCATTTTTCCTTGGACCTTTCTGACAATAGCCAAGGCAAGTTGAATTTTGGCATTTATGAACTCAGCTGAAGAGCCCTTTATATAAATAAGATTCTAAGAAAAGAGTTTTCTTTTAAATAAAATAATCATGGACAAACAAATTCACATCTTAATAAAATTGCACCAATAAGTGTCATTGTTAGAGGTTCGTGAGCATGTTAATATCACTTCTAAAAATTCATCTTGTGTTAAAATCATATGTAAACTTCTAAACATGTAATTAAAAATGGACAATGCATATACAACGACATTGGAAAGTTTGAAAATAACTGCAAAAGGCAATCAAAAGATGAGCACCTAAATCAATTACAAATAATTCAATTGGCTTTCTAAAGAAACTTAAGAGAAAAAAAAGGTACCTTATAAGAGAAAATGTTGCTAGGTAAAGAATTGAAGAAGAGACAACATAAGAGATGATTGTTAGAAAAAGAAATGGCAACCGCTGAAAATTATTATCATTTTCTCTTTTATTATGGGAAAGTAGAAAGTTTGCTATTAGAGTCAAATTATTGACATGAATATGACTTTTAAATACTTCAAAAATGTTTTATGATAATGTGATAGTCACTGCTATTTCAAAAGATTACATTCCCATTTATTATAATTGCCAACTTAAAAAGGATAATCAACAATAAAAAACTACAAAAAGAGTACTATTAGTATTTATGTCTAATCAACTACCTCCCAATCCTCTCCAATCCTCTTTTTTTTTTATGTGTTAAACTTGAAACTGGTTTTATAGGACATAAAACGAAGATAAAAATATTAAAACAAATAAAATAAATAATAAATTGTACTTAAAATATATAATAAAAAAATTACAATATATTTTAAAAATTTAAAATATAAATAAATAGTATTTAAAATGACTTTAGGAAGCTTGCAATAGGTTTTGGGAGAGTTGAAAAATTGAGGTACTAAATCCCCTTTTTTTCCTTATCAAAGATCAACTGAAATATAAAACATCCATTTCACAATTATGTGATTCATACCATATAATTTTTAATAAGGCATGATGAGGTATTAGTAGCAACAAAGTCGAATTGAAAAGAAAATTTTTTGAATAAAATTTAATTACATATCATTTAAAAGAATTAATTAATAAAAAGACCTTTTAAACTTTTAACAATTTTTTTTTTTAAAAATAAAGCTAACTCTAAAAGATGTTCTAAAATATACATAAAAAACAGAATTAATATTTTATAAAAATCATATCAAAATTTAGTTCTTATTTTTAAATAATTTAAAAAAAAAGATAATTAAAATTTTTTTTATTATTTTAATAGACAATAACTTTTGTAATATAATTAAAAATATTTTATAAAATTACTTAACAAAAAAATTACATAATTCACGTGCAATCTCTAATGAATAATAACTTTTGTAATATAATTAAAAATATTTATAAAATATTTAATTTTATTTTGGTTATGTTGTAATTTTGAAAATAAGAATATAATTTTAATTTGTCCAATAAAGCATATAATTTTAAATTTTTTAATAAAAAAAAATTTAGAAAAACATTGGTGGGAACAATACATTAACCGAATTGGTTGGGGATTCGAATTGACCCGACCCGATAAAGAAACTTGTTCCCCAAGACGGGTCTCCCGCATTAAAGACAACGGACTACCCATCCCGTTAACTCAAAGGTCTTCGTCTATTTCAGAAACCAAATACCTCAACAACGACCGAGACCGAGCCGACGAGCGATTTACGCGCAGGCCTTGCCGACGTCGTGTTTTTCAAAGCCCCTTGCTAGCTAAACAGTATTTGCCAAGTCCCGATCAACTATTTTTTTTCTTTTATAATTTTGTTTTCTGGTTGGTGTTTTGGTTTTGAGATCTGGTTAGGGTTTCTGGTTGGATATATGTGAAAAATTAATTTTTGCAAACTTGAAGTGTTCATTGTCTATATGGCTAAAAGATTTGTACATTCTTGGATATGTATTGCTGCGGAAGTGAACTGTTCTGTTAAATGTATTCAAAGTTATGATTTATTTTAGTTTTCCGGTAATCATTTTCGAATTGGTCTGGTGTTAATTGTAACGTGGAGCACTTGGCTTGATCTTTCAGCTTTTTTTTTTTTTTTTATTCTTTATCAACATAGCTTATGCCTGTTTCGGAGATTGTGAATTTTGTATAATTTATATCTCAAGGGTTGCAAGGTTGAATTCCATCAGCAGCAGAAATGGGAATTCAACCACAATGTAGTTGGTAGCTATCAAAATCCGTAGATGAGAAAAAGGAAAAAGAAAATATTGGGCAGTAATTTATTTGTTGTCTTGGCTTGCTTTCATGACCTTCCTTCATCTTCTAGATGTGTATATTTCATTTACATTCCTTGTGAATGTAGTCAGCATGAAAAAGAATAATAGAAACAAAGAAAGAAAACAAAGTTCTTTGTCAAGTGATATTTGAATTTCAAGGTGTCTTTATGTTAGCTCTTTTTTGAATGATTTATTTCATTAGGGCTCTGCATAATGATTGGGAAATTTTTTGAGAATCTGCACTGCTTATAAATTAAGTTTAGGTGTGGGTTATATTTGTCAAATTAAGTTTATTAACTAATCTAAATCTTTGTCAAATTAAGTTTATTAACTAATCTAAATCTTTGTCAAATTAAGTTTATTAACTAATCTAACAATTTGATTTGGCCTTGCAGCTTGCAAGAAATCAGAAAAAACTATGGCACCTGAGCCAGAAGATGAGATCAAGGATGAGAAGAATCCCAGACCTCTAGACGAAGATGACATTGCTCTCCTCAAAACTTATGTACGGGTTCTTGTTTTTCCTGCAAATCCTATTTTTGCTTTGTCAATCTTGGATCTTGTAATCATGACCAGAGACCATTGATAATTAGGGATCCAAGAAATTGTGTTGTGTGTGGTAGAATTTAAATCAGTTAATAGTTTTTTATGGTTTATTTGTGCAGGGTTTAGGACCTTATTCTACTAGCATTAAGCAAGTGGAGAAGGAAATTAAGGACATGGCCAAGAAGGTCAATGACTTGTGTGGTATGGAATTATTTTCATAAATACACGTGCTTTACTAATTTTGTATGTCAGCATCCTCTGTGCAAACATCCCTTTTCTGTTTACTGAGATGGTATCACTGCTATTCATTGTTTAATAGGAATCAAGGAATCTGACACGGGCTTAGCTGCACCCAGCCAGTGGGACCTTGTTTCCGATAAGCAGATGATGCAAGAAGAGCAGCCTCTTCAGGTATTTATACTTGTAGATAAGGTTTAACACAGTCTTTTGTACTTGTGTCTTTCAATCTTTGATTGATTTTACCATACAGGTGGCGAGATGCACAAAGATAATCAATCCAAACTCTGAAGATGCTAAATATGTGATAAATGTTAAGCAAATTGCAAAGGTAACTTTAGTTTCTCTTGCTGCTTTTTCTCCTTTTAAGGCCAACAATATAAGTTCTTCTGAATAAATAATGTAATTTCAATTCCCTTTTGCCCTTTTTGCGATGTTGCTTAAAGAATGAACATTTGTTGGAACTAGTAACTCTTTCTTTTGTTTTTGATGAACTTTTTCTGAAGTTACTGTTCTTAAATCACTTTCAGATGTAATATATTAAAATAGGTTTCTAGTAGGGATAATTGATTGGGGTTGTTTTATCCCAAATCAAATTGAATGTGAATTGTATGATGTATCTTTGGCCATAATTTCATATCTTTGTGTGGTTCTAAGATAAATTTTGCTGTCTCAATGCCAGTTTGTTGTTGGGCTTGGTGACAAAGTTTCACCAACTGATATAGAAGAAGGGATGCGTGTGGGGTAAGTTTTGTAATTTCAAATGGATTTTGGACAAGAAACATTGGGATGAGCATTTTTGTGGTATGCTTTCTTGTATTAATTTCCTTTTCCTTGTGCTTATGATTTGTACATTGATATGTATGGGTATGACACGGTTTTACCTTGGGCCATGGAGTATGTATCTTTTGAATTGATAATATAAATCCGAGTTTCATATTTTTTTCCCTTTGGGGTTATGGAATAGGTTCATTATTGACCGTTTCCCTTCTCCCTTTTCTCCTTTGTTTATCTACATGGACCCCTGGTCCACCTTTGTATTTTTATTTTTCTTCAATTAATAAATCTCTCTTAGTTTCTTCTCACTTAAAAGAAGAATTATGATTTCATGTTATTAAAAAAATAATGATATCTTTTTTGAGTGGAATACCATGATTAGAGGTATATGAACATTTTTTTAATTTTTTTTCCTCTTTTCTAATCAAGGTATATTGTAAGTTGGAAGAGGTAGGCGTATGTGCTTTACTTTGATTGTCAATTTTATTTGAAATTGGGAGAAAAGATGCGGAAAAAATTGAATATATGGTTTTGAGGTAGTAATTGATTAATTTGTAAACACTGCATTTGTTTGGTAATCCTTCATATGGACCCTTCTATAACCACGAATATTAGGCCGTGCATTTTGTGACTATTATAAAGTATGTTGTGGTTTTGACTATTCATGTTATTTTTGTATTGTATGTTGTGCATTATAAATTATGGCAATTGTTTTTACAAGCTGTTGCACTAGGCTGTGCATCCATCTGTTTAGAAGGTTTTCCATTACCTCTTTGGTCATTTTTTTTTTTAATCTCCTTTGGCTAGTGCATCCGTATGTCAATTTGCATTTTGAGGTACATGCTTCTTTTTACACAGTGACTATATTTCTTGTTTCACCAATTTTCTCACATCGCAGGGTTGACCGGAATAAATATCAGATTCAAATTCCCTTGCCTCCAAAAATTGATCCAAGTGTGACCATGATGACAGTGGAAGAGAAGCCAGATGTGACATATAATGATGTTGGTGGATGTAAGGAGCAGATTGAAAAGATGCGAGAGGTTAGTGTTGTGTTTTTTTAATCTTGTTTGCAAATTGTAACTATTTTTTCTCCTTGATTAATTAATCAAATTCATATACATAAGGTGAACAATGAAAAAAGGTAAACAATGAATTTGAAAATGAGTTCACTGGCAAGATAGATATAATAGAGAACATGTGGTTCTTATATCAATGAATTTGGTTTCTTCTAGGTTGTTGAGCTACCTATGCTTCATCCTGAGAAATTCGTAAAGCTGGGAATTGATCCTCCTAAGGGTGTTCTCTGCTATGGTCCTCCTGGGACTGGTAAAACACTTCTAGCCAGAGCAGTGGCTAATAGAACTGATGCATGTTTCATTCGTGTCATTGGAAGTGAGCTTGTTCAGAAATATGTTGGTGAGGGAGCCCGGATGGTTCGTGAACTGTTTCAGGTTAGAAGTTGCTCCATTACATGGCATAGCATGACCTTCCTTTGCAGCTTGTTTTGGATGTCACCTTTTTTAACTGACTAGAGTTTTGTCTGGCACAGATGGCACGTTCAAAAAAGGCATGTATTGTCTTTTTTGATGAAGTTGATGCCATAGGGGGTGCGCGTTTTGATGATGGGGTTGGTGGAGACAATGAGGTTCAACGTACGATGCTTGAAATTGTGAATCAGCTTGATGGATTTGATGCTCGAGGAAACATCAAAGTTCTAATGGCAACAAACAGGTTAAGTTGGCTACCTACCATATGATATTTGTTTCACATAAACTTTTGTAGCACTTCTTTCTCCTCATTGACCTAATTGGTTGTTCCCATTATGAAGTACATATCTCCCACACACAAGCAGTCTCCATCCTAGAATTAACTAATACTTAATAACAGTTATTTTGTACACATGGGTTCATTTGCTTTCTTCTCTCAAACATGCTTGTTTACTTAAATGAGGTTGCATGCAACTGTTACTTAATGATGAATGTGAATACCCAACAACACATTTTGTTGCATCTATAATGCTTGCGTTTGTTGGGACTCATGTTGTGTTTTTCAGGCCTGACACGCTTGATCCTGCACTATTACGTCCTGGACGATTAGATCGTAAGGTTGAGTTTGGCCTTCCAGATTTGGAAAGTCGGACACAGATTTTTAAGATTCATACACGAACCATGAACTGTGAAAGAGATATCCGATTTGAACTTTTGGCTCGGCTTTGCCCAAATTCCACTGGTAAGTATCCACCTCTGAACACTTGCTTGTTCCATGGTGTGCTCCACTCTAGTGGAATAATGATTACTTCAAAATGCATTATGTTAATTGGGTTTATATTGATGGGACTGAGACATCTTTAGAACACATTACAATTTGTTGATTGTATATACTATGATGCATGTATTTATATTTTTTGTCATCTGTTCATACTGTGGGTTTCCTGACATTGAGTTTCTTCTTCAGGAGCCGATATAAGAAGTGTGTGTACAGAAGCTGGAATGTATGCAATTCGAGCACGAAGGAAAACCGTGACAGAGAAAGACTTCCTTGATGCAGTGAATAAAGTCATCAAGGGGTACCAAAAGTTCAGCGCAACTCCCAAATACATGGTCTACAATTAATCGAGAATGACATGTCTCTCTCTTTCCCAAGGGATACCTGGAAGCTGACGCTAGAGGTCATCCGGTTCCTTCGCAAGAAACTTCTTCATTTGATTTCATTATCAGTCTGTTTAAACTGTTGGGGCTTGGTTTTAATCTGCCTTATTGTTGACCATTTGTATGATACCATAAGTAACTTTGATTTTTCAATGTATTTAATTCTGTCCCATTACTTATTTTTGTGAAAGCTTTTGTTGTAGTTTGATAGTTCTTAGTGTTGCAAAATAGAAAGAAATATGCTTAGGACGAGAAAAAGTGAGAGTTGGAATGGGCATTTAGTAAATAATGCTAGTGAGAGTGAGAGAAAATTTTATCCTAACTTGTGATTATTCCATAGTTCAGGGATCCGAATGTTATTACACGAAGTAGTAATGTGCTCTTGGGAGCAAGTTTATGCACGAGTATTACGTTTTCCACGTGGAATAATAACAAGATGGTAACACCAACAAAAGTGTACCTCGTAGTGTGACAGTAAAATGGTTGAGTGTACTGCCTGAAATCCTACTTTAACAGTGCCAAATTGCCAACTTCCTCTTTTTTCTCTGTGTCTCTCCTTCATTTCATTTGCTGTCTGCACTGAACCAACGACAAATATGTATTTGATTTGCCCTAATTCTCCCTTTGTAAGTTCTTTCTTCTTTTCATTCTGTCCCATATAGCAATTCATTCATTTCCGTTGCTTAATGCCTATAAATATGAATTTGTTTCATTCTTTATATTTACTTTTTCCTCCTTATTTGTTCCTAGTTTCTTCTGTTTTCAATGTTCGTGCAAGGGTTTTGGCTTTGGACTTAAAAATTTGAGAAAAATAATGAATTTGGACAAATGTTTTTATATATCCATTGACATTGTTCTAAGTTTGTTTGAAAGTAGAGCAACTGGATTCTTCTTGCTGATAATTTTACCTTGAAGCTTTGTTTGGTTGCTGAGAAAACAAAAGAAAGTTTGAGGACCGAATTTTCTTATTCTTTGACAAAAAAGCTAAAAGAAAACAGTGAAGATTAAACTCAACTTGTCCCTATTATAACATTTGAAAAAAGATAAGAAGAAAAATCAACCGTTTTATTTTCTTTCAATAGGGAAAATAAAAGAGTTCAATACTTCAATGCCGAATGGTAAAGCACAGCACAGGTATTATCTTTCTACAGCCCATGCTAACTTTGGAATCGAATTTGTCCACAATGTTCCAAAGAACACTATTATGATAATAGCCGATGTACAAAGAAATAATCAATTTTGTGTTTATAACCCTGTTCATCTCAGATTCAAGGGTTGAGCAATTGTAAATTAATGTTTCTTCTAGAATATCTGATACCAGCATTGAAGCCAAAAATTAATAGTACGTTGTATAAATTGTTAAACTTGGTTTAATTGTTAAACAGAATTGTTAAAATGACTGGCATGATTTTAGTCATTTTAAACAGAAAATATATTTAACATTTAAATCCATCTCCTAAGTCTGAAATTCTTGTTCTTCAATATATGCATCATTGAGGGAGACACTTGATGGATCATCAACTATAAGGGTATTCAATTCTGAGGTTGGTGTTTGAATTGCTCTTTTCTCATGGACTTTTTGTTTAAGAACTAGTAGCTTATTGTTTTCATCAGACTTGAGAAGTACTTATCTCAAAAGACCATTTCTGCAAGAGTTCTGTGCCTTTTATTTGTGCATTTAGTAGTTCCATTCAGTTTCCAAGTCAATCGCAATGACAAAATCAGACATTTTTATGTAAATTACAATTGTAGCTGTCCCATGTGCCTGAAATAGCTTGTAAAGGATATTTAGTAGGAGGAAGTTAGTCTTGTTATTAATAAGTTGAAGTAGACTGTAAGGCAGATTGTTAATTTTGGGCTTCTGAGAGGTAAAGCATGATTAAAATCAGATTTACTATGAATCAATAATGCAAAAATTAGAAATGTTCTAAATATGTGAGTGATGCTGATATTGAATATATATTTCAAGGAATTATCCTTTGGCCTCTTATTAATGGAATGCCTAAGGTATAAAACCTTACCTAATGTAACTTTGATTGATGGATATGTACCAGCTTCATGGCATGGGCATTATCTTGATCTGTTTTTTTGTAATGCCCTGTATGGCTCCTTTGAGAATAGCACTTCGAAGGAGAGAAACTGTGGTACTACTTTGATCATAACTATAGATACTGCTAAAACTAATTGTATTAAAAGGACACTTGGTACTCATATAGATAGGTTATGGACAGGACCATTTCATGAACAAATTCAATGAGCATCTGATGTTGTATCCACAAACATTTTATTCAGAGTTAACAGCTATGGCTTTCCTTGCATCTTCAGGTATATCTCGGATTTTAATTGTTTTTATGTTTACAATGAGTTGATAATATCTCCAAAAAATATACTGGATCATGACATTATTGGCATTTGCTGTTATATGCTAAAGTTATCACTATATCTTGTAGCATTTTCTATCATGCTCCTGGTGACACCTTGGAGCTTTCATTTTCAATGATAATATCAGTTGGTATTGTATGATTATAATTGTTACCTGCTGTGGTTATAGTTGATGGCAGCATTTATCATCTCATTTGTTGCAACAATGGCTATCATTGGATCTAATATCAATTCACCAATTATTTTCTGTATCCCATGGCTGGTGTCTTTTTGATACCTTTCTAATCTTGAACTTTGAAAGTGTTTTAGTTGTCATTTTAAGATATGATCTGTACTGCTTTAATTATCACAATCAAACGATGTCACATGTCCAACAAATCACAATTGTAGACGGTATATTCATTTCACGGGTAGTATAGGCTCTCTCCTGTGCAGCACTTGTTATTTCTTTGTTGGGGAATTTTTTGACAAATTTCACAGAAACAGAAAGAAATGATTTCAGTTGAGAGAGTTCTAGAGGTGTGAAGATAGCCTCCTTTCATATATATACTTCCCATTTGATTTCTTATGTGTTGATTCTACTTCTAGTATATGGACGTGCCTCAAGAGAACTCAATGGATACCAGTCCTTGAGTCCAGATTGGCCTTTCCATGAATTGATTGAGTTTCAGAACATTACTATGAAATATAAGACTTCTTTGCCAGCTGCTTTGCGTGACATCACCTTTACAATAGTGCAAGGGACGCATGTCGGGGCACAGATGCAGCCTTATATTGACTATTGCATCATTTGTACCCAAGAACTACAATGTGTTTGTGTGTTAGTTCCATGTGATTAGATACCTCTTGCTGTGAATTTTTACTTTTTTTGGGTTGTAATCATTTGAAGAACAGGTTCAGGAAAATCTAGCATTTTTGAATGCCCTTTTTTGTCTTACCCAAATATCTGATGAACAAATTTTAGTGGATGGTCTTAGCATAGAGAATGTTCCTGTGAGAGAACTCCGTTCAATTTGCTGTTGTTCCCCAGAGCCCCTTCTTGTTTAAGGGATCTTTAAGGTACTATCCATTATAACTGCTTCAAATTCTCTTGGTCTAATGTGACTCTTGGTGGTTACATGCTTCTTTTTTGCTAAATCAGGGAACATTTATGCAGTAGTTTTTGATCGCTTGATAGAAGAAGATCTCATTCATATGCTTGTATGTTTTGCATATTTCTAGGAATAACCTTGATCCACTCCGGATGAACGTCTTATAAAATATGGAATATTTTGGAAAAAATGCCATGTCAAGGAGCAAGTAGAAGCATTAGGCGGACTGGATACTTGTGTAGAGGAATCTGGGATTATCATTTTCTGCTGGGCAAAGGCTGCTTCTATGTCTTGCACGTCCTCCCCTAAAGTCTTCTAAGGTAAAAGAGAATTATTTTTCCAGTAACCAAACATTTCCAACTCATAATTAAGTTTCCAAAATGCTGTTTCATGTTAGGGATAGCATTGCTTGCTATTGTATCTTTTTGTTTTGTGATAACTTACGGTAGTTAACATGATACAATGAATATCCTATCATTTGGTAAGAAGTATCATTGTGCACCCGACTCTTGAATTATTTGTGTTTATTTTTCAGCGATGAATTGTTGACAATTATGTACAAGTCTGCATTTTGTAAAATACAAACGTCCGAATTGGAGAAAAAGTTCAGTGCTTTACATACAAGGAGAATCCTGAATGATTGAAAGAACGAAAATTTAAACTTAAGAATCTACTTCAGCATGCATGGCTATTGAAATTTGATAGTTTGAAACCTTGGAATAAACTGTTCTTCTGATTGAAGTTGTATGTCGAGTCTTCTTATGAAGCATAAATTGTGCTACCATTTAGATATATTTCTAGTGGTCCTAATGTTTCCCGGCAGACCAGTTCTTTTTTACATTCATTTGCTCAATAAAGAAAAAGCATAAAGAAAGAATCAGATATGAGAATCATAAAACTCTAATGGGATTTTAGTAATGTATAAGGCTACATTTATAATAATGAATTTTATGTTTACGATAGGACGATGATTATAAATTTGAAAGATTTCTATTGTTTAAGTTTTTTCTTTTTTCTTTTTTTTTTTTTGTAGTTTTATATAGGGATGACAAAATATTAATTCAATTTGATTAATTTGATCAAGTTAATTATTTTTTGAAATTAAATTGATTATTTTATTGAAAATAATTATTAAAAATAAATTAAATTAATTTAGTTTTTGGCCGCCTTTAATGTTAATATAGTAAAATCATAATACATAAATCTAATCCAAAATCATCATAAATAAACATTACATTTGCATTTACACAATGATATTATTATTATTATTAATTTTGAAAAAATAATTAAATTTATAAATTTTTAATTAAACTTTAATTAAGTCTCAATTTAATGAAAATTATTGGCTCAATTGTTCTTGAGCCGAAAGTGTTTAGGATTATTATTATTATTGTTGTTGTTGTTGTTGTTGTTGTTGTTGTTATTGTTATTTTGGGACATGGGTGAGGTGATCACAGTAGTTAGGGATGGCTTAATTATTAAAACATGTTAATTAATTAGTTAATGTTAATTGCTAATTATTATTATTATTTTGAGTTTATGGTATAGTTTTATTTTTTTAACTTTTATTACATTCAAGTGCATGACTTTCATGACAACATCGTGTTTATCGTGTTGCTTTTTATCTTAGCTGTAAAGAATGATGAGACACCATCACTGTTGGTAATCCACGTTCTTCTAACCAAATTTTTGATATAAATCTCTAATTTAAAATCTAAAAATTTAATTCTATAAATTACGACTTTAATTAACGCTAAGGATTGAAAATAAAATAAAATAAAATTTAGAATTAATTAATATTAACATTTTTAAAAAATATTAATTTATAACTACTTATCTTACTGAATTACAATTACATATATATTTTTTTCTTTTGTTGAATTTAAAAAATTCTTAAATATTCAATGCAAAAATTTAAAGTGCGATAAAATATAAAAATTAAAAAGAAGTGACAAGTGAATCGATATGCTTTGTTATCGCTATAGAATACGTTCAATAAAAAGTAAATTAAATTACAACATTAAAAATTTAAAATGTCACGTGTCGTATTTTTCTTAAAATTTTTTTTTTAAAAAAATAGATTAAAAAATAAATAAAAATTTTTAATTTTAATATAATCTAATTTAATACATTGCCAAATATGTGTTAATACGATATAAAGTTTTATCTAATTTAATCTTTGCATCGCATAACAAACATAACCTTAAGTTATAATTATAATCTGATCAACTTTATATAAATAGACAAAATATATGAATATTGTTTTATCAGCATGGATGCTCTTTCTTTTAACAAGTTCAAAAATGTATGTTTAATAATTATATAAAATTTTAAGAGTTAGTTAAGATACATTCTATATATTTTATATTTTTTCATGTTAAATTTAAAATATAAAATAAATAATATAAAAAAATAAAATATAAAATATAAAACTTAAAATGTGTATCGTAATTAAAACTAAAATTTTAATTCTCTTTGATACTAATTAGTTTTTAAGTTGAAATGACAAAATTTGATCCTACAACCCCAAAAAAGGCAATTTGCAACAATGATGTAGCGATTGTATTTGTACCACAATGTGACCCACAAATGCAATATCAAAAGAAAAAGAGAAAAGCTTTAACAATTGAGTACAGAGATATGCTCAAAAAAAGAAATGGCTAGACAAACTCCAAGTAGCAAACTATGAACAGTGTAGATAAAAGCTTTCATCATCACTCTGTAAGATTGAGGTAGCACAAAGGTGGGTGCATAAAGATGTCCACACACTTTTTTTTTTTTTTAAATTCTTTAAAATTCCAAAATTTATAAAAAAAAAAAAAAAAGGACAAAAAATTAAGAATTATAATAAAGAAATAGAATTATATTAGAAGAGTCAAAAATTGTAACAAAAAAAATTGAAAAATGTACTCTACAATGTTATAGATTATAACACGATGCCAAAGGATTTCAAGTTTTGTATTATTGTTAGATAGAATTGGGTGAAGGATGAGATGTTTGAGTTTGTACCCAACAACACAAACATCTGCACATTTATTTTTCTGAATAAAGCTATGCTTATACACTTGCCAAATTGAAGGTTGTAATCAATCTTCAAACCTAGCCACATAAGACTAGTTATTATTTAGGGTTTGAATTTTCAGAAAGTTTCTGTTGCTAAGGAATCATACGTACATATACCCTTTGTCAGTAAGGACAATAATTCATCAAGTAAAGTTATGGTCAATACATGTGCTTTGCTTCTTGAAACATCATTTCTATTTCAGGGCTTTTGGTACCATTCATTCACTTTATAATTATAACAAAACCCTTTAAAAATTTAAAAATAAAAATAAAAATAATGTATACATATACAAGTTAAATTTGTTTTATGTTAATGTGATATAATTGATAATAAATTATGTAGATTGATAATTAGTAATTAAGTGTTGTTTATCAAAATAAACATTTTTCGTATTAAATATGAAAATTTTTGTAATTATAATTAAATAAATATTTACTTTAAAAATATTATGTGCGAAGATGAAAAAGTAAATTTTTATAGATATGGTTAGAAGTTACAATTGGCTCAAGTGTCTACATTGATTCTAAATTTCATTTGTGGTTATTTTGTTTCTTTCAGGCATTTGATCAAACACAAGTATCAGAAGTCACGAGGGTCAACAAAAATAACAGAAGAAGATGCCCTTGATTGGATCCAATCAGACGGTGCACATTTGTCATTGCTTTCCTCCTTAAGCTTCTTGATGCACCATAGATCTTCAGCCCAAGAAAATATCCTCCAATGAGGAATAGCCTCCCTGACTGGGTCCCTTGGGCCCACTTCAGCCACAACTGCCCCACATTCTCCATCATCTCTAGCTATGTTGTGAGCGAAGGCGCATAGAGATTTCATGAGCCGCGATGCATGTTTACCTTCCATGTGCAAACCATACAAAAGATAAAGTCCAAATTGTCTGAAAACATCAGGAAATGAAGGCAGCCTAAGCCATGGCATCCAAGCATCAAGCAATCTTGAACCAACACAGCATGCATATTTTAGGGCAGAGACTCCTTTAAGTTGCAATTTGAACACTTCTTTTGTGTTCCAAACACTTAAAATTGCAAAACTCGGAGGAAGAATGCCGGTTTTCGGATCCCATCTAGGCAAAAACTTTTTGGGCACGGCCATGTATGTGCCCAAATTGAGTTTGCTAGACAAAATGAGGTCAATATCTTCAGGGAAAAACTCAGAATTGGCAAAAACTCGACGATAGATCGATTCGGCGAGCTTTCCCGGTAACCGGACGATCGAGACGCCGGAACCTAACGGCTTGTAGTGAGCATGAACTGGTTGCACCAGCATAGTTGGGGTACGAAATTTGGTGTATGAACATTTTCTGGTAAACAAATTGATTGAAGCATCATTGCTACAATCTGTGGCCATGTACGAGTATTCAGCCCCATTTTGCTTGCACCATTCTTCTAGTTTTTCCACAAGCTTTGTGCCAATACTTAGCCTCCTGCATAATTCCAAAATTTTATATTCATAGAAAATTAAAATACAATTACTGGATGGACCCATATGAAATGGGTCAGTTTTGATACGAGAAATCTAGGGGGTGGTACAATGAAAGTATCCAGGGAAGGTGGATAGTGACAAGAAAATTAAGAAATCGATTATTGTGAGTTACTTTTAGTAGTGGTCTAATGGTTTCAGAAGCAAAAGTAGGGAACATTTTAGAAGATTATATTATAAAATGAAAATGAAAAAGAAAAAGTTATCATGAAGATAATGACATAAGATAGAGAAAGAATATTGAATGGAGATGGAGATGGACCACTATTAGATTCGCTTGAATTTGTAGCAATTGTAAACTAATGTGTAAAAACAAGAAGAGAATTAGGCGTATTGTCTAAAATTTTCTAGGGAAAGTAAGGGAAAGTGGAATTAAAACAAGTGTCAAGGGAGAGAGTAGCTAGTTAGCTAGGCTGGCTTTTGCTCCTGTCCATGATACGAGGATCAACTTGTGTCTCTTTTTTTTGGAATCTAATCGTTCTTTCCGTGAGCTGGTGGGTATTTAGGATTAGAACCAAAACTAATGCAGAAACCACACTACCAAATATGTAAATATTGCATGCCTCTAAGCGCATACCAAAAGCAATTAGTGATCATTCATTTGTTGCCATGCATGGTGAAACAACATGCATATATTTAGGGAAAATTTAATCCAATTAATGCACGGAGTAACGGTAGAAGAAATCACTGGGGAAAACCAGGAGGCCAAGTATATGCAAGTTCTGAAGGGGAAAGAACAGAGTGAGGGAGAAAATGAAACCTGTGAGTTGGGGAAACTCTTAGTCCGAGAAGATAAGCAAGCTTTACATAAACTGAACCTCCACTTGTCACAGTTTTAACACATCCGCTTATCACCCCAACAATTTCCTTCTCTTCACCATACTCAGCAACCTGTTCATGGAAACCATAACATGCATACCGAAATTTCCGACGTTTAGAACAATTTTGATTTATAATTTGGAAGACAAAATAACAGTGATAGAACTGGAATTTAATTACCAGAACGATATGAGATGGAAAATGGCGAACTCTGCAAACAGGATCACCCATAAGATCAGTCACAAGCGTTGGCTTCCCTCTCTGCACAATTTCACATCTTCTCTCAACTTCTTCCACTGCAAACTTATCACTTTCTTCATTGTATTCTCTCACCACTACCGAATTTTCTCTTGCTTTCACTGCCATTAATTCAGGAGAATTCTCAGCAGCTACCTTCACTGACATGGCTGGAAATTAGTATTAGAAGTTTGGTTTTGTATAGAGCAGTTGTTGATATGGGAAATTTTGTAGAAATTTGAAGTGATTTCCAGGTTGTGTTTCTTGAGCTCCTATTTATAAGTAGTGGGAAAGTGCTTCTGTGGGCAGCTTAGTCACCAGTTTTATTAATGGATTGCTTTTTCTACTCACAAAAATTTATATATATGTCACACAGTGGCATAATAGTTTATCACATTATGTCCCTAACCGCAAAATGTATATATTAATACTTTAGGTAAGAATTTATAAGATAATGGGATTACAATTACTGCTTCATAAGGTGCATAACTTTACCATATGATAGGCTATTCCACCAGGTGATTATTTATGATGAGCATATAATCATGGCATCAATAATTATATGCATATCTATACTTTAGCTTTTGGCTTTGATTTGTCTCATAATTAACTTCACCCTAATTAACTTCTTGTTTAGCTTTCTCCATATCTTAATTAGGATTTCTCTCTCTTCATTTTATAATTTCAACACTTATGTCTACATAATATTCCCCTTAATTACCCATAAACTCTAAATTATTTAGCCTGTGAATGTGACTCTTATAGGCTTTCCCTTGAAAGAAAATGAATAAAATTAGATCATGGACATTTAAAATATGATAAATACAAGTAGTAAGATTATGAAATCCTAAAATTTGACCCTAATTAATAATTAAAGAAACTAGAAATTAATCTCATATAATGTTAATTAATTAATTGCTTTATGTAGTCACCAATCATTGGCGACCGTGGAGAGAAAACCATGTTCAACAATTGACAATTGTTTAGCATGTGAATGATTTTATGCTTGCATAAGATCATTCACATGCTATTAATTGTTAGATTTGCTATCAAAAAATAAATAATAGTGTATAATTAATGTTAGATTTGATATTCTAATTTTAGTCCAAATTTTTAGAGTTTCAATAAATTGATTGTGCCACTTGTTCTAAAACCACAACTGATCTTGTGAGGGTAAAAACTACATATCTATGTTATATACAAACATAGATACATTTGATCTCTTTACCAAAAGAAGTTAGATTAAATTTTTAAAAAATTTGCGTGCTCTTTGTAATTTAGTGTGTTTGAAAATTGAGGATGTGGTGAAGAGTCTGGAGTAGTATTCTAGGCTTGGAGATGTGTCTTTTTCCGGGTGATTAAACTTTGCCCATCATTTCGAAGCAAGGATGATACAAATTGAGCCAAGCCAAGAATATTTTGACACACCCAATTTTGGATAAGTTTGTTCAACTTTGATGATTGGCTTCTTTGCATAGGTTGCATACTATAATTGTTACAAACATTATGTTCCAAGGATCATAGGGAAAAATTGTCGCGTTTCAGATACGTGAAAGTTGACATGTTCACAAATGTGAGAGAGAATAGTAAATTGGTGACACATTCTCACTACATTGGGATATCAAGATCAATCATCTTGGATAAGTTTGATGTCTTGGTCCTAGCTAGAGATCAAATATAGTTTCCCCTTCATTGGGATCATGATCAAACACCTTGGATATGTCTTGTGTCTTTTCCTTGCTAGAGATCGTGCATAGCTTTTGGCCAATTATGCTACAGCTGTAATGACTTTATTCAATATAATAAGATATTCTTTGTCGAATTGGGCCATAATACACTTGAATAGAAAATATGTTTATTTTTTAAAAATTTTTATATTAATTATTTCAAATTTTATTATTTTTATTTTAAATTTTATATTAATTTTTTTAATTTTTAATTTTTATGTTTTAAATCTTTTATATTATTAGTTTCAAATTTTTAGTTTTACAATTTAAATTTTATATTAGTGGATATAAGATACATAAATTATATCTTAATCAAGTACTTCTTTATCTTACATTTTTTACTTGTTCAATAATGTGGTTGTGTTTCTATTTAATTTTAATAATATAATATATTAGAAATTTCACAAAATTATTTCTTGTCAATAACTGTTCCTCTACTGTAGAGGTTCTACATATTCTGCAAAGTGCGATGTTAAATACCATAAAAGAATTAAATTATACTCTTCTAATACTAATTGGTTTTTAACGGAATGGTAATTTATATGTTGGACAAGTGATATTGAAGTCAAGAAATCATGGGTTTGAGTCACACAAGTGTGATTGTGGGGGAGAGTTTGTTAAGAGGTTCAACAATACTGCTCCTCCAATGATTGTTACTCTTTTATAAAGATTTCACATATCCTGCAAGATGTGATGTCAAATATCATAAAAAAAACTTAAATAATTATGTTATCCTAATATCGATTGGTTTGGAAAAAAATGACAATTCAATAATCTAACATTATAATTAATTTTTTAAATAATATCATTTATTTTTAAATTTTAATTTTTTTTTTTTACCAAAATAAAGAATAAAGGTGCACTGACTGGTCCAATTTTCATTTAAAATCTACCAAATTAAGAGTATTCTTACTCTGACAACCACTTTTGTTAAATAATATACCATATTATATGGAGAAAATACATGATTCATGAACAACCACTGTTCAAGTTTAAATTTATTGTTCTGATTACTTACTTTTTAGATGATTAATATATAATTAAGGATGTTCATGCTCAAATAAATATAAAATAGAGGAAAAAAAGTTAAAGACATGTTTTGAACGAAGAGTTTTTCCTTAAAATAAATTATAAAAAATAATTAAAATTCTTCAACTTTAAAATATAAAATTAAAAGCAAATTGAATCAATTTAACATAAAAGAGAAAGGATTGGTGCTCTTGGAATACTACGTCACAAAGATGACGAGAAACTCAAACCCAATAAAATATTGTATGTAAGCAAATTGAACCCAATTAATTTTATGATTTGTGCCCTCCATTCTTAAAGGAATGATTGGGAAACATTCACAAGGTATTATACCAAATTTTAATTAAGAAATTAAATAGATTGCCATTATTTACCATTCATTAATCTTATGTTCTATTACCTATTTACATTTGGCATTCATTTTTGTAATATAATTAATTATATTCAAATATATCTTTTACATTAACATCATTTTTATTTGTAGATACGATTTGTTTTTAATTTTATAAAACAAATAAAATATCCCGCAGTCAAAAAAAAAACTCTAACTATTTTTTAAATTAGAAGGATTGGGATATAATTAGGTCATAGATTGAGAGAGTAACAAAATTTATTCCTAGTATTTACTAATTCAATAAAAACAATAAAATTTGGAATATGCAAAGGGGAGATGCTTGCATATTATAAAGTTTGCAAACTCTTAGAAAGCAACTTTGAAAAATAGAGGCAGATATGCATCAAATTATTTAAATGGGTTTTGTGATTATTGTAAGTAAAACATATATTTATAAAATTTAATTAAATATAATTAATGGAAAAAGCAATTAGCTTTAGAATTAGTGGAAGAGCAACAATTAGCTTTTCTAATTGGCACTTGGCATCACATGGGTTTGGTGGCCTTGTAACCTTAACATGTGGTCCCTTTGTATTACTTGTGTAATTAATTTTAATAATTAATATTAATCTCTAAAGTATAGTTTAAAGTAAAAGTTAATCAAACCCTAAGAATGGTTAATGAGAAAGGCAAATTAAATTAAAACCGAAATTTAATTAGGGTATGTTTACCCTAGGATATAGATGACAACCCATCAAGAAGAATATTGGATAAGAGAATATAAATCTAGTAATTAATTGAAAACCATAGATTAAACCAAATCTTAACATTCAAAGTAGCATGGCTACTTGCTTCTTCATTGGGATTCCATAGCCAAATTAAATCACAAAGCAAAAGTGTAATGAATTTTGTTAACAACATTGCTTTGCTGTGAACCACAATGTTTTGAGACATTTGATTAATTAATATAATCTATTCATTATCTTGTGTTCTTTAGTAACATTATTGATCTGATATGTCTTTCTTAATAGAAATGACTAATATATAGAACCACAATGTTTTGAGACAATTGATTAATTAATATAATCTTATTTATTCTCTTGTGTTTTTTAGTAACATTATTGATCTGATTGGTCTTTGTTAATAGAAATGACTAATATATAGATGATATAATGCAAAAAATTAAAATATATAATATACAACTTAAAATGATTAATGTAAAATTTAAAATAGTCTAAAGAATGACTTAAAATATAAAATAAAAATTTTAAAATATATAATAAAAAAATTTAAAACACGAATGGCTCAAAACACTTAACAGAAAACTTAAAAATTTTGAATGTATATTACACCGAAATATAGTAGATAATCCCTTACTTGACATTGATATCTTGAAGGAATTAGACAAGAAGTAGACACATTAAACTATTTGGCATTTGTGTAGGTATATGGCATTATTCTTATGTAGCTTAATTAATAATTTGTTCATGATTTCTTTGAATATTCTTATTGTTAAGATTTTGTGATGTTGTTAGATCTTAACAATAGTGATGCCTATTAATTGCTTAATTTTCAAGCTTGTAGCTATGTTAAGTTAATATTAATTATCTTCATCTTTAAATTCAATAATTAATGTTAAAGTTGTCAAATGAGTTGGTCGAAGTAGATTAAATTTAAGAAATTAAAATTCACGGTCTATTTTGAGTAAATAAGTTGATTGTAAGCTTATAATATTAGACAAGCATCATTTAAAAGGAAAGTTACAATAGGTTTTAGAAGGCTTGGGTCTTTATGAATAACACTTTTAAACCTAATAAATTCAAAATAAATTGAATTGATAGGTTAGATTTTTTTTTTTCAATTTTAAAAAATAAAATTGACAAATTTTAGTTAAATTTTTGTTTTAAATTTGACTCAAATTATAAAAATTAAACTGATACAATTATTTTAAAATTTATATTTATATTATTTTGATCAATAAATAATGACTCATTTATATTTAATTAGTAAAAAATTTTAGAAAATAAAATTTCTTATTTTTTTATTTAGTTCAAACTAATAAATTAAATTAAACTAAATTAATATTTATTAATTCAATTTTATTTATCTTTTTCTATTTATTTGAATTGATTTAAACCAAATCAAAATTATTATTTTAGTTGGGTTTAGAATTTGGCCCAGAGTAAGTTGAACTAAACTAAAGATGCCATCCTAATGGCCCTAATCCCACAAAACTTTTTAAATTCAAATATGAAATAATTACAAAGTAAACTAAAAATTATTTATTTATACTTTAATCTGGATAACTTTAAAAAATCATTTGACCTTATAATTTATTTTAAAAAATAAAAATTTAACCTATTATTTATAATTTTTTAATATTTTTAACCCTCAACTTTTTATTTCTTATGTTACCTCTGTTGTCACATAATAAATTAATATTTTGATTAATGGTGAAAACTCGATCTATGACAAGTACTATTAAAGCAAGCTTAAGCATTTATCCATTTTTTTGAGTTTCTAAAATTGTGTATTGTATGCTAAGATAATCTCATTATCATTATTTCTTATTTTTAAAACAATTGCAAATATGCATTATATTTTTCACAACATATTTTAAGAATTGTACCAATTTATTGGGAATGTATTTTGACAAACATTGTTAAGAATTCTAGGCCCATGAACAATTAAGCCCATTATTCCTCGCAACTTTGGCCCAGCCCACTAGCCCATACACACTTCCAAATTCCAACACCGCAAACTGGGCGTGAAAAAAGAGTGAAAGCCTGAAACTTTCACGAGAAAATCAGCGAGCAAAAGGGAGAGACAATGTAAGAAAAATGGGGTTAGTGGCAGCAGTAGGAAATTTACTGCCATTCCCATTCTACTACTGGCTATGGACGTAGCCACAGACATGGGTAAACTTATGCGGGAAACGGCGAGACCCATCGAAGATGATGGCGTATGTTTATCATTTCTCTTTATTCAGTTTCCTCTGTTTCATCGCCTCCTCCTTTTTACTTTTACCACTTTTTGACTTTGACCAGTTCCTTAACTTCAGATCAGATTTTTTGACAGCCTTAGTTAATTGAAGTGTTCGAACTTATGTTAAGTGATTGGATTGCTTGTCTGTGGTGTAGTTATGTAAAAATGAAATAGATTTAGCTTAAAGTCTGATACTTGATGGTTACTGGAGTTTATAAGAGAAAAAGAAAAGTGCCCATGATCTTATTTTTTTTTATTACTGCACATGCTTTAGTGTGTATTGGCGCTGCTTTTAATATTGCCAAAAGCGCTTTCAAATAGGTTAGAGCAATTATGTAGGAAAGTTATGGTTTTTGATTGAGATAGATTGATCTTACTCAACTAGTTATAAAATTATTCATTACTAATTTCTGTCTCATTCAGAGAAATTACCTTAATTCCCACAAAAAGGCTCGTGAGATTGGAAATTGGCTGAAACAACAGTCGTGCAAATATCACGGGACGACAAGGCAGCATGCTTTGATCCATTTGTTTATCAGTGGATCGTGAAACTTTTTCTTTTTTTCGTATGTGAAAGTGAAATGTTGCTATGTATTTTGTTAAACAATACGGGACTGAGGACAAAATTTATTTTATTGGTTGTTTTTAACTTCATAAAATGGAGAAGGATGGATAAGAGAAACAAAAACACTGGAATAGGGACGTTACCTTTCGAACTGTGCAATAGGAAACTATTATTGGAGCTTTATCAGCCCCTTGAAAAGAAATAATTCCTGTGTTTGATCTTGCAGGATATTTCTATGTTTGAACATGTTATTAGGAACTGCGAAGAATGATATGTTGTTTTGATGTCTCGATATTGTACATATATATCTCAATCATCAATACATGTTGGATTGTCCTTTTCAGCTTTTACTCGGTTCTTAGTGACAGGTTATGTGGTAAAAGCTATAGATATCATATAGGACTTTGTATTCGTAAGTAGAAAGGCAGAAAAGGGATAGCATGTGATGAAGAACTTGCAGGTACAGTGTTTTAAAAGCACCTTATACGTTGGCTACTCTGTGGTTCAGGGGATGCATTATTTTTTGAAGGATCATATGCTAGAATGTGGGTACAAGAGAGGGAGTTTCATGATGGAAGAAAACACAAAAGAAGAGGAAAAGAGGGGCAGTAGTGAAAGAACCTGCTGGGCAAGCTTGGTTGTTAGCTGTTCTGCATAGCATGTGATTTTCTGGTTTGAGGATTGCCAAAATTTTCACCCTGGCGAACAGGATTAATGTTTTCTCATCTTAATCATTTTTGTGATTAAGTAATCCAGACTCTGCTGAGGGGTTGAGTGTCATGCATGCATGTTTGAACCTCCTGTATTTCCTTTAGCAGTGGAATTTTTGTACTTAAGGAGCAGTTAGTATCATCTCTAACAAGCTTGAGAAGGCTTATGTGTGTGCTTGAAATAATTTCTTGCAAAGCTGAGCTTAGTTAAGTTTTCCTCCCCTGCTGCATCATTTATTTCCCATTAAGTTTAAGTTTTTCTCTCCTCCTGCACTGTTTATTTTCTGTTGATGCTGTTGAAATAATGCCCAGGTTGGAGATGACCTATCCTTTAAGAAATAATTTTTCTCTGGTTACAGTTTATGTCAGCTACTGGGTGAATCAGGCACTTACTATGGCGTACGCATTGGAAAGAGCATTCCCTGGGTAACAAAGTTTACATTTGGATTCATAACGGATCCTCAATGTGTAGGAAGCATTTTGAGTCCTCTTGCATGTCTATCTTAGGTCCCTTTTCAGTACACTCTTGTAGATTCTTGGCTATTTGTTCATGATACATGTGGAATCAAAGGAAGAGCCCAGCTACTCGTGCAAAGCCACTCTCTTGATCGCAAAGTTGCAGTAGACTGACTAGTTGTCTAGGAATCATTAATGGGGCTAAAATCGGCTGAGAATGCTTTCTTCAGATTTTTTGCTTCAAGAAGTAATACAGTTGATTATTCTCCATCTTTCAAGTTTGTTCTCAGTTTAGAATTTTAGTCTCTATTGGTTCATTTCTAACTGTTTATGCTAAGAATTAGTTTACAATGACTTTATTATTCTATTATCCATTCAAGGAGTGCAAAGAATGCACATTCATTCATGGCTTCTTTTCTTTTTCATCTTTTGAAGACCATAACAAGAGAAGCAAATTAACTTCTATACATCGGAGCATGGATTTCAATCAACTATGATATCATTAATTTCAATATACATTGAAAAATAACAGAAACAAAACAGAAGATGAGAAAAACAAAACCAGCCCTCTTCTTTTAGGCTAGAGCCAGTGACACATTAAAAATTTGCATTGAATTTATCACAACCTCAACATCAATATCTGCTAATTTTCCTGTCCTAGATGGAATGATACTGCATTTCTTCTCTTCTGCATTTGGTACAAATAGTCTCCCCTTCAGCTCTGAGCTAAACAATCCAATGCTGCAAGAGTGATGCCAAATACACAAATGAGAGTTATAACTTCTATTAAGTAGTATGGATGTTGACAGACTTCATGGTTCTATTCAGGTAACATCTAATTGCAACAAAACATAGTTCCATGAACTCGGATAATTAAGAGGGGAAGGTGCATAAAGATTTAGAGATATGGGTTCAGGTTTAGTGAAACAACTGAGTTTTCCCTGAAAATATCAAGTACCTGGGCTTTTCACGCGCATTTGCAAGTTGTATAGCTGCTGTATTTGTAGCTATCACCCCAGCTGAGTCATTGATGAGCGCAGCAAGCTGAAGGAGATGAAATCATTCAATGGAAACTATCAACTTTGGAATTCAAAATAGTTTTCACGTCTTTTTATTTGTATTATCACCGAGTATCAAGGGAGGCCTCATGAAATAAAGATTGAAAGAGTTTCATATTAATTCTGATCCTCACTCAAGAGACGACAAGTTTTATTTCTCTGCGGCAATGTTATTGTTATGTGAAAAAGATGATAAGCTGATATAAATACCTGTCCGGGGGTAGTGATGAACACAATACTGGCATCTTCTCCAACGACTTCCTCCACATTTTCCCTTTCTTTCTCATGTGGAATAACAAAAACTGGCTTGAATTCCCTGTTTCATGATATGCCAATGACATAATTCTATTTCAATATGTAGTGTACATGCTGATCAATATTATACAAAAGGAACTAAGAAGGCAGAAGGTTAAGCTCAACCCAAGATCAGAGCAGTAAGGAACTATCTATTTGGACAAATATCTTTGGTTGCTTTTGTTTTCTTTTCCTTTTTCATAATTGCAAAATGTCTGGACTTCAAGCTTATTAAAATAATCCAAAATGACAATAAAGTTCTTGATTGCTACTGATTGCTTTGTAAACATGTAACACTTCACACAGACAATGCAGAACTCGACACTCGACATGATATGAACTTTTGTCTTTTGTTTCAGCTTTTGTTATTCATGGCAACTGCGAGTAATGGGGAACTCCAGCAGGTTTCGTGAATGCAATGGATTTTAGGTATGTTTAAGAGAAACTATATGATTGTCTGCAAATGACGATTTGCAGGAAAAAAAGAGGGAGTAAATTAATTGAAAATCATACGCAACTGCACAAATAGTTTGTTTTAGATGACTCTTTATTTCAATCACGTATGACTTGGATATCTTAAGGCAACTAAAATTGTTTCTGATTCATAGTACCAGCATTTCAAGCTCAAAATCCCTCTATTTGCGAAACAAACTTCAGAAAAAGGAATCAATAAGTTTGTACCTTAAGCCATTGGCTATTTCAGCCCACACTTGAATTGGAAGCAAGCTATCAGGATCACCCCTAGACTGCATTGAGGCCTTTGAATCTGACTCGATTCCATGAATCACAATATATTTCCCTTTCTCCGCACCTACATTCTTGTACTTCTCCGCTACAACCTCCTTCAGTTTCCTTGAAATTGACACTCTCAGTGGGGGCACAGGTTGCCTTGGCACACTGCGAAATGGTCTTCCCAACCAATCAACCATCTGCTGGTACCTAAGTCAAACAAGCGCGTACTGAAACTAAAAGCCTTTCAAATAAAATCCAAAACATCCAAGAACTTCCATTTGTGTAACTTACATATTATAACCTCCTTCTGAAAGATTCATACTCTCTGCAGTAAAAGTTTCAGATAGAAGTAATCCTGCTCCTGCTGCATTTACATTTGGGTAAATATAACTAACTCTGTCTCGAGCTGTAGACATAAAAAGAAATGCCGCATGACCAAGTCCCGCCAATTTGGTCGACAAGATCATGTCATAGTACCTATTCTGCAAGCATAGTGCAATATGCGTAACAATCTAACCCAAATTGATAGCCCCTTAAGTTGTAGATATGCACATAGTGAACAGTTCAAATGTGTTCATAGCAAAACAATTCTACTTACCATTATAAACAAAGTGCACCTCAATTCTGGGTGATTCACATTAAAGTTCAATACACAAAGTTAATATAGAAAATTTTCTCGATCGTATTCACTGTATAATTGTTAAATGCATCCTAGCTTCTAGTTTTGAACATTGAGCAATTTTGAGAAGATCCAAAAATAAGATGGGGCTCATGCCACCTAGAAATTAATGACAGATTGATAAAATGAACAATGTCCCCATAACACAGAACACTCAGAATAACACCATAAAAACAACCACAGGTTTCAACTTCTCAAAATACCACAAAATATAGAATCTTCGTAAGAAAAAAGAGAACAGATATTCTCACCTTAAGTAGTCCAATCATATCAGCGTACTCTGCTGGCTCAGGCCAATAGTCATCAGGATCATAAACATTAGCCCATCTCACGTTCTTATTCATCTCATAAGTCTGTTTCCCTCTTGCTGATGCTAGCACATCCACCAGAACACCGGGGTACCTTATATACAAACAGATAAACAGCATTGTAATAACACAAATGAAATACAAAATCCCTCCTTTTTCCTTATTCTCTCATCTCAGTATTCATGATTAAACTTCTACCTGTCCTTTAACAACTGGATAGCGGGGAAAAACAGCAGGTTTTCATAGACACCACCAGAAATAACACAACAACATCTTCTAACATCACCTCTAATTTTCAATGGCAATGAAGCAATCTCAGGAACAAATCCCATTGGAAACTTCAAGAACCCATAAGGATTATCGGGATTGTCAGGCGGCCTGGGATCTTCCTCTTGCTTGCCATCGGCAAACAATGAGCCATACTGCATGCCTGGAACTTCTCCATCATCGAAAGGGTCAAGCCATGGATTCTTCTTCTTAGCATGAGTGTGAATTATTGGTCTTTTGGCTGATAAAAAATGGTCCGGTGTGTTGAAAATTGATGGTTTAGTGAAGTGAGTTGAAGGAAGTGAAGAAAGTGGGTTAGAGAGAAGTGGAGAAGTGCTTTTGGGAAGCAGAGAACTTGTTGCCATTGAGTTTGTAATTTGGGTAGCTTTTGTGTTCGAAGTTTTTTTGTGCTTGGTGGTTTTGTTGTGCTTGTGTTTCTTTGGTGGATTTGAAATGTGTGGAAGGACGTTGGATAAGTGGGTCCTTTAAGAGTACTTTTCTTGCTGCTTTCCAATCAAGACATGGAAGGGATAACCGTTTTTCAGAATCGGTTTTTCGATTTTACCATCCGAATAGGCTTAAGAAGTGTCAGGAAATATTATTAGCAAAATAATTTTGAAATATGGCAAGGTTTCATTGCGGTAATTATTTATCTTTAAACTTGGGCATAATCAAATGAAAAATAATATTAATTCCAACTCAACACACTTTAGTATCCAAAATAATAAATTTTAAAACTGTAAAATATTATTCATATTTTTGAAATTTTAAAAATTATCCAAAAACTCCCTAATTTACTATGTATCAATTACAATTTAATAGTTGTGATGCACTGAATTTGTTTACGCATTATTACACTAATAAAATATCTTCAAAATTATTTAATAACATTAAGAATCTAATTATAATTCCTTTACTTCAACTTAAAAATTTTGAAATCACAATTGTTGTATTGGATAAATGCATTAATTTCTATTTTCAACTTATATTTATTAATCAAGCATTTGTTCATATTTAATATTGATTTTATTCATGATAATTGTGAATTAATGATAGAAGGAAAAAGAAATTATAATCACAAAGAACTTTAAGAATGTGAATTTGTAAATAGAAAATGAAAAGAGTACTAATTTTTTAATTTATTAGTCAAAAAATATCATATTTATTTTATAAGCCGATAATAATTAGGATTAAAAAGAATCACATAAAATATATTTTAAATAAATTCTTTGAGTTGAGATTTGTATTAATTACATAATAAATATTTCTTTATTACAATTTATCTCTATCAATTGTAACTTTTTTAAAAGTAAATTATCTACTGAAAATTTTTCTATTTGTTTAGTTATCAATTATCACTCAATAAACTTCTAAATTTCGGCAGTAATATTATTAACATTGACAGTAATATCATAACATTGACATTTTAATTATATCTTATAAAATTCATCATTAGTTACTATTAATTTAATCTTAATTTTATAGTCTAATTTTTTATTGAGTTTTTTTTAATATTTTCACTCTCACTTGTTACTTATTTAGAATTAACATTCTGAATTTTGAGATATTAACCGCCTATTCTTTATTTAAATCTGATATCCTTAATTTTGATGGACATTCATTCTATCATTATTTCTTTCATCCATAAGTATGCATATATTTAGCTTACACCAATACCCTAAGGAATTATATGTTAACCAATTTTAGCTGGGTGTGTCTATTATTACAAAATAAATTGTCTTACCAAATTGGCATTGTTGTTATGATAAATCATAAATAAAGTGTGATTATTTTTATTTTTTTAACCTTTACAATGATTTAGAGTATCATTGAAAATATGTTTAAAAAAGTATCCTCACATAGCATAGCATGATAATATATCATGAAATTTTAATAATTTATTCTTACGTTTAAGCTTTTCATGTTAATACAAAATAACTATCGACATAAGATGTAAATCTATAAATGCGCATATTATATCTCATAAATGGTTAAATTAAATAGTTTATACTTGTTATTACATACAAATTTTTGAAATTTACAAAAAAAAAAAAAAAAAACTTTTATTTCTGACAAATATTTTTGTTTTTTCTTTTTTCTTTTAAATTTGAGTGTGAAAAATAAAAATTGCAAATAATATTATAGACACTTCATGCTCATTGCTAAACTAGAAAATTGTAAGTCGACCAATAATATCATTAGAATTGAAATTTTAATTTTTTTATATTACTTTAAAAGGTTACTAACTAATATATACTTCATTGTAATAATTATTAAGATTTTTAGTGATAGATTTTTTTTATATTCAGATAAGAAAATTAAAAACCAACTAAAATGGTGGAAGAATAGCCAAATTCTGTTTGCTAGCACAACTTTTGCTTTAATTAGAGTTAAGATCTTGGATCCCAGAACAAATTTCTCTTAAAAAAGTTGAAAGTTGGATAAAAAAATTTAATAATTTTTGCTCATTATATCATTAAAATTATCAAATAAAGTTATTTTTTTGATAAAATTAATTAATAAAATCGAGGAGCATGTGCTAATTTAAATAATTTTTGATACATTATTTTGTTAGCACATAAATAAATGAGTTAAAAAGTTTTTTCATCAGTTTTGTTTGAGAAATATGTATAAAAAATAAAAATAAATACGAATAAATTACTAAGGTTATGTTCTTTATGAATGAAAAAATATTTCAAAATGTTTTATTAATAAATTTTAGTACAAATTAATATCTCAAAATAATTTCTAATTTTTTATTAATTTTAAAAATACAGTAATTTAAATATTTATTATATTTATTTTTATTTAATAATTAATTTTTATTAATGCCTAGCCATCTTGAGAATGTGTATCCCACAAGTAAAATTTTTTATTCATTTCAAATGTGAGTGTAAAAATAAAAGATATAATAAATAATAATCTTAACATTTATCTTATCATGAACAATATATTTTTATAATATTTAAAAATATCTTAATATTTAAAATAATATTTAAAATTATAGTGTTATGACTTTGAAAAATTCAAACTAATATTCTTAAAAACAGTAAAAATCACTTCTATAGAGCT